>CAHIKZ030000068.1:1097500-1145000 GCA_903632075.3 Acanthosepion pharaonis
AAACCTTGGTTTGGTTTGTTTTCTTTTAGAGTATTATCAACCTCATTGGGTTATTTAATGCCATCAAGATTTTTATTACTGCTAATATTTTTTTTCAAAAATATATTGTTGGTAATTCTTTTCTTCAAAAATGTATTGCTGGTATTTTTTTTTTTTTTAATGTATATATTTTTTTTTTCCAAAAATCAATTGGTGGTAATTTTTTTTTCAAAATGTATTACTGGTAATATTTTTATTCAAAAATCTATTGCTGGTATTAATGTATTGCTGGTAATAATATTTTACAAAAATTTATTGCTGATATTAAAACCTATTTTTACACTTTCATCGTGTTTTGACCCCAGCTTGGGGGTTAACTATTTGCCCATAGCTGGGACCTTGACAGGTGCTACCACGATATAAAATAATTAAGGTGATAGAGAAGTTTGAAAGTGTTTTCAGTGTATTTCACTTCTTTGTGTAAATAATCTGAGCTGCATATTCTTAGTGACATTAAGTAGAATCTGATGATTATGCTGGATTTTATTTTGTTGTAATGATGAGAATGTTTTTATGATATATATATATATATATATATATATAAAAGAAAGAACAGTAAGATATATAATCCGGTATTCTTATTGATATAATGTAAATTTACAGAGCATAAATATTATAAATTAACTGATTTAAAATAGGGTTTCTTCGCTACACAGTAATAACCATGTTTCAAAAACAGAAGCGAAAAACTTCAAATTTAATTATATAATTAAATTAAAAGCATTAGTTCTGTTTCACCTTCAAACAAATTTTGTATATATATATATATATTTATATATATATATATATAGTTAAGTTTTATTTTTTATTTTTTCCTTCTGCATGTGCTGTTAAGCATTGTGGGGAGACACAGTCATCTGTCAGCGGCAAGGCAAATGGCTTGGAGGAGAGATATCTCATGGACGATGAGACTGTCTGCCACTGAGTCACTCCAGCATCTTCTAGGTCTGTCTCTTGTTCTCCAGCCAGAGTACCTGAGGGTGTATGCTCATAGGGCTGGTTGGTTGATAGGCATACGAGTGAGGTGTTGAAACCACTTGATCCTCTGTCATTCGATGTGTTGTATGATTGGTATTGCTCCTACCATATCACTTATTGCCTCATTCCTGATCGTGTCTTGTCTGATCTTGTTCACAGCTTTCCTCCCAAAGCCAAAGCCCTCGTCCTTGTCATGGGAGGTGGAAACAGGTAATGTTGGCCAACAGGGCAATGGTGAAGCTGTGACTGGCTTAGCAGGCTGACAGTGAATGAAAATTGCTCAAGGATATATATATATATATATATATATATATATATATATATATATATATATATATTATAAATTAACTGATTTAAAATATGTTTTTTTCGTTACACAGTTCTAACCATGTTTCAAAAATGGAAGCTAAAAGCTTCGAATTTAATTTTGTAATTAAAGACATTAGTTGCATTTCATCCTCAAGCGAGTTAATTTATAATATCAATGCTCTGTAAATTTACATTGACCTCTATTTTGTAAAAATATCTATAAGAACACTTGATTATATATCTTACTGTTCTTTCTTTTTTTTTATATATATATATATATATATATATATATATATATATATATATATATATATATACCTATGTTTGAAGTGGAACTTAAAGTTTTGTTGTTCTAACAACTCATCAGGCACGAATTACTAGTTTTGATTTTTAAAAATCAGAAGTAATAATTTGGCCAGCAGATAAAAATAAATAAATATACTGTTTAATAAATAAATAAAAACAGAGCATCTACTCAAATATGCGTATACATTAAAAGTAATGTTTAACCCTTTCAAATCCACATTCATGTAATTGATGTATACAGCAAAAAATATTGTTTGTTTCAGTAGACATATCTAAATGACTTTGGCTTAGAAAAATAATATTATTGAATATGTTTTTATAAATATAGCAATGGAACACTATATACGCTTAATCCCATATCAATGCATTTTTGGGACAATTATGTTCTGCAGGATGTGTTCAAAACATCTGTTGGACATATATTTCCCAGGTTTCTCGAAAGGGTTAAACAAATAAATTATATATATATATATATATATATATATATATCTGAGGTCTATTGTCTGCTTTGTCTATGGCATTTATTTGCACTGACTGAGTGTACCAATAGTTCCAAAAATTGTGGATGGTTCTGCAACAGCCCTCACCACTTTAATCAAATCACTTGTGTGGGTTTTCTGGCAGTTTACCTTGATTCGTACATTCTTATCTAACTTGTCAGCTGTCAATATACCTCATAACGCCCTCAAGTGCTTAGCCTTGGAGCAGGTAGAATGAAGATCAATGTGTTTTAATGGACTCAGCAGTTTTCAATCTGCTGGTCTGAATCATCTTCAAGAAATGAGAGCAGGATCTAAAAGGTCAGCCAATCTAACAGTGATCTCATCCCATAATCTTCACTCTTACTCCATATGTGGCCTCCTTTGTAAATCACTAGCGGGTCTTAAGTGCCACAAGATTATCACAGAAAATTTTATAACTGAATCAATTGGTTAAGTTGTCAAATCCTCATACGTCAAAACTGACAGGAGAGTCTATTATATATATATATATATATATATATATATATATATATATATATATATATAATTTTTTTTTTTAAATATGATTCCATCACAACACAGAAATTACTATGTTTTGAAACTTGACTCAAGTCCTAAAGTTTAATTTCAATATTAAATTTAAAATTTAGAGTGCCGCTTCATTCTCAAGTGATGTTTAGAATCCTATTACATCAATATATACACACATTTCACTTGATGGTTAGCAGGGATAGTTTCAAGGAGTATATAAATCCAAAAAGAGCTCAATATAAGAAAAGAGCAATATAATAATGAATACAGAATCCTTAAAAATCCATTTGGTTAGGTTATAATTTATTTCATGTACTTCAAATGCCCATCTCTTCAGACCAGTTTTGCATAAATAAATGGAGTTTAAACTTAGTTTCTAGCAGCACACATTTGAATACACAATGAATTATATTGAACTCCATTTATGTAAAACTGAAGAGATGGATATTTGAGGTCCATGAAATAAATTATAACCTAACCAAATGGATTTTTAAGGATTCTGTATTCATTATATATATATATATATATATAAAAGTGTGGTTGGTTCTACACAAAGCCTTCTCCATTTTGTGTTAATATATATTTTTTATTTAGATTCCTTGAGGTTTCTCCTATGTATTTCTTGTGACAATTATTACAGGTGATGGTATTAAAATCCTCCTTCAGGTTTGAACTTATTTCATGTACCTCAAATGTCCATCTCTTCAGACCAGTTTTACATAAATAAATGGAGTTTAAACTTAATGTCTAGCAGCACACATTTGCATACACAATGGATTATATTGAACTCCATTTATTTATGCAAAACTGCTCTGAAGAGATGGACATTTGAGGTCCACAAAATAAATTATAACCCAACTAAATGGATTTTTAAGGATTCTGTATTCATTTTATATATATATATATATATATATATATATATATATGTGCGTGTGTGTGTAAATATATAGAAAATTGGAAAGAACCGTTAGGTTAATAATCTAAAGTTCTTTAGTATTTTTGTTTTTATTTTTAAAAAACAGTGCTTGATACACAAAGTAGTGCCTATATTATAATTATTTTTTTTTAAAAATATGATTCCATCGCTACATAAGAGTTCTCATGTTTCAAAACCAGAAGCTAAAAACTTCAACTCAATTATAGAAATTAAATTAAATTAAATTAAAAGTACCTAGTTCTGTTTCATCCTCAAACGAATTTTAGAATAACTAATTTTGAAATTTACTGAGCTTTATAAGCATATACATTTGTAATATTAATTTCTATGGATATGGAGAAAACTAATCATTTTAATAAGAGGCAGTAGGGTATTCATTTTCACAGACAACTATTGTATCAACATATTAGTTACTTTTAGAAAAGAGGTTAAGTCAAGATAGGGTCGAGGTGCCTTTTTTCAACGCATATCGTCTGGTCTATTTCAATAACAGAAAGTTTTTGGCACTTTTGTTACGCCACTAAATGTGTATTTATATACATAAAGATTTGTTTTTTCTAAAAGGGTTGTTTGTATATGAATATTTCGTATTGAACTACAATTTGTTTTTTAGTTGACTTGATATATATATATATATAAAGGTGTGGTTAGTTCTGCACAAAGCCTTCACCACTATAATCAAATCACATGTGCTGGTGTCTGGCTGTCAGGTCCTAGGAACTGAGCTGCTTGATCCTCATACGTCGAATACAATGGGAGAGTCCACCATATATGCAAATTATGAAAATAAATGACAAAGTGGAAAACTTTTTTTGTATGATGTGTTTTGGTCAGACTCATTATGGTGAGCAACTAATCCACTGAGTACATTGTTTCGTATATATAAAAATTAATATATCGTATTCTCCGATACATAACATTTCCGAACCTACCCATCTGCAAGAGCAGCTAGCCAATCCCTGTTGCAGACACCTACTCAGGTACATTTGTGTTTGTCCAACACCCACAGAGCCCACCTGTGGTTTATACTGCAACTATGCTGTGCAGATCTTAGTTTCAGTTTCTGCGAGTGAGAGCGCATAATCTGGCGTGATCACTATTTTTTTAACGAGGCCAGTACGCTCAAGTCCTCAGTCCCGATGACTCATGCATTTGTGCTACCATAATCATTCTACCCAATTTTCAATCACTAGGCTTGGATCAACACATGGGATGGTTTTTCATGCACTTTCCAAAGGTGCTGAATCCAATGTCGTAATCAATATGCACACATCTACAGTGTGTGACAAAATCTGAACAATGCTTATCTTCATGGCAGAATGCCTAGAAAAAGTTATTGCTTATAAAATAGCACAAGCATTCTCACGTCAATTATGCAAAAGACCATATTAATAAGCTAGAAACATTCTAGCAGAAGGCTTTATGGTCAGATTAAACCAAAATAAAGTTTTTTTGGAAGAAACATTAGATGATATATCTGGCAAACCACAGCTGGAACAGACTAAATAGTACACATTGACAACACAATGGACTCTGAAAGATACCAAACAATTTTGAATGAAAGCATTTTGTTCTCATTTCAAAAGTTGGGTTTAGGACGGTTCTGGAACTTCCAAGATGGCAATGATTTGAAGCATGAAATCAAATCCACAAAAGAATGGGTTCATAAAAAAAATTTCAAGTCTTGAAATAGCCTAGTCAAACTCCTAATGTAAATCCAATTGAAAATCTGTGATTCAAGTGAAAGCACGCCGTACATGCAAGAAACCCAGATAAAATTGAGCAATTGTGGAAGTTTTGCCAAGAAGAATGGTCAAAAATTGGCTTCACTACTGCCAGAAGCTTCTTAAATTATATAAAATGACTGGTTGACATTTTTAACCTCAAAATGAGTAATCATCAAATATTAAATGTAAAGGTTCACTGACTTTTTCATGTCTTAATTTTTAATTTTTAATTAAAATTTTTTATTCTGGGTTCCGAAAAGTTTTTGAAAATGATTGTAATTGACTTAATTCAGGTTTTTCTTAATGAATATATAATGGACATAAAGTGTGTAAAAATTGTCCTACAGTTCTGCATATCCGAGCGTTTTCAGTTATTCTTTTAGCCATTATCAAGGGCAATTTTTTTAATTTTATTTTTAAGTGGATGTATGAGTTTTTACGTATGTGGCTAGAGTTATATGAATGTCTTATTTTCTAAACATGGTCAACACTCTGAACATGGCCACAGTGTGCTGACCATGTTTGGAAAATAAAACATTCCTATAACTCTCTCTCTCTCTCTCTCTCTCTCTCTATATATATATATATATATATATATATATATATATATATATATAAATTCAGATATAAATAAAATAAAAAAGACAATATGAATAAGGACAAAAGAAAAACTTTTCTTTACTGACACGTTTCATCTTCTCATGGAAAAATTATAGAAAAGATTGGTTAACATTGTAACCTCAAAAGAAGCAGTTACCAAATATTAAATGTAAGGGTTCACTTACTTTTGTACGTCTTAATTTTTAATTAAAATTTTTGTTCCAGCTTGATAAAAAAATGTTTGAAAGTGGTTGTAATTTATTTAATAAAGGTTTTTTTTTAATGAATATATAGTTTAATTAGGTTTTGTTGATTATCTTGAAAAAACGAGACATTTATTATCTTAGGGGTTCACTTACTTTTGCACAGCACTATATAATTATTTATTTAAAAATATGATTCCAACACGCTACATAAGTGTTCTCGTGTTTCAAAACAAGAGCTGAAAACTTCAATATAATTATTCAAATAATTATATTGAAGTTTTCGGCTCTTGTTTTGAAACATGAGAAGTCTTATGTAGTGTGTTGGAATCATATTTTTAAATAAATAATTATATTTATGCTCTACTTTTGTATCGAGCACTATTTTTAAAATAATAACAAAAAATACTAAAGAACTTTGGATTATTTACCTAAATGAGTTCTTTTCTTATTTTCTATATATTTTTCATATATATATATATATATATATATATATATATATATATTCTAAACAATTAATGGATTTTATTTTTTAATCCAACATATTTTTAATACTTCAAGTATTACTTTTGGTTATTATTTGTATTTGAGTTGTCGTTCTGTTTTTTGTAAACAATGTTTATTTTATCTATTAGACTGTACACTCAAGAAAACTTAATAAAGAAAATGGGAAATACAACAGTAGCAGAGCTGAAAACACGTAATAAAACAATTATTGTGAAAAAGTAATAATAAATAGTTAGAGTAAAACTCATTATAAAATAATCATAGTAGAAATGATTCCGAGCAAAGGTTTTTCTCATGTGAGTCAATCCTTCACATCTACAAATCTACCTTTCTTCCATGCATTGAATACTGTTGCCATATATGGTCTGGTGCCCCTGCTGTTTATCTTGAGGTTCTCAGCAAAATCCAAAAACAGATATGCAGTGTGATTGTCCTGACTTGGGGTCTTGACTCCAGTCACTTTCTCACTGATATCATGTGGCTTCCCTCTGTCTTTTCTAGAAATATTTTCATGACAAGCTATTTTCACTGGTGGCCTGATTGCATGAATTTAAGTGTGATACTAGGTTGGCATCTCAGTCTAACCCTTTTAATGTTGAAACAGTTAAATGTAACTGCCTCTTCTACTCCAACAGCTTCTTCTCTCACACTTCCCAACTGTGGAACTCCTTTCCTCTTACTTGCTTCCCTGATGGCTATAATCTTCAAAAATTTGATTGTAATGTCAATTGATATCTTCTGATGCCTTGATCCCCATTCTTCTTTTTATCCTTTCCTCAAAATCTTTTTCCTTATTTACAGTGGTGCAATGGATAGCGGCTCAGATTGAGGAATCAGAGAGCCGAGTTCAAATTCCAGTCAAATCCATTACATTCACTTATGTACTAATACCCTTGGGAAAGGTATGAATCTGCTTCTTCTCCCTCTAGCTATGGGTAAATAGAAGGACAGACTAGGTTCTATAACCTTGGATGGCAACTGCTCTACTGCTGAAAAAAATGAAATGGCAACCTACTGCAGGAAAAAATCTGCCTCGTCAGTCATGTATTGAAAGATAGATGATTGCTTATGCATGTATCACACATGGCACATAACTGACTGATACTTTCTGTAGCCCCTTGTGTACTAGTGGCATTCCTGTCTTGCTTGGGGTGAAATGCTTTAAGAAAAAAAAAAAAAGATGGAGTAAAAATAGCAATAAAATAAAATAATATTCATGAAAAGGTTTTACCTTGAAAGCAACAATAATAAGATGAAGTAAAACTAGTTCAACAAAGGCTCAGGCTGCTGCTTGAACAGCACTGATTCCACCAATACATTCTACACCTTCACCGTGTTCACATTGAACTTACACTTTTTGGGTCCTGTCACTGGATCCAACCAATGCCTTTATCCATTGTGCCCTGTGTTCAATACCCGGTTAAGGTAGTGGACAACTTGGAAAGGGAAATTAACAGGAGATAACTGATAACTGACATCCACTAGACATGGCATGTGGAACTAGAACAGTCTACCCCAGTGAGCGAAATAAAGGGTTCAGTTCGTCATTCCAACCATCTGAAGAAAGCCGGAGTGTACAACGGCTGAAACGTTGTAATAAATATGGCGACAAAGATGAGGACAATAGTCCAAATAATGTAAATAGTGAAAATGAGTATTAATTATTATCTGGTTTTTATGCGGTGTCGGAGACACAAGAGACAGTAATAGTGAGTAAAATTATGAGTTTGGGGTCAAATGTTGATCAAATATGGATCAGAATCTCACAAGATAAAAAAATAACTAAAATGTATACAGTCTTTCTTATATGTTTCTTTTTATTGATGTGTGTAATGAGTGTCCAGATAATTGAGTTGAAAAAATACAGGAAAATCTGGAGTTTTCTTACCTTGAATTTTTGTTCAGTGCTAAAAGATAAATGTTACTATTATGGATTGAAAAATAAAAGGAGACAAAATGTTTGTTGGTGCACATGTTAATGACTTGTTCATGTGAACTGCTTGTCTGATAGTGAGAATGTCATGTGTAGAGGAGAAAAGTGGGGTTGATTCTCATCAGTTTAGAAAGAGTGAATTAATGATAATTATAATTATTTTATTATAATTATTTTTAACACTATAATTAATTTTTATTTTTTATGGACATGCCACCATGACAGTATTTATTTTTATGTATACCTTTATGGACATGACAGTTATTTTACTGAGCTGGTAAAGTTGCAAATGAATCACCAAGCATGTTGGCAACCACAAGGATGGAAACTGTCCTGTCAGAGGGACATGACTGTATCCTTGGTGAGGGGTAAGACCACTGTAAAAAGAAAGGATATATTCTGGGTGGATGCAGACTCAAGTACAAACTTATCCCATGTTTGCCTAAAGACTCAAGTATAAACCCAAACAATATTCACCTGTAGACATAAATATAAAACAAACATTTTAACATTAAATAACTATGTGAATGCTAGTGAACCAAGATGTAAGACTAGCATTTAAGTGTTTACTTGCAGACTTGAGTACGAACAACTAATGTTTGCCTGTAGATTCAACCATAAATCCAATGTTTATCTATAGATGTAAACATAATAAGTAAGAGATTGAAGCATTAAATAACCCACCAAAGGTTGATAGCACATAAAATACGCCAACTTAATACAAAAGAAAATATTATGAATTCTGATGATCCGCCACATCCTCACAGATGATGGCCGCCTAATCATGTTCACTCCCCACCTTGCACCTCTCTCGTGCATGACACCAAAGGTGACTTGTCAGGCCAGTTGCAAACTTGCATGACTTGTTACACAAGTAACAGATGAACAATGTGCTTGTCACAACCTTGAAAGATTCACACCGCAGTGCTTGATTCCTGTGCACCACAATGTGCTTTTTCAGTCTGGAGCTGTTTTTGTATATTTTGTCACACAGTGTGCAGGCTGCGAAACTCTGTGTCTAGAGAATGTGAAGGGTGATTTTTTTCTTTATGTGACTTCCCACGATTCACCCAGCCAGCCTTTAAAAGAAGTATGCACTGACAGAAATCACATGTCCAGTCATTGATACACTCGTCGAGTCCATGGTTATCACCCATTCGAAGTCGCAGCTTCAGCCGTTTGAGTTCCAGGCAACATTCTTCAAAGAGTTGACAACCGTTTCATATTTGCCCTCTCCATCCAGTTCTATTTAGGGCCATCTCCTCCTAATTGAACTTTATTGCACTTGCTACAATACTTTATATAAGTGAGAAGGTAATTTAAGTGAAAGGTATACAATTCTACCACAAGTACCAAATTCATTAGATTAAACAGTTGTGCAAAGAAACCTGATTTCATCTCACTTCAGAGTGACTTTTTATTTTGTAACCAATCAAGTACTTGTAAAATCTATAATATATATATATATATATATATATATATATATATATATATAAAGTCATACACAGACAGCTCTTCAGTGTGGCTAGACATCCGTTTGCCTCTAGCTAGGATCAAAACCCGACTGAATTGGTGTCAGTCGAAGATTCTACCACTAAGCCGGCGGCGCACGGCAGGGATGAAGGTGAATTTTAGCATATTTATTTTTAGATAAACACACACAGTGACTAACAGTGACTCAATTCACTTTTGCCAAAGAGTCTCGCTATATCAGCCATAATATATATAAGGCATTTTCATGCAAATCAATTTGAATTGTTTTTTTTTTCTTTTTTCAGCTGTAAGAAATCTTTTTGATTTTATATTAAATATATAAAATATTTAAAAAATGTTCTGTATTTTTCTTTTGTTTTTGTATTTTCTATACAGAATCAACAAAAGCTGACAAGGTTACACTCATTCCCAACTCACTTCCCATGCAAAACAACAGAAATAAACCAGAAGACCAACCAAAACTTAAACTAACTGGTCCAGCAAATTCTTTATCCAAATAAATTTTCTCATCAATTTTCTTTTTGGCTACATTAGTTAAAAGTTACAGTCCTAATTATGAATGTTAATATATGGATTCTATTCTCATTGCAAAGTCTTTCTTTGAAGTCTAGGAGCATTTTTTTTTCAAGCAATATAAGTAAAATATATCCATTCTTACAAACTTAATTATGAAAATTGCATTATGATGCGCAAAATACTAATTTCCACTGCTTAATCTCTTGGCTTATAAGAGCTAACAAAAGGACAGTGTTATGACAACTCTCCTCTTTGAGAGAGATATTTCTGTTTATTGGGACTATAAAAGGATACTATATGCAAACCTTGTATTCTCAGTTAAATAACACTGTCATAAAGCCTACACCTGAATACTTTTGTCATTACAGACAGTTTCATTTCTATTTACATTATTTGGACTATTATTCTCATCTTTGTTGCAACATTTCAGTCATTGTACGGTCCGACCTTCTTCAGGTGGTTGGAATGTTGATTGGAACCCTTTATATCGCTCACTGAAGTAGACTGTTCTAGTTCCACATGTTTTAATGGATGTCAGTTATCGGTTATCTCCTGTTAATTCACCTCTCCAAGTTCTCCACTGCTTTAACCAGGTATTGAACTCACAACTCTTTGGATTTAACCAATGCCTTTATCCACTGTGCCATGTGTCCTTAAAATACATCTGTGTATGAATTTCTGGGACTTATAAACTTAATGTCTTCAGCAACCATTTTTACCAGTGCTCATATTGCAATTTTTTGCTGTCATCATTGCATATGTTTTACCAGAGCTCATATTGCAATCTTTGTTGTTGTTATTGCTTTTCTCTGGTACTCCTTATTACTGGTTCTTATATTGTATTCATTTCTATGCTTGGTTGTCTCAAGAGATTTTTGTGGCCTAGCATATGTGCTGATCCCTTCCAATGATGTTTTTAGTCTATGATCTCAACTTGATCCCACAGAGGGCAGTGATCTCCCGCCTCTCTCCATAGGTGGTCAGCCACACCTGATTTTTCCACTTCCCCTCATGTTACAACTTTTTGGTGTTCTTGAAGCCTTCCCTTAAGAGGGCGGCCTGTCTCCCTTTTATATTTCTTTCCGCAGCTGCATGGGATGGCATACACACAGTCTTTAGTCATGTTCTTCTCTATCGGGGGGGGGGGTCTTATTCAGGAGAGGTATCTGCAAAGTGTAGTCCAGCTTTTGAAGGTTGTCCTGATGTTATATGGACTGCAGATCCATTGTATTTTCTTTGATAACCCCTTCACATAAGGCAGGCAGACTGTTTTCTGAGTGTTGTTGACCTCCTCTTGTACCTGTCTATCCCAGTTTATTGGGGCTGCTGCTAAGTACCCAGGATAGTTGTTATGTTGTAGGATATTGCTTATACTGACCAATTCTTTATCTAATATCTTGCTGAAGACATAAGTTTATAAGTCCCAGAAATTCACATGGTATAAAGGCATTGGTTAAATCCAGTGACAGGACCCATAGAGTTGTGAGTTCAATACCTGGTTAAGGCAGTGGAGAACTTGAAAAGGTGAATTAACAGGAGATAACTGATATCCATTAGACATGGCATGTGGAATTCGAACAGTCTACCCCAGTGAGTGAAATAAAGAGTTCAGTTTGACATTCCAACCAACTGAAGAAGGCCGGAGCGTACAACGGCCGAAACATTGGGATAAATATGGCAACAAAGATGAGGACAATAGTCCAAATAATGTAAATAGTGTACATAATACCTCATCTCAGAAATATAGACAGATACTGAACGGCCGAAACGTTGTGATAAATATGACAACAAATGTAAATAGTGTACATAATACCTCATCTCAGAAATATAGACAGTTCCATTTCTGTTTTCATTGATTTCAAATATTAATAAAAAAATGCCCAATCAGGAAATCCTAGAATATGCCAGCCCCATCCCCTGCAGAAGGGTAAGGCCCTACCCCACTCTGAAAGGGCCCACTACCAAATGCATGCTTATGAAACTTAGGTGTAAGCAATCAAAGTTTACTTGCAGACTTTGATATGAACAACTAATGTTTACCTGTAGATTCAAACATAAACTAAATCAACGTTTACCTATATATGGAAACATAATAAAAACAGATTGAAATATTAAATAACCAACCAAGGGTCATAAAAATCCACCAAGCTAATCAAACTCAAGGATGGAAATTATAATTGGTTAAGAGCTTGACAAGTATACAAGTCTTTCTTTGATTAAATCATTTACATTACAACAGGTTTAACTCTTTTCTAGATACTTCTATATGCCATGTCCCTTCAGGATGTGGCAATCATAGCTCTCCCCAACTTGCTATCCTTCATAGCTCTTAGTAAATTTTCTCTTTTTGCTAATCCTTGTTCTGCCAACCATTTTTATAAGTTCTTTCATTAAGTTAGTTTCTCAAATAAGGTAGGGGTAATTGAGGGTGGCCTTGACAAGGAACAATGAAGTAAAGTCTTCAGTACAAAAGAGGTCAGCAATTTTTCTTCAACTCTCAGATTAGGCTCAGTGTCTTGAACTAGTATTTCAGCTAGAGGATCTGGGTGGGGCCTCTTTTCAAAAGCATTTTTTTTTTTTTGGTTATTCCCAACTCACATTCATGTCGATCTTAAATAGAAAAAAAATATATCTTGTTTCCTTTTCAGCTGTCATCTAATCTCGATGACATGCTAAACACTTAATTGACCTTTATTTTGCTTACACAACTTCAGTTCTATGATTGGCTTTTACACTGACAGTTTATATACACAAGATTTCATTATATTGTCATTTATTTTTTAAATTATGTCAAATTCTTTCTTCCTTCTTTCTTTTAAACCAGTCTATATATCTCAATATACAAGTACATTCCATATGACCTATCTTTCTTTTTCTTTATTTTGTAATCATTTCACCCCAAGCAAGGCAATAAAGCCACTAAGACACAAGGGATTAGAAGGAGTGAAAGTGAAAGAGAATGAGAGGACTTTAGTGGGGAGGATGAAAGATGAACGAGATTCAAGAAGATGGCAATTCACTTGCATCTAAATTTTTGAAAATTGTAGTTATCAGGAAGCAAGTAAACAGAAAGGAATTCCACAAGTGGGTAGTGTGAGAAAAGAAACTATTAGAGTAGAGGTGGCAGTTGCGTCTAGTTATTTCAACAGTAAAACAATGGGACCTAATTGCCAATCTAGTAGAATACTTAAGTTCATGTAGTTGGGGTACCGGGGAAAAAAGCTCATCAGAACAGTTGCCATGAAAATATTTATAGAAAAGCCAGAAGGAATCCACATCACGTTGATGAGAAAGTGAATGACAAGATATGAATGGTAGGTTTAGAAATGTGCAAGGTGGATCCTGACGAGAAAATCTTTTGGCACGGCAGAGTGATCTATTCAAAAATACAATAATACTAATACATAAATTTTATATTCTTAATTAAAACTGCTGACCTCTCAGGCAGATATAGTGTCATACTAGTGATGAAATAATAACAGCAAAAAGTCTTCATCTAAAAAACAACAATATGATAGACTAAAACCTGTATTGATTGATTGATATAATTTTTTATGGCTTATCGACCTTTTGCAGGTTATTTAAAGCCAGAAAATATTTTTAGATTGTAAGTATTTTGGGGGAGATAATAATGATTTATTGATACAAGTACTACTAATTAACCCATAACTGGGGGAAAAGACATGGATTCATAACTTTCCCAGGAGTATTTGCATGTAAGTAAATATAACAAACCAGACTGGAATTGAAATTCGGCACTTTGATTTCCAATTCTGAGTCATTGGCAAGTCCTCTCTCTGCACATCCAACCTTACAGCACCTGGTATTCCCAAGTGGTTACCCACCTAGGTACTGACCAGGCTTGACGTTGCTTAACTTCATTAATAAATTCATCTAAAAAGTTTATGGTAAAGAGTTGTCACACTTACTGCAAGTATGCAATGCAATATCGCTATTTATTGAAAAGTTAAATTGTTGTTTGGTCAAGACTCGGACATCAGGACATGCTGAAGGTTCTTGACGCTTTATGCAGTAGTGAGTAATTGTGTTGGGAATTAATCCTCAGTCTATAGGCAGGGTTAGAGTTTGCAACCAGTTCAGGAAGTGCAAAATTAAAAAGAGAGTTAAGAGAAAAAGGAGTAAAAAAGAACATAGATGTGAAAGTAAAAATATAAGAGAGAGTGAGAGAAAGAAAGAAAGAAAGAAAGAAAACAGATAAAGTGAGAGAGTGAAAAATAGATAAAGAAAAAGACAGCAGCAAAAATAGTTAGTTCCCTTATCTGTGTCAAAGTTCATCGTTTTTAGGCATACAATTTTCGGGGCATGGAAGCACACCTCACTTGACAGAGCAAAATCTTTCTAAATCAATGTGCTCCTGTTGGCCTTGTGTCAAACTAAGTCAGGCTTAGGAAATCCTAAGAAAAATTTAAAAAAATGAAAAATGGAAAAAAAGAAAGGAAGAGTTTTGGAAAAGGAAGAAATTGAGAAAAGAAAGGTAAAACTAGAGAAAGAAGCGGATGAGATAGGGGAAGGAAAATGAAATAATGGAAAGAACCGAGAGAGACTAGATGGGAGAAAAGAAAAAGAAATTGAGAGAAATGAAAGAAGAGAAATAGGAGGAGAAAAGAAAGTAAGGGGATTATTATAAAGAGCGGGAAAAAAGAAGGAAAATAAGAGAAAGGAAAGAAGAGAAAGAGAGAGTAAGAAAAAGAGTAAGGGAGGAGGAAGAAAAAGGAAAGAAGAGAAAGAGAGAGTAAGAAAAAGAGTAAGGGAGGAGGAAGAAAAAGGAAAGAAAAGAGAGAAAGAGTAAGCCAAAGAGTAAGAGAGGAGGAAGAAAAAGGAAAGAAGAGAAAGAGAGAGTAAGCAAAAAAGAGTAAGGGAGGAGGAAGAAAAAGGAAATAACAGAGAGAAAGAGTAAGCAAAAGAGTAAGGGAGGAGGAAGAAAAAGGAAAGAACAGAGAGAAAGAGTAAGCAAAAGAGTAAGGGAGGAGGAAGAAAAAGGAAAGAACAGAGAGAAAGAGTAAGCAAAAGAGTAAGGAGGAGGAGGAAAAAAGGAAAGAACAGAGAGAAAGAGTAAGAAAAAAGAGTAAGGGAGGAGGAAGAAAAAGGAAAGAACAGAGAGAAAGAGTAAGCAAAAGAGTAAGGGAGGAGGAAGAAAAAGGAAAGAACAGAGAGAAAGAGTAAGAAAAGAGTAAGGGAGGAGGAAGAAAAGGAAAGAACAGAGAGAAAGAGTAAACAAAAAGAGTAAGGAGGAGGAAGAAAAGGAAAGAACAGAGAGAAAGAGTAAAAAAGAGTAAGGGAGGAGGAAGAAAAGGAAAGAAAGAGAGAAAGAATGGAAAAAAAAAGAGTAAGGGAGGAGGAAGAAAAAGGAAAGAACAGAGAGAAAGAGTAAGCAAAAGAGTAAGGGAGGAGGAAGAAAAGGAAAGAAGAGAAAGAGAGAGTAAGAAAAAGAGTAAGGGAGGAGGAAGAAAAAGGAAAGAACAGAGAGAAAGAGGCAAAAAAGAGTAAGGGAGGAGGAAGAAAAAGGAAAGAAGAGAGAGAAAGAGCAAAAAGAGTAAGGGAGGAGGAAGAAAAAGGAAAGAACAGAGAGAAAGAGTAAGCAAAAGAGTATGAGAGGAGGAAAAAAAGGAAAGAACAGAGAGAAAGAGGCAAAAAGAGTAAGGGAGGAGGAAGAAAAAGGAAAGAACAGAGAGAAAGAGTAAGCAAAAGAGTAAGGGAGGAGGAAGAAAAGGAAAGAAGAGAAAGAGAGAGTAAGCAAAAGAGTAAGAGAGGAGGAAGCAAAAGGAAAGAAGAGAAAGAGAGAGTAAGAAAAAGAGTAAGGGAGGAGGAAGAAAAAGGAAAGAACAGAGAGAAAGAGTAAGCAAAAGAGTAAGAGAGGAGGAAGAAAAGGAAAGAACAGAGAGAAAGAGTAAGCAAGAAAAGAGAGGAGGAAGAAAAGGAAAGAACAGAGAGAAAGAGTAAGCAAAAGGCAAAGAGAGGAGGAGGAAAAAAGGAAAGAACAGAGAGAAAGAGTAAGCAAAAAGAGTAAGGGAGGAGGAAGAAAAGGAAAGAACAGAGAGAAAAGAGGCAAAAGAGTAAGGGAGGAGGAAGAAAAAGGAAAGAACAGAGAGAAAGAGTAAGCAAAAAAGAGTAAGGGAGGAGGAAGAAAAAAGGAAAGAACAGAGAGAAAAGAGGCAAAAGAGTAAGGGAGGAGGAAGAAAAAAGGAAAGAACAGAGAGAAAGAGTAAGCAAAAAGAGTAAGGGAGGAGGAAGAAAAAGGAAAGAAAGAGAGAAAAGAAGCAAAAAGAGTAAGAGAGGAGGAAGAAAAGGAAAGAAGAGAAAGAGAGAGTAAGAAAAAAAGAGTAAGGGAGGAGGAAGAAAAAGGAAAGAACAGAGAGAAAGAGTAAGCAAAAGAGTAAGGAGGAGGAAGAAAAGGAAAGAACAGAGAGAAAGAGGCAAAAAGAGTAAGAGAGGAGGAAGAAAAGGAAAGAAGAGAAAGAGAGAGTAAGAAAAAAGAGTAAGGAGGAGGAAAAAAAAGAAAAGAACAGAGAGAAAGAGGCAAAAAGAGTAAGGGAGGAGGAAAAAAAAGGAAAGAACAGAGAAAAAGTAAGCAAAAGAGTAAGGGAGGAGGAAGAAAAGGAAAGAACAGAGAGAAAGAGTAAGCAAAAGAGTAAGGGAGGAGGAAGAAAAGGAAAGAACAGAGAGAAAGAGTAAGCAAAAGAGTAAGGAGGAGGAAGAAAAGGAAAGAACAGAGAGAAAGAGTAAAGCAAAAGAGTAAGGAGGAGGAAGAAAAGGGAAAAGAAGAGAAAAGAGAGTAAGCAAAAGAGTAAGAGAGGAGGAAGAAAAAGGAAAGAAGAGAAAGAGAGAGTAAGAAAAGAGTAAGGGAGGAGGAAGAAAAAGGAAGAACAGAGAGAAAGAGTAAGCAAAAGAGTAAGAGAGGAGGAAGATAAAGGAAAGAACAGAGAGAAAGAGTAAGCAAAAGAGTAAGAGAGGAGGAAGAAAAAGGAAAGAACAGAGAGAAAGAGTAAGCAAAAGAGTAAGAGAGGAGGAAGAAAAGGAAAGAACAGAGAGAAAGAGTAAGCAAAAGAGTAAGGGAGGAGGAAGAAAAGGAAAGAACAGAGAGAAAGAGGTAAGCAAAAAAAGAGTAAGGGAGGAGGAAGAAAAGGAAAGAACAGAGAGAAAGAGTAAGCAAAAGAGTAAGGAGGAGGAAGAAAAGGAAAGAACAGAGAGAAAGAGTAAGCAAAAGAGTAAGGAGGAGGAAGAAAAGGAAAGAAGAGAAAGAGAGAGTAAGCAAAAGAGTAAGAGAGGAGGAAGAAAAGGAAAGAAGAGAAAGAGAGAGTAAGAAAAAGAGTAAGGGAGGAGGAAGAAAAAGGAAAGAACAGAGAGAAAGAGTAAGCCAAAGAGTAAGAGAGGAGGAAGAAAAGGGAAAGAAGAGAAAGAGAGAGTAAGCAAAAGAGTAAGAGAGGAGGAAGAAAAAGGAAAGAAGAGAAAGAGAGAGTAAGAAAAGAGTAAGGGAGGAGGAAGAAAAGGAAAGAACAGAGAGAAAAAGAAGAAAAGAGTAAGAGGAGGAAGAAAAAAAGAAAGAAGAGAGAGAGAGTAAGCAAAAGAGTAAGGAGGAGGGAAGAAAAGGAAAGAACAGAGAGAAAGAGTAAGCAAAAGAGTAAGGGAGGAGGGAAGAAAAGGAAAGAACAGAGAGAAAGAGTAAGAAAAAAGAGTAAGGGAGGAGGAAGAAAAGGAAAGAACAGAGAGAAAGAGTAAAAAAAAGAATAAGGGAGGAGGAAGAAAAAGGAAAGAACAGAGAGAAAGAGTAAGAAAAAAGAGTAAGGAGGAGGAAGAAAAGGAAAGAACAGAGAGAAAGAGTAAGCAAAAGAGTAAGGGAGGAGGAAGAAAAAGGAAAGAACAGAGACAAAGAGTAAGCAAAATAGTAAGGGAGGAGGAAGAAAAGGAAAGAACAGAGAGAAAGAGGCAAAAGAGTAAGGAGGAGGAAGAAAAAAGGAAAGAAGAGAAAAGAGAGAGTAAGAAAAAAGTAAGGGAGGAGGAAGAAAAGGAAAGAAAAGAGGAAAAACAGCAAAAAGAGTAAGGGAGGAGGAACAAAAAGGAAAGAACAGAGAAAGAGTAAGAAAAAAGAGTAAGGGAGGAGGAAGAAAAAGGAAAGAAGAGAAAGAGAGAGTAAGAAAAAGAGTAAGGGAGGAGGAAGAAAAAGGAAAGAAGAGAAAGAGAGAGTAAGAAAAAGAGTAAGGGAGGAGGAACAAAAAGGAAAGAACAGAGAGAAAGAGTAAGCAAAAAAGAGTAAGGAGGAGGAATAAAAAAAGGAAAGAAGAGAAAGAGAGAGTAAGAAAAAAGAAAAGGGAGGAGGAAGAAAAAGGAAAGAGAGAAAGAAAAGAGAGTAAGAAAAAGAGTAAGGGAGGAGGAAGAAAAGAGAAAAGGAAAAGAGGAGGAGAGAAGAAAAGGAGTAAGAGAAAAAGAGCAAAAAGAGAGGAGGAAGAAAAAGGAAAGAACAGAGAGAAAGAGTAAGCAAAAGAGTAAGGGAGGAGGAAGAAAAAGGAAAGAACAGAGAGAAAGAGTAAGAAAAAGAGTAAGGGAGGAGGAAGAAAAAGGAAAGAACAGAGAGAAAGAGTAAGCAAAAGAGTAAGGGAGGAGGAAGAAAAAGGAAAGAACAGAGAGAAAGAGTAAGCAAAAGAGTAAGGGAGGAGGAAGAAAAAGGAAAGAAGAGAAAGAGAGAGTAAGCAAAAAGAGTAAGGGAGGAGGAAGAAAAGGAAAGAACAGAGAAAAAGTAAGCAAAAAGAGTAAGGAGGAGGAAGAAAAAAAGAAGAGAAAGAGAGAGGCAAAAGAAAAAGGGAAAGAGGAAGAAAAAGGAAAGAAAGAGAGAAAGAGTAAGCAAAAGAGTAAGAGAGGAGGAAAAAAAAGAAAAGAAGAGAAAGAGAGAGTAAAAAAAAGAGTAAGGGAGGAGGAAGAAAAGGAAAGAAGAGAAAGAGAGAGTAAGCAAAAGAGTAAGAGAGGAGGAAGAAAAAGGAAAGAACAGAGAGAAAAGAGGCAAAAGAGTAAGAGAGGAGGAAGAAAAGGAAAGAACAGAGAGAAAGAGTAAGCAAAAGATTAAGAGAGGAGGAAGAAAAAGGAAAGAACAGAGAAAAAGAGAAAGCAAAAGAGAGAGAGGAGGAAGAAAAAGGAAAGAACAGAGAGAAAGTATAAAAAGAGTAAGGGAGGAGGAAGAAAAAAGGAAAGAACAGAGAGAAAGAGTAAGCAAACTTTTATGAGAGGAGGAAGAAAAAAGGAAAGAACAGAGAGAAAGAGTAAGCAAAAGAGTAAGGGAGGAGGAAGAAAAAGGAAAGAACAGAGAGAAAGAGTAAGCAAAAGAGTAAGGGAGGAGGAAGAAAAGGGAAAGAAGAGAAAGAGAGAGTAAGCAAAAGAGTAAGAGAGGAGGAAGAAAAAGGAAAGAAGAGAAAGAGAGAGTAAGAAAAAGAGTAAGGGAGGAGGAAGAAAAAGGAAAGAACAGAGAGAAAGAGTAAGCAAAAGAGTAAGAGAGGAGGAAGAAAAAGGAAAGAACAGAGAGAAAGAGTAAGCAAAAGAGTAAGAGAGGAGGAAGAAAAAGGAAAGAACAGAGAGAAAGAGGTAAAAAAAGAGTAAGAGGAGGAGGAAAAAAGGAAAGAACAGAGAGAAAGAGTAAGCAAAAAGTAAGGGAGGAGGAAGAAAAAGGAAAGAACAGAGAGAAAGAGGCAAAAGAGTAAGGGAGGAGGAAGAAAAGGAAAGAACAGAGAGAAAGAGTAAGCAAAAGAGTAAGGGAGGAGGAAGAAAAAGGAAAGAACAGAGAGAAAGAGTAAGCAAAAAGAGTAAGGAGGAGGAAGAAAAAGGAAAGAACAGAGAGAAAGAGTAAGCAAAAGAGTAAGGGAGGAGGAAGAAAAAGGAAAGAACAGAGAGAAAGAGTAAGCAAAAAAGAGTAAGAGAGGAGGAAGAAAAAGGAAAGAAGAGAAAGAAAGAGTAAAGAAAAAGAGTAAGGGAGGAGGAAGAAAAGGAAAGAACAGAGAGAAAGAGTAAGCAAAAGAGTAAGGAGGAGGAAGAAAAAATAAAAAGAACAGAGAGAAAGAGTAAGCAAAAAGAGTAAGAGAGGAGGAAGAAAAGGAAAGAAGAGAAAGAGAGAGTAAGAAAAAAGTAAGGGAGGAGGAAGAAAAAAGGAAAGAAACAGAGAGAAAGAGGCAAAAGAGTAAGGAGGAGGAAGAAAAAGGAAAGAACAGAGAGAAAAAGTAAGCAAAAGAGTAAGGGAGGAGGAAGAAAAAGGAAAGAACAGAGAGAAAGAGTAAGCAAAAGAGTAAGAGAGGAGGAAGAAAAAGGAAAGAAGAGAAAGAGAGAGTAAGAAAAAGAGTAAGGGAGGAGGAAGAAAAAGGAAAGAACAGAGAGAAAGAGTAAGCAAAAGAGTAAGGGAGGAGGAAGAAAAAGGAAAGAACAGAGAGAAAGAGTAAGCAAAAGAGTAAGAGAGGAGGAAGAAAAAGGAAAGAAGAGAAAGAGAGAGTAAGAAAAAGAGTAAGGGAGGAGGAAGAAAAGGAAAGAAACAGAGAAAGAGTAAGCAAAAGAGTAAGGAGGAGGAAGAAAAATGAAAGAACAGAGAGAAAGAGTAAGCAAAAGAGTAAGAGAGGAGGAAGAAAAAAAGGAAAGAACAGAGAGAAAGAGGCAAAAAGAGTAAGAGAGGAGGAAGTAAAAAGGAAAGAAAGAAGAGAAAGAGAAGAAAAAAGAGTAAGGGAGGAGGAAGAAAAAGGAAAAGAAAGAGAGAAATAGTAAGCAAAAGAGTAAGGGAGGAGGAAGAAAAGGAAAGAACAGAGAGAAAGAGTAAGCAAAAAGAAAGAGAGGAGGAAGAAAAGGAAAGAAGAGAAAAGAGAGTAAGAAAAGAGTAAGGGAGGAGGAAGAAAAAGGAAAGAAGAGAGAAAGAGTAAGAAAAAGAGTAAGAGAGGAGGAAGAAAAAGGAAAGAACAGAGAGAAAGAGTAAGCAAAAGAGTAAGAGAGCTGGGAAGAAAAAGGAAAGAACAGAGAGAAAGAGTAAAAAAAGAGTAAGAGAGGAGGAAGAAAAGGAAAGAACAGAGAGAAAGAGTAAGAAAAAAAGAGTAAGGGAGGAGGAAGAAAAGGAAAGAAGAGAAAGAGAGAGTAAGAAAAAGAGTAAGAGAGGAGGAAGAAAAAGGAAAGAACAGAGAGAAAGAGTAAGCAAAAGAGTAAGGGAGGAGGAAGAAAAAGGAAAGAACAGAGAGAAAGAGTAAGAAAAAGAGTAAGGGAGGAGGAAGAAAAAGGAAAGAACAGAGAGAAAGAGTAAGAAAAAGAGTAAGAGAGGAGGAAGAAAAAAGGAAAGAACAGAGAGAAAGAGTAAGCAAAAAGAGTAAGGGAGGAGGAAAAAAGGAAAGAACAGAGAGAAAGAGTAAAAAAGAGTAAGGGAGGAGGAAGAAAAAGGAAAGAACAGAGAGAAAGAGGCAAAAAGAGTAAGGGAGGAGGAAGAAAAAGGAAAGAACAGAGAGAAAGAGTAAGCAAAAAGAGTAAGGGAGGAGGAAGAAAAGGAAAGAACAGAGAGAAAGAGTAAGAAAAAAAAAGAGTAAGGAGGAGGAAGAAAAAAAGGAAAGAACAGAGAGAAAAAGAGTAAGCAAAAGAGTAAGAGAGGAGGAAGAAAAAAGTAAAGAAGAGAAAAGAGAGAGTAAGAAAAAGAGTAAGGAGGAGGAAGAAAAAAGGAAAGAACAGAGAGAAAGAGGCAAAAAGAGTAAGAGAGGAGGAAGAAAAAGGAAAGAACAGAGAGAAAGAGTAAGCAAAAGAGTAAGAGAGGAGGAAGTAAAAGGAAAGAAGAGAAAGAGAGAGTAAGAAAAAGAGTAAGGGAGGAGGAAGAAAAAGGAAAGAACAGAGAGAAATAGTAAGCCAAAGAGTAAGGGAGGAGGAAGAAAAAAGGAAAGAACAGAGAGAAAAGTAGCAAAAAAGAGTAAGGGAGGAGGAAGAAAAAAGGAAAAAGAAAGAGAGAAAGAGTAAGAAAAAAAGAGTAAGAGAGGAGGAAGAAAAGGAAAGAAGAGAAAGAGAGAGTAAGAAAAGAGTAAGGGAGGAGGAAGAAAAAAAAGGAAAGAACAGAGAGAAAGAGTAAGCAAAAGAGTAAGGGAGGAGGAAGAAAAAAGGAAAGAACAGAGAGAAAGAGTAAGCAAAAGAGTAAGAGAGGAGGAAGAAAAAGGAAAGAAGAGAAAGAGAGAGTAAGAAAAAGAGTAAGGGAGGAGGAAGAAAAAGGAAAGAACAGAGAGAAAGAGTAAGCAAAAGAGTAAGGGAGGAGGAAGAAAAAGGAAAGAACAGAGAGAAAGAGTAAGCAAAAGAGTAAGAGAGGAGGAAGAAAAAGGAAAGAACAGAGAGAAAGAGTAAGCAAAAGAGTAAGAGAGGAGGAAGTAAAAGGAAAGAAGAGAAAGAGAGAGTAAGAAAAAGAGTAAGGGAGGAGGAAGAAAAAGGAAAGAACAGAGAGAAATAGTAAGAAAAAGAGTAAGGAGGAGGAAGAAAAAGGAAAGAACAGAGAGAAAAAGAGGCAAAAGAGTAAGAGAGGAGGAAAAAAAGGAAAGAAAGAAAAGAGAGTAAGAAAAAAGTAAGGGAGGAGGAAGAAAAAAAGAAGAGAAGAGGAAGAGAAAAAGAAAAAGTAAGGGAGGAGGAAGAAAATAAAAGAAAGAGAGAAAGAGTAAGCAAAAAGAGTAAGGAGGAGGAAGAAAAGGAAAGAACAGAGAGAAAGAGTAAGCAAAAAAAGAGTAAGAGAGGAGGAAGAAAAAAGGAAAGAACAGAGAGAAAGAGTAAGAAAAAGAGTAAGAGGAGGAAGAAAAAAGGAAAGAAGAGAAAGAGAAGTAAGAAAAAGAGTAAGAGAGGAGGAAGAAAAGGAAAGAACAGAGAGAAAGAGTAAGCAAAAGAGTAAGGGAGGAGGAAGAAAAAAGGAAAGAACAGAGAGAAAGAGTAAGCAAAAGAGTAAGAGAGGAGGAAGAAAAGAAAGAAAGAGAAGAAAGAGAGAGAGGGAGAGGAAGAAAAGGAAAAAAGAGAGAAAGAGTAAGAAAAAAGAAGAAGGAGGAAGAAAAAGAAAAGAAAGAGAGAAAGAGTAAAGCAAAAGAGTAAGGGAGGAGGAAGAAAAGGAAAGAACAGAGAGAAAGAGTAAGAAAAAAGAGTAAGAGAGGAGGAAGAAAAAGGAAAGAACAGAGAGAAAGAGTAAGCAAAAGAGTAAGGAGGAGGAAGAAAAAGGAAAGAACAGAGAAAGAGTAAAAAAGAGGAAAGGAGGAGGAAGAAAAGAAAAAGAAGAGAGAAAGAGTAAGCAAAAGAGTAAGAGAGGAGGAAGAAAAAGGAAAGAACAGAAAGAAGTAAGAAAAAAGAGTAAGGGAGGAGGAAGAAAAAAGGAAAGAACAGAGAGAAAGAGTAAGCAAAAGAGTAAGGGAGGAGGAAGAAAAGGAAAGAACAGAGAGAAAGAAAAGCAAAAGAGTAAGAGAGGAGGAAGAAAAGGAAAGAACAGAGAGAAAGAGTAAGCAAAAAGTAAGAGAGGAGGAAGAAAAAAGGAAAAGAAGAGAAAAGAGAGAGTAAGAAAAAAAAGAGTAAGGAGGAGGAAGAAAAAGGAAAGAACAGAGAGAAATAAGCCAAAGAGTAAAGGAGGAAAAAAAGGAAAGAAAAGAGAAAAGAGGCAAAAGAAAAAGGAAAAAAAAGAGAAAGAAGTAAGAAAAAGAGTAAAGAGGAGGAAGAAAAGGAAAGAAGAGAAAGAGAGAGTAAGAAAAAGAGTAAGGGAGGAGGAAGAAAAAGGAAAGAACAGAGAGAAAGAGTAAGCAAAAGAGTAAGAGAGGAGGAAGAAAAAGGAAAGAACAGAGAGAAAGAGTAAGCAAAAGAGTAAGAGAGGAGGAAGAAAAAGGAAAGAACAGAGAGAAAGAGTAAGAAAAAGAGTAAGGGAGGAGGAAGAAAAAGGAAAGAAGAGAAAGAGAGAGTAAGAAAAAGAGTAAGAGAGGAGGAAGAAAAAGGAAAGAACAGAGAGAAAGAGTAAGCAAAAGAGTAAGGGAGGAGGAAGAAAAAGGAAAGAACAGAGAGAAAGAGTAAGCAAAAGAGTAAAGGAGGAGGAAGAAAAAGGAAAGAAGAGAGAGAAAGAGAGTAAGCAAAAAAGAGTAAGGGAGGAGGAAGAAAAGGAAAGAACAGAGAGAAAGAGTAAGAAAAAAAGAGTAAGAGAGGAGGAAGAAAAAGGAAAGAACAGAGAGAAAGAGTAAGCAAAAGAGTAAGAGAGGAGGAAGAAAAAGGAAAGAACAGAGAGAAAGAGTAAGCAAAAGAGTAAGAGAGGAGGAAGAAAAAGGAAAGAACAGAGAGAAAGAGTAAGCAAAAGAGTAAGGGAGGAGGAAGAAAAAGGAAAGAACAGAGAGAAAGAGTAAGCAAAAGATTAAGAGAGGAGGAAGAAAAAGGAAAGAACAGAGAGAAAGAGTAAGCAAAAGAGTAAGGGAGGAGGAAGAAAAAGGAAAGAACAGAGAGAAAGAGTAAGCAAAAGAGTAAGAGAGGAGGAAGAAAAAGGAAAGAAGAGAAAGAGAGAGTAAGAAAAAAAGTAAGGGAGGAGGAAGAAAAAAGAAGGTGCAGAAAGAGAGAAGCAGTGAAAGAAAGTAATGATGATATGACATGTCCTGCTTAATTTCTTTTTTCATGACTTTCTAGAATATTCAAAGGGTACTGAAAAATCTACCCCCTTTTTTTTAGCCTTATTTGGCTGTGGTATCTGTGGGGAGTGATTCTTTGATATTGTAAAGCCCTAATTGTTCTTAGTTTTTAAATCCCTTTGCTACTCCATCAAACACAACATTTCAGCCGTTGTATACTCTTGACCTACTTCAGGTGATTTGGAATTTCGAACCAAACCATTTATTTTATCCACCGGGGTAGATTGTTCTATCCACATGGTCCAGTGAATAAAGACTTTGGTTAGATCCAGTGACTAGAACCAAAGAGTTGCAAGTTCAATACCAAGCCACAGTAGTGGCGAACAAAAAACTTGAAGAATTGAGTTAAAGAGAAATAACTGAGTCCATGGAAGCAGAACAATCTACTGCAGTGGACAAAATAAAGGGTTCGAAATTCCACTCACCTGAAGAAGGCCAGAGTGTGCAATAGCCAAAACATTGTGAATATGGCAATGAAGATGAGGATAACAGTCCGAATAATGTAAATAATGCAAGTAATCATAATACCTCATCTCAGAGATATAAACAGATATATAGAGAGACATAGACATAAAGGCCAGAGTGTACAACGGCCGAAACGTTGTGAATATGGCAATGAAGATGAGGATAACAATCCAAATAATGTAAATAATGCAAGTACTCATAATTCCTCATTTCAGAGATATACTAATCACCTGAAGAAGGCGGGAGAGTACAACGGCCAACTCGTCGTGAATATGGCAATGAAGATGAGGATAACAGTCAGAATAATATAAATAATGCAAGTAATCATAATATAAAATCATAATACCTCGTCTCAGAGATATAGACAGATATATAGAAAGACATAGACATAAAGGCCGGAGTGTACAACGGCCGAAACATTGTGAACATGGCAATGAAGATGAGGATAACAGTCCGAATAATGCAAATAATGCAAGTAATCATAATACCTCATCTCAGAAATATAGACAGATATATAGAGAGACATAGACATAAAGGCCGGAGCGTACAACGGCCAAAATGTTGTGAATATGGCAATGAAGATGAGGATAACAGTCCGAATAATGTAAATAATGCAGGTAAATTAATGTGTTTATTATTATCTATAAAGTTTTTCTTGTAATCAGTATTATTATAATCTCTTTAATCCAGCACTCTGTGGTAGGATAACTCTTGCAGTCCAGTACTTTTTTTTTTTAATCAGCTGCCATTAGTTCATTGAGCAGCTGGAAGGGCACAACTACACATTGTTTACAATTTTCCTCAGCTGCCGAGTGTTTTTGGCAATATGGCCTTGCTCATTACTTATATATAACTACATATTTATCCATTTAAGATAGCAAGTATATATTATTTGGGCATTTAATCATTTTTTTTTTTTTAGCCTTTGTATTGCATGAGACAGGAAGATAGATATCATGTAACAGTCCAGTACTCTTTTCTTTGTTTTTAACAAAATTTTTCTATCTCTTAATACTCTGCTTAGCTTTTTGGAATGTATCTTTGGTCATCCTAATACGTCTTTGGATCTCAGTGTCAGACTTTCCGTCCTTTGTTAGAACACTTCCCAGATATTTAAATTTCTGCACTTGATTTTAGTATTCCCAATTTTTTAATTTTCATTTTAAGCTTGTCTTTTTGCTGATAACCATGCATTCTGTCTTCTTGTAGTTTTATACTTAGTCCTTTCTTCTTGCTTTCCTTTTTTACCTTCTGTAGGAACTTTTGTAGTTTCCTTTCCATATCTGCTATCAACACTGTGTCATCTGCATATCTTATGTTGTTAAGATTGTGGCTGCCTATAATGCATCCTGGTTGGACTTCTAATTCTCTCAGAATTACCTCGCTGTTTAGGTTGAATAAATCCGATGAGAAAACACATCCTTCTCTTACCCCCACCCAGTTTACTCATGTCCATCAAGCATGTTACATGTTGCTTTCCTCTGCCACTCTTTTCCTTAACCTGTCCTGTGAGTATCAGATTCTCCAAGCCCTCTTTTCTCATTATGTGCCCCAGAAATTTTAACTGCTTCTTCCTGATAAGTGTGTTTCCTTTTTGCTTTCATTTTCTTTGAAACCTCGTTGTTGCTCACATGTTCGGTCCATGGTATCCTCGGCATTTTTCTGTAGATTCATATTTCTGTTGTTTCAAGTCTCTTCTTTGTCACCAAGTAGACTGTTCAGCATTCGCAGTCATATAGGAGGACTGATATCATGTTAACAGTTCAGTACTTTTTTTTCGTTTCTGACGAAATTTTTCTGTTTCTTCATACTTTTCTTAGCTTTTGGAATGCATCTTTCGCTATCCCAATACACCTTCAGATTTCAGTGTCGCATTTTCTGTCCTCTGTTAAAATACTTCCCAGATAGTGAAATTTTTGTATTTGTTTGATTTTAGTATCCTCGATTTGTAATTTGCATTTTGGGCTCATCCTTTTTCTAACAACCATGTATTCTTCCCACTTTTCTTTGCTAACTTCTGTAGGAACTTTTGTAGTTTCCTTTCTGTGTTTGCTATCAACACTGTGTCATCTGCATATTTTATGTTGTTAAGATTGCGGCCGCCAATAATGCATCCTGGTTGGACTTCTAATTCTCTCAGAATTTCCTCGTTGTATAGGTGAATAAGTCTGGTGAGAAGACACCACCTTGTCTTACACCTCTTTTCTACTTTCATATATCTGCTGAACTCGTTTTCTGTCCGTATGCAGGTGGTTTGCTGCCAGTAAAGAAAGATTTCAAGGATACAATGGATTGAACATGTGAGCAACAACAAGGTTTTAGAGAAAATTAAACAAAAAGGAAATTTATACTTAACATCAGAAAGAGGCAGTTGAAATTTCTGGGGCATGTAATGAGGAAAGAGGGCATGGAAAATCTGATACTCACAGGACAGATTGAGGGAAACTGAGACAGAGAAAAGCAGCACATAATGTACTTGATGAGTAAATGCTTGGTAGAAAAAGGTTTGGGAGAAATGGCAAAAAGACAAAACTTATTAAGAGCTACAAGAAAATATGGAGGGCCATGATCGCCTACAAATTGCACGAGTAATAAAAACCTTGTTTGGAAGCATTGATGAGCATTTTCTTTGCTGTTTTAAGCTTTGTTCTTTCTTTGATAACACAGCATTGTATATGTGGAATGAGCAAGCAAGACTATGTTTATATAAGTTTTATTTTTAGGGTTGATTTCTATCAACTGGAATTTTTTGTGGTCTGGTATTATATATGCATACATGTGGATTTGAAAAAATTTGACAAATGGAAAATGTTTCAATAAAACTAGATTTGATTACACATTTCGCCTTTCTAGTTTAGTTTGGTTTGGTTTATTTTAAAGCATATCAACACCTAAATGGGTTATTTAACGCTGATGAGATTTTTATTGCTGGGAATATTTTTTTCAAAAAATGTATTGCTGTTAATATTTTTTTTTCTTCAAAAATGTATTGCTGGAAATGTTTCTTTTTTTTCAAAAATGTATTGCTGGTAATTTTTTTTTTTTTCAAAAATGTATTCCTGGAATTTTTTTTTTTTCAAAAATATATTCCTGGAAATCTTTTTTTTTTTTTTTCAAAAATGTATTGCTGATAATATTTTTTTCTCAAAAATGTATTGCTGGCCATAATTTTTTTATTCAAAAATTCATTGTGTTTTAGTGGCACTATCACCTTGCCCAAGGTGTGTTGTATTGTTGAGGTGAATGATACACAGAGAAGAATGAGTGCTTAATATATATATTCAACACCAGTATCCAGTGTTAACAGATATATACAAAAAAAATAAACAAAACAATTAACAAGACAACTTACAAGGAATAGAGGAGGGTCAAATGCTTTATAGCCAAACGAAGTAAGATCAGTCCGAATATTAATCAGTTTAGTATCAACTTATTAGTCAACTGTTGAAGTCCTTCATCATAGACTATTTAAGGCTATGATCCAGGCCATCTGGTAGAATGCTGAAGGGGTGCTAGCTACTCTACAACAGGGTAAAAGAAAAAAACTTAGTTCATGTTCACAACACCAATCAATTAAGACCAAAAACCATGAGAGTCATGACTAATGTCACATCAGAGCAATTGTTATTATTATTATTGTTATTTGAATAAACACATCCAATATAGGAAAAACAGAAATAAAAAAGAATTATAATAATGTATCATTTAAATGAATTTTATCGAGAAACAATAATGAAGGAAAAAGATAAAGGAAATTCTATTCTTAAACAAAAAAATATTATTCTTTATATTTTTGGGATATGACTTGGTGTCTTTAACAGTTCAAGAATTCAATGAAGGTACCAATGGTCAAAAAAATATTTTAAATGAAGCCAAATATTGATAGGTGTTTATTAATGAAAGGATTGACCCATAACTGGCAGGGAGAAGTGAATTTATGCCTTTCTCAATAGAAATCAATACTGATTCCTTTTATTTATTATCTTTGAATTGTCATGACTAATTCAGAAAGGTAGCGGAGTGCATTCTCCATGGTTAGAATTCAGAGTTGTTTTTTCTCCTAGACTGGCTGCCATCCAATGCTAGAAGGCCTAATCTACCCTGCAATTAACTCTACAACTCATGGGGGACAGGGTGCGCAAGAAACAGGTGTTAGATAAGAAAGGGGAAAATAAACGAGTGGCTACCCGAATGATGCCAATATCTATGAATATTATTTCCTTTTTTAATGCCACATCCCATCTAGCAGTCATTTTTTTGTTTTTTTTGAGAAAATAATTGTTCAGTGATTAGTCTTCCAAATTAACCCATAGCTGGGGGAGAAGAGAAGGATTCATAACTTTCCCAATGGTATTTGTACAGAAATGAATATAACAAACTCAACTGGAATTGAAACTCAGTCCACCAATTAATAATTCTGAACCATTATCCATTCCATCATCCAGACATTCAAGCTTACAGCACCTGGTATTCCCAGGTGGTCACTCATCCAGATACTGACCAAGCTCAACATTGCTTAATTTGTTTATTGTACAGGGACTGGTGTTTTCAACATGATGCAGCTGTAAACCTCAGGAACTGAGGTTGATTCAACTCCATGGAAGTAACATTGTGAGCTCTTGCTGTAAAGGTCTGAGCTGATGGAATAGATTTCATCTGAACATTTGCTATGGAAATAGCAGTAAACTTGCAACTTTGTGTCTCTGGGGAAAGAGGCTGCAATGTGGAATATAGGTTATCCCCACACCCACAAGACAGCAGAAATGATTTAAAAATCTATCAATGATGGATAAGGAGTATTGAGAAGCTCCAGGCTAAATATGGCAGCAATATTCCATTTTTGGTCTAATCTGACTGTTATAACGATAAAGCAAGCAGGAAGAGTCAGGTGTTTCCTGGAACGATAGAATGAGCCGACCATTTTTAAAGTATCTTCAGCAATGGATCACTTGAGCTTTGGTGTGAATTTTATACCTGATAAATGTTCAAAGCATAAAATGGTTGTAATACATTCATTTACTTACTCCTGATTTTGACAACAAAAATAATAAATATTTATTTTAGATTGTTTAATTAAATTATTTACATTATTCAGACTCATCTTTGTCACTATACTTATTACAATGTTTCAGTCCTTCAGTATCTGCTTATATTTCGAAGATGAGGTATTATGTACACTATTTACATTATTCAGACTATTGTCCCTATCTTTGTCACCATATTTATTACAATGTTTCGGCCCATCAGTATCTGCCTATATTTCTGAGATGAGGTATTATGTACACTATTTACATTATTCAGACTATTGTCCCCATCTTTGTCACCATATTTATTACAATGTTTCGGCCCATCAGTATCTGCCTATATTTCTGAGATGAGGTATTATGTACACTATTTACATTATTCAGACTATTGTCCTCATCTTTGTTGCCATATTTATTGTTTAATGTTTTCATATTGTATCGGCCTTCTTCAGGTGGTTGGAATGTCAAAGTGAACCCTTTATTCTTTATTTTACACTGTTCCACGTGCCATGTTTATCAGTTATCTCCTGTTAATTTCCCTCTGAAAGTTCTCCACTGCCTTAACCGGGTATTGAACTCACACTCTTTGGGTCCTGTCACTGGATCTAACTAACGCCTTTATCCATGTGTCCTTGAAGACATCTGTATATGAATTTCTGGGTATTATAAACCTAATATCTTCAGCAACCGTTTTTTACCATTGGTCATATTGCAATTTTTGCTGTTTATTTACATGTTTTTACCAGAACTCATATTGCAATTTTTGTAGTTATTATCGGCCGAAACGTTGTAATAAATATGGTGACAAAGATGAGGACAATAGTTGTTATGATGTTGATTTGGGGTTAGTAGAGACAAACGCCAAATAACATGTAACAATAAAAAAGGGTTTTAATAGGTTGATAAAAAGGTACAGAAATCACCTGAGTAGTCAATAACTAGCTCAGCTAAGAACTTCTCTGTCTATCTGTCTTCTGACATGCCACTATTTAAAGTCTTTGTTCGCAGACAAGTTCATCTTCAAGAGGGGTGGTAGGTTTCCGACACAACAATAGTCCAAATAATGTAAATAATGTACATAATACCTCATCTCAGAAATATAGACAGATGTTTAATTACACTATTTATTTATTATAGTGTTTATTGAAATGGTTAGCAAAACACTGGCTAATTGTCTATTGATTCAAACTTTATAAAATAGTAAATAATAAGGATAAACTTCTACTCCTGTTCAAAAGACCAGGGAGGAGTGTGAACCTGACAACAAATGCCTTTCTAATTACACCTGTCAAGTCACAACAAGGAGTTTCTGGTTTTAGTATTTATATCTGTGTGAATTACAAGCAGTTTTATTTGTTTAACAGCATGAGAGTACCTCAATGTACAAATGGAGACAATCCTTCAAGTTTTTATGCAGATTTGGATACATGCTTTTTAAACTGGTTTAATTATCCAATAACAATCAAGAATATAGCTTTTAGTTAATTCTGTAAATCATTTATAATTTTTTATCAACATAGCTCCCTTATTTTGGCAATCATTAACCTTTATGACCACAAAAAAATGGTGTGTGTCAAAAGAACAGTTTTTCCCTTGACACCGCTATTATTTTTAACTACCTTCACTCCTCAGCAATGTTTATTGTTTTAAAAAGTGATGATTAGAATTTTAATAAAACCTAAACATATGAAAGTGAATTTATATATTTTCTTTGTTCTTGAGAATTGACGACAAAAATAATAAACACTATTTATTGGATTGTTTATTTAAACTATTTATTGCATTATTTATTTGAATGGTTGACAAAATATTAGCCAATTGCCAACTGATTCAAACTTTGTAAAATGGTAAATAATAAGGATTTCCTTAGAGTTGGTTCACATATTTTAATAATTTAGTAAATGTTTCACATTTATTTCTTTATAAATGATAATGATAAATATTGCATTGTATTTAGTATTTAGTATGTGAATGATAAATATTGCATTGTATTTAGTTCTAATTGAATTGGTTTTTAGAATGGTGTAAATATAAAATTATTCTTGTAAATAAACAAAAATAAAATTATACTTGGAAATAAACAATCTAATAAATAAATAGTGTGTAATATTTTTGTTGTAAATTCTGAAGAACAAAAAAAATGTATAAATTCTCTTTCATCATATGTTTAGGTTTTATTATAATTCTAATTGTCACTTTTTAAAACAATAAACATTGCCAAAGAAGAGTGAAGGTAGATAAAATAATAGCGGTGTCATGGGAAAAACTGTCCTTTTGACAATCTGTCTTATTTGTGGGCACAAAGGTCCATGTTTGTTGGAATTACCTATCTCACTTTCTCTCCTCTCTTTCTCTCTATAATATATCTATATCTATCTATCTATCTATCTATCTATCTATCTCTCTCTCTCTCTCCTCTCTCTCTCTCTCTATATATATATATATATATATATATATAATTAATACATGATAAAATCCCAAATCACTTCATATGGGAAAAAGCTTATTTCAACCAACAAAAATTCCTTATATTCCCCATATGAGGTGATTTTAGATTTTATTGTGTATTTATTATTTACTCTGTAATAATAAATACATTGAGCTTTTTTGTGGATCAGTTTTAATATTTTATATTACTAGGATCCACTTGGATTATATATTAATGGATTTATTACCTTTACTAATTATATATATATATATATATATATATGTATATGTATATATATATATATATGTATATATATGTATATAAATAAAAAGAAAGAACAATAAGATATATAATCCGTGTTCTTCTAGATATTTTTATTTTAAAAATAGTGCTCAATGTAAATTTACAGAGCATTAATATTATAAATTAATTGATTTAAAATATAAATCAATTAATTTATAATATATATATATATATATATATATATATATATAAGAAAAATATACTCTTAAGGTGTGCTATATTTATGGGATAAAGTGCTCAATATTAGAGACAGAGTGTGTGTAAATATAAAAGTGAACGTAGAAGTCAACACTTACATGCTAGACGCAATCATCCTGACGATTGCGTCTAGCATGAAACAGACTGTCGCCTCTAAGTGTTGACTTCTATGTTCACTTTTATATACATATATATATATATATATATATAGAGAGAGAGAGAGAGAGAGAGAGATAGATAGATAGATAGATAGATAGATAGATAGATAACCGGTGGGTACTACACCAGAACTCCCCACCACCAACCAGTGTTGGGGGTGCCAGCCTGATATACAAGAATAATTTTATATTTACATTTTATTTACCATTCCAATAAACAATCTAATAGATAAAGAGTTTTTATTATTTGCTGTCAATTCTCAAGAACAAAGAAAATATATAAATTCACTTTCACACATTTAGGTTTTATTCTAATTCTAATCCTATCCTGGGTATTGATGATAAACGACATCCATAAAAAATTATTATTAACAATGAATTTTTGAAGAAAAAATTATTATCAGCAACACATTATTACCAGCAATACATTTTTGGAAAAAAATATTACCAGCAATACATTTTAAAAAAAAAATATTACCGGCAATACATTTTTTTGAAAAATATATTACCAGCAATACATTTTTGAAAAAAGAAATATTACCAGCAATAAATCTTGTTGGCATTAAATAACCCATTGAGGTTGATATGCCATAAAACAAACTAAACCAAACCAATTCTTATCATCACTTTTTAAAACAATAAACATTGCCAAAGAGTGAAGGTAGTTAAAAAAATGGTGTCATGGGAAACACCAACCTTATGACTCTCAATCTTATTATAAGCATATTTATCCAGGTTTGCTGCAAATGCTTCCTACAATCATATATCAAAATAAAAATAGTGTCACTACTTCATGAACACCAATGAGTTTGACTTTCACAGAGATTGGTGCGATTGGTTTCATGGATAGTGGCTCAGAATGAGAAATTGGAGAGCTGAGTTCAAATTCCAGTTAAGCTTGTTACATTCACTTACGCACAAATACCCTTAGGGAATTTATGAATCTATCTCTTTTCCCCTAGCTATGGGTTAAATAGTAGGACTTGTATCTGGAAAAATCATTGTTATTTTTGCCTAAATTGTTAATATTCCCTTGCAAAAAAGAAAAAAAGATTTTATCTTACAATCCCCAAAATATGTTTCAGCTTTAAATAACCCACAGAGGGTTGATAAGCCATAAAAAACAAATCAACAATCAATCGGCTTTCACAGAGCACTCCTGAGATTTGACCTTGTGTCAGACTTGACTAAATTTGCACAAAAGTATTTTCTTATGAGTGGTATATCAATGTGTTATATTTTAAAGTTTGAGATTCTGTGTGTCTGCAAGAGTGTGTTAATTTGTGTGTATTGGTGTATAAAAGTGTGTATGCCTGTAGATACGTCAGGTGTCAGTGTGGGGGGGGGGAGTAGACCATTTTTTTTTTAATTTTCAGGACAAATCTAGCACGAAGTTAGAAAGGATGAATAATTGGGATCAACATTTAAAAAAAAAAATCATTGCTATGTTGGATTGATGTGATAACCACTGTGTTACGGGGAGGGAATGTAAGGTGTATGTCTCTCGGTTGAGTGTGGTATCGTTTTAATGAGATAGTCTGGTTGAAGGTCACATTTATGGAGGACCTAGATTGGCTTAAATTTACTGCTGGTATCTCAGCAAGTCAAAGTCAACTCTGCTAACAGCCCCTACCTCTCTCTCTCTCTCTCTCTCTCTCTCTATATATATATATATATATATATATATATATATATATATATTCCTCTCAGTTTTTCTTTCCCTTCTTTCTTTCTCTTCCTTTTTAGCCCTCACTTTTCTCTGTATTCCTCTATCTTTCTTGTTTTCTAAGAACACCCACACATTATTTCTTCTTCTTCTTGTCTCCCTATCTCCTCTTTTCTTTTTCTCTTCTTCTTCATCATTCATTTTGATTCCTTTTTCTCTTACTCATTTTCTTCTTTACTCTTCACTACTCATTTAGTCTTTCTTACCCACTCTCTCTCTCTCTCTTTTCTTTCTTTTCTTTTTGCTTTTACCAATTCTCCCACCATCTCTTTCTTTTTCATCCTCTCTTTTTCTCCATTCTTACTCTCCCGCTCTCTCTCACACTATATTTTTCTTCATTCTTCTCTTTTTTCTTCTTTACTCTCTCTTTTACTGTTTCTCAAGCTACCTTTCTAACATACCTCTCTAATTTCTCTCATCCTCACTCCGTGTATGTATGTCTGTATGAATGTATGTATCTAAGTGTGTGCACACACGCGTGTAGCAGGAAGCACACTCTACTTCCCGTGCTCTCACCTGACAGCCGATGTGAACCCGAAAGGATTTATAAATAGTTTATTTGTGTGTGTGTGTATATATATATATATATATATATATATATATATATATACACACACACATATATATATACTTACATGCTAACAAATGTATAGATGTGTACACATACATATATGATACATGTACATAAATATGTGTAACAACACATGTATGTATGTATGTATGTATGTATGTATGTAGATGTGTGTGTGTGTGTGTGTGTGTGTGTGTGTACACAATTATAAGGTGCTGCTGAAAAGTTCTCAGTAAGACCACGTATAGATTAAAACAAAAATTCTGATATTTGGTTTTAAATGTTTGAAAGTGGTTCAGGCTGAGAACTTGTCGTTAACTGCGATTTAATATATATATATATATATATATATATATATATATATATATATACCTTCATTATTTAAAACAGGAGAAGAAAGAAGGAAAAAACGAACGAATCAAAGAAAAAATTTAAAAAAAAAAAAAAAGAAAAAAAAAGGAGAATGAACACAAGAAAAAAAAAAGTCCAAAAATTGTCGAGGGGGGAGGGAGGAATAGACGAGAGAGCAGCAGCAGCAGCAGCAACATCAGGAAGAGAAAGGGTGAAGGTCACCAACAGAAACTGTCGAGAGAGAAACAGAGAGTGAGGGCGGGAGGAGGGGGAGTGGAATGAAGAGGAGGCGATTACCACCAACATACAATAATGCGGGCTGTAGAGCAGAGAAGACTTGCAAAGAAACGATATGTTTAGTTTTATAGCCAGACATTTAGAACTCAAGTCGACGTCTGCTGTTCTTACAAGACAGGGAACTGTGAAGGTTTGCCGCGCAGTAAGATTATTTCTATCGCTGCGTGGAATTCGCAGAGGACGAGTGTCGCGACTCACCCGGAAAAGACAGTGCCCGTGTCAAATTCTATCGTTTCCGTGTTCCTGACCGGGTTAAAAATTTGAACAATGAAAAGAAAACTTTATTTCTTTATAAAAACTCGTTTTTCAGTCAAGCTGAAACAATTTTTATTTTTGTTTCTGTGCTGTGAAACCAGTAGGAATTGTATTTTTTTTAAAGCCTACACCCCCCTCGTATCAGTAAACTTTAAAAACTGACGCCTTTTATTTCTATCATATTTTTTTCTCTAAACTATAAATTTGGTAAGTGAAAATCTCACTGAGATATGGAAAAAATCCAAGTTTTCATCTGAAATCCAAAAAATATAAATTTTAATTAGAATAGCTACAATTATATTCAGTATATGGGAAAAGAAACAAGGTGTCACATTTAAACAAGCACTCGGGGGGACATGGGTTTTTTTTTGGGTTTTTTCTTAAAAAAGTTCAAAAGGCGTCTAGCTTGTTAACCATTACTCACCGGTAAGGCACTAAAAATGGGTATTTCTTAAATTTAACATTGTCTGGCACAAGGTGACAAATGTGGGTTCAAAACCGCAAAAATCAGGCACCTAGTGAAGACAAACTTATTACAGTAATATTTTTAAAACATTTTTTTTCACAATGATGTTTACTCTTTACAATGCCCAAGAGCCACTTGAGGTAGATGGTTACAGAGTTAGAGGCACAGTTTATGGGGATATGTGGAGAAGATAGCTGTTAGTGTTAACTCAAGATTTGAACAGGTTAAAATTATAGTGATCAGGGAAGCATCCTCTTGGGAGTCAGTTCCACAAAGCAGTGGTTTGTGAGAAGCTGCTGCTCAAGTGAAACTTACATCTCACCAATGGATTACAAAGGGAATGTGAGTGGTTTTCTAGAATGTGTGTGTCATGGTGATTCTTAGCCATGAAGTTTAGAACTGGTGGAACTAAGGAATGTATTTTGTCTGAGCACTTTCCATGGAAATAGTGACAGAGCAGCAAGAGGCTTGAAACATTTAGTCTGTGGGAAAGAGGTTGTAGGGTGGAAAATAATTCATAACCTACAAAGACATGGAGATGCTTTTGGACTATTGAGACTGGAAAGTGAAGATTGTGTAGCTCCTATAGCAGCAGTACTCCATTCAAACAAAAATTATGGTGTATAATGCTGCTGTCATTTCAACTTTGGTATTTGGTTGCGAATCTTCAACTCTAGATCATTACAACATCCAAAAAGTAAAAAAAAATTCACCAGCAAAAGCTTCACTCAATCATGACCATCAAATGGAAATAGTATGTGACCAAGACTGAAGTCCTGGAAAGAGCAAATAGTCAAAGCATCGAATTGCTGATCATTAAACACCATCTTCGATGGTCAGGGCATGTAGCAAGAATGGCAAAACTTGGTAAGCTTACTTCAGGGAAAAAATCCACAGGGTTGCCCTCTTCAAAGATACAGAAACCAACTTAAAACAACACTCAAAGCCATTGGACTTTGGACAAATCATTTGAAACACAAGCACAAGATCATACCAACTGGCGATGTTCCATCATTGGAAGGCACAGTGGAGTAATGATTAGCGGATCTGACTGAGGGATCTGAGTCTAAATTCCAGTCATATCCATTACATTCATTTATGTGCTAATACCCTACAGAAAGGTATAAATCTTCTTCTCCACCCCCCAGTTATGGGTAAATAGCAGGACAGATCGGGTTCTATAGCCTTGGATGGCAACCAGTCTAGAAAGAAAATCTCTGAAACTGGCCTCAGATCCATCAGGTTATGTGGCTCCCTTCTCGTTAATTAATCTACTTAGGGAGCCCTTGTGTTCCTTCTATATTATATAGTATCACCATTGAAAAGAGGTAAGGAAGAAGTCAAACGATGAGAGAAAGGCTTGACAAAGCAGGACAGACTGGGTTCTGAAGCCTTGGATAGCAACCAGTCTAGGAGAAGAAAAATCTCTGACCCAGCCTCAGATCTGTCAGGCTATGTGGCTCCCTTCTTGTTAATTAATCTACTTAGGGTGCCTTTCTGCTCCTCCTATTATATAGTATCACCATTGAAAAGAGGAAAGGATGAAGTCAAACAATGAGAGAGAAAGGCTTGACATAAACAACCTCATCTTCCACCAACATTACTATGCAGTCAATGCCATCAGCTCTTTCATGCAAGAATTGGTCTACTTAGTCATCAACGCCATTATCATAAAGGAAGCGATGATAAAAGAAGATATTAAATTCTTGGATACAATTTAAAGCTGACGATTCCATTTTCAGCCTGATCTGACAACAAATGGAGGACTGCTGCCATATATGGGCAAGTGCTTAGCATTGTTAGGCTCAAGACTACAAGAGTGGGTCATCTGGTGAGGACCAAACACATTTTTCTTTTACAGTAAAGTTCACCCTATACAAGGGCCACTCGAGGTAAAGGGTTACGTTAGGAGACAGTTTATACGGATAGGAGAGGAAGATAATGGTTATCACTAGACTTGAACAGGTTAAGATTGTAGTGATCGGGAAAGCATCCTCTTGGGAGTCAGTTCCACAAAGCAGGTAAAGGGTTACAGAGGAACAGTTTATGCGGATATGTGGGGAAGATAACGGTTAACCCTAGACTTGAACAGGTTAAGATTGTAGTGATCGGGAAAGCATCCTCTTGGGAGTCAGTTCCACAAAGCAGGTAAAGGGTTACAGAGGAACAGTTTATGCGGATATGTGGGGAAGATAACGGTTAACCCTAGACTTGAACAGGTTAAGATTGTAGTGATGGGAAAGCATCCTCTTGGAGTCAGTTCCACAAAGCAGGTAAAGGGTTACAGAGGAACAGTTTATGCGGATATGTGGGAAGATAACGGTTAACCCTAGACTTGAACAGGTTAAGATTGTAGTGATGGGAAAGCATCCTCTTGGGAGTCAGTTCCACAAAGCAGGTAAAGGGTTACAGAGGAACAGTTTATGCGGATATGTGGGGAAGATAACGGTTAACCCTAGACTTGAACAGGTTAAGATTGTAGTGATCGGGAAAGCATCCTCTTGGGAGTCAGTTCCACAAAGCAGGTAAAGGGTTACAGAGGAACAGTTTATGCGGATATGTGGGGAAGATAACGGTTAACCCTAGACTTGAACAGGTTAAGATTGTAGTGATCGGGAAAGCATCCTCTTGGGAGTCAGTTCCACAGAGCAGTTGTTTGAAAGAAGAAGCTATTCGCATTAAACTCACCAATGGAATACGGAGGGAATGTAGATGGTTTGCTACTATGTAAGTGGCATGGCAGGTCTTTGCCATGAAGATTAAGACTAGCAGAACCAAGGAATATAGTTCATCTGTAAACTTTCCATGAAAGTAGCAACATAGCAGTGAGAGGTTTGCCACACCCCCACCTGTGAGAGAGAGGTTGGAGGGTGGAAAATAATTTGTCACCCACAAGGACTAAGACACTTTTGAGGAGAGAGTGGAGTCTTGGTAGAATATTTCTTAAGTGTGGCTTTATTCAGTTTAAGTGTGGATTAATGATGACACAAGGCTCTAATTCTAGAGCACTTAGTGATGATAGAGCTCTTTCAGATTATGGTAAGATCACTTGTTGAGAAAGAGAAGCACTTTTTGCTGACAACCAAAAACAATAAAATACTGCAGTCTATTTCTTCATCTGCTTAACTGACTCTGCCATTTGAATAGTGTTTATACAATTAACATAACAAATTAAACCCATAAAATACTTTCAAATTCCATGTCAGATGGTATGTATGAGTCACTTAATTTTCTCCATAAATGTTTAAAAAATATCTCCCAGTTTTTGGACACAAAATTATGTTATCTGCTAGGCTAATTTTTACAAAATTGTCACAATTTCAGTCAAATCCATTTAAAATACTACAAAACAACCAACATGAAAGATCTCTTTCATGATATTAATCCATATAATATCCTAATCCATTAATCCATATAATATCCTACAATTTCTTAAAGAAATCAAACTGTATTCCAAAATATAACTACAACATAAAACACACATATCACCAACTCTTGTAATTATATCCACACAAACATGTATATGCAGAAAAGCTGAGTATCATCTACCATGCTTTCAATTGTGAAAGCAGAATAACATATATCATATTTTTATTACTTCAAAGCTACTAAGAAAATTAAATTTCAGCATTAAATGACCCATAAAAGAGTTGATGTGCCATTAAACAAACAAAACAATCAATTTTTACCAAGATGTCCTAGTTAACAAAATGATGTTGCTATTATGTTTCTGCAACATTACAGAGAGGTTGCACAATTGTCCACAACATTACCTTGTAACATTGACAATACATCACCTTGTAATGCTACATTAACAGAAAACAGATAATAAATTCCAGAAACATATTAGAATGTGCATTCATCATTGAAATTAGTGATTCTGAATGAGAAAAAGATGAAAAGAAATTCTATATCTTCAACACAAATTCTTCAGTGAAGAAAAAGGATTTAGATATTATTTGACCAATTCCAAAATTTTTCAGATACAGCAATGCAATCAAAATGTCAAGATCATGAAAATATTCGAGAGAAATGTTTTTTGTTTGTTTATTTTTACTGATAGTTCACTCGATACAAGGCCTAAGGGCCACTCAAGTTAGAGGGTTGCTGAATGAGATTGTAAAGGAGGGGCAAGTAAGAGAGTAATATGAGTAAGATAGATATCGGTTGATCCTGGACTTAAAGAGACCAAGATTGTAGTTGTCAGGGAAGCATTCTCTTGGGAGTTTGTTCCATACAGTAATAATTCTAGAGAAGAAGCTGTCTGAGTGGAACTTGCTTTTTATTAAAAGGACACTAATGGATAGAATGTGGACAATTTGCAACTGTGCACATGGTAGGGCATATCCTGGCTATGAAGGTTTGAACATGATTAAGAAATATACAATTGTAATTGACTAGACTAAGTTGATTATCTGTCATGAGAAAATTAAAATGGCCAGCCTCATTGTCAACAATGAAAACCCCCAAGCAAGATCCAAACTACGTAGGACAAACATTGTTTAGGAATTGACATGCATCTTATGGAATTGTGTTCCTGATGAAAACAAATTCATGAATATGAATTACATTGGACATACAACTACATGCCTATCAGGAAAATTTACTTTGCATCTTTCAGATCATAGCTCCATTAAAATCCATTTAAATACATGCGGAGACCTACCAACCTCTGTCCACAACATACTTGTAGAAAACACGAAAATAATACAGTCATCTAACTGCAGGAAACGATAAAAAATAATGGAAGCATTAATAATAAAAAAGTAGAAACTAAGGGGAAAGTAAGAGAGTATTATGAAGACTAGTCGGGTGGATATTAGTTGAGTCTAGACTTAAAGAAACCAAGATTGTAGTTGTCAGGGAAGCATTCTCTTGGGAGTTTGTTCAAAAAAGTACCAATTCCGAGTGAAATCTGGTTTTTATCACAGGAATACAAAGGCAATGGGGATGGTTTGCCACCATGAAAATGGTAGAGCAGGTCCTAGCTATGTAGGCCTGTACTGGTAGCACTAAGAAATGTAACTCGTCCGAACATCTGCCATAGTAATAGCAATATAGTAGTGAACGGCTGGTGATGTTTCGTCTGTGGGATAACGGTTGCAAGGGAAAGTAAGAAAGTATTATGAGGGTGTTGTAAGCTAAGGAAAGTTACTGAACAGAATAATCAAACGAAGGTTGGTAATGAACGATAATACTTAGGACAAGAACAACACATATAAGATTCGCCAGCAGCACATAGAAGAAGTAGTCAACTGCTAGAAGAGAGTCAAGTGAATTCCAAAATGCATACCAACAAACAGTATTTACTACTGTATTTATGTGAATAGGGATATCCGTATCATCCGTAGGTATGCTACCACAGAGGGCGAGTAGGATCATTTTATAAATTTGTCAAGATACAAAATTGCCATTCCATTTTGTTAATCTATTATTGACCAGTAAAAGAAGTGATCCAGAATAGACTGGCAAGAAAGATCATAATTGGTTGTCATAGACTCTCTTTCCCTCTATCCACCCTGTGAGTATCAGATTTTCCAAACCCCACTTTCGCATTACATTTCCCAGAAATTTCAGCTGCCTCTTTCTAATGTTAAGTATAAGATTCCTCCTTGTTTACATCCTCTCCAAAACCTCATCACTGCTCACATGTTTGGTCCATGATATCCTTAGCATCCATACCTCCATTGCCTCAAGTCTCTTCTTCATCTTTGAGGAGACCATCCAACATTCACTGCCATAAAGGAGAACAGATATCACGTATCAGTTCAGTACTCTTTTCTTACCAACAAAATTTTCCTGTCTTGTAATACTCTGCCTAGCTTTTGAAATGCATCTTTGGCCATTCCAATACATCTTCAGATCTCCATGTTGCACTTACCGTCCTGTGTCAGAACACTTTCCAGATATTTAAATTTCTGCAACTGCTTGATTTTAGTGTCCCTGACCTGTAAATCACATTTCAGGCCCATCTTTTTATTGATGACCATTCATTCTGTCTTCTTGTAGTTTATACTTAGTCCCTTCTTCTTGCTCTCCTTTGCTACCTTCTGTAGGAGGTTTTGTAATTTCATTCCTGTTTCTGCTTCTCAGCACTGTGTCATCTGTGTATCTTATGTTGGTAAGATTGTGGCCACCAATGATGAATCCTGGTAGGATTTCCAGTTCCACCAACCAAAATACAATGCATCTGTAATCTAGCAAGAACATTCTATGTTAGTTAACTAGAAGTAGAGTCATATAAATCAGCTAACTCTATATGTCCCCCTCAGAATGGAGCTAGGGTTAATACTTGGTGTTGTAGATGTTCTTAAAGGAAGAACTGTCAAGGCTAGTAGAGCAGTTTCTGTCCCAAGTCAAAGCTTGGTCTCCCACTTCAATTTGACCTTGTGTCACACACTGTTAGAATGGGCATCTAGATTTATAAGAAAATATTTTAAGTAAGGTTGGTTGATTTTATGACCTGCCGACCCTTGTCAGGTCATTTAATACTCAATTATTTTCTGGGGCACCCATTGTTTATTTACACTATTTCTGATATTGTTTATTGGAAAATTTTTGGCAAAACATCGCTTAATTGACAATTGATTTGAATTTTATAAAAGAATAAGCCTGTTTATGAATTAATAAATAAAAAATTTGTTCTCATATTTAATTATTTATAAATTGGTAAATGTTAAATATTGCATTGCATTAGTTTTAATAAAATTGTTTTAGTTTTTAGAATGTTGTAAATTTAAAATTATACTTGTAAATAAAAAATCAAATAAATAAATAGTGTTTCACCCCTCACTGAAATTTTTTTCCGCTTTGATTTAAATTTAAATTTGAACAAGAGAATGACTCTTAACCAAATTATAGGAGAAAACCAGATGAAGGATACATAGCATGTTCATTGAGTAATATTGAAAATGCTTTAAACTCAATCATCATTTTCTTATAAAAATATGTGGCATGCAGTAAGGCTCAAAAAATTTGGATAGTATGTATATATATATATATATATATATATATATATAAATATGAATTAATACAAAGATAAATTCACCCTGATAAAGTCCATCAAACAGATAAAACATGTAAAGAAAGGTTTTTCTTCTGTCTTTATCCATATTGTCTTTTTACCAATCAGCTAAGTGACAAATTTCATATTTGTATTAATCCTATATATATATATATATATATATATATGTGTGTGTGTGTGTGTGTGTGTGTGTGTGTGCATGTGTCTACATGTATGTTTATATATATATATATATATATATATATATATATATATATATATATGATACAGGTAATCGGTCCGTTAGTATATAATCCGGGTGGATCCTAGTAATATTAATTAATAAAACTGATCCGCAGAGAGCGCAATGTTTTTATTTTAACAGAGCATATGTACTTTTTACAACAAAAGAACACAAATGACCTCAACATAGGTATAATCTATTTCAAACCATTCTTAGTTTAAAATAGACTCTCTCTCCCTCTCTCTCTCTCTATATATATATATATATATATATATATATATATGTAAACATATATATATATATATTTATTTGTATGTATGTTTACATGTACATGTTTTTATATATATATATATATATATATATATATATATATATATATATATATATATATATATATATATATATATGGAGATAGAGAGACACACACATTTGGTTTTCTTATGTCAGTCAATGTTTTCATAATAAAATTGGTATCAATAAACATGTATTTGGTAAAATTTTGAAGATATATTTATATAAATATATCACAAATTTTAGCTTATCTATTTTTATTAAAAATATTTACATTAACCTATTGAGGTTAAACTTTATTTCACAATGCAATTGTTGTTCATCATCTTGTCAAGAAATGAATCTATAATAGTAATTGATCCTTAAATTTTTGATTTCGGATGGATTGATAGGATTGCCATGGGCCGTAAAGAAACAGAAAGAAGTTATTGCAAATTTGTGACACTGGAAATTGTCAAACAGAGAATGAGTGAAAAAGAAATTGAAAACATTGGCAAGGTATGAACAAGAAACGATTAGGATTTTCAAATGTTTCAAAAAGAGATTTGCAAGAAATTAAACAAAGTAGTAAGCAAAAAAGTGAACTGAATATGAGCAAAACAGTTGATTAATTCATTTTTATGGTTTATCAACCCTTTGTGGGTTATTTAAAACCCAAACATATTTCAGATTTTAAAAATATTTCTTTTTTTGAAACTGAATAATGAATCAACAATTTTGAGAATAACAGTGATTTTCCTACTATTTAACCCATAGCTGGGAGGAGGTTTAGAAAGCTACATTGGATGGATTTGATGGCTAGAATATAGTTTGAGAGCTTCATAGAAATATTCAGGGAACACATATTTGAAGACAATAAGAAGTTGGTGTAATATTTTGGGCTAGTATTGTAGGCAGTAAAACATCAAAACTTAAAAATAAAGGCACAAAATTATTGTAAGTTCTTAGAACAGACATTTTTAAGAACATTTCATATTCAAGAAGCTTTAAGCTGAAGAGTATACTCAGGGGAGGCAATTCTCTTTCAAATTCTGAAAAAATATTTTCAAAGACACCAAATTAATGGAATTGGAACTTGACTTCACCAGATATTAATTCAATCAAAATCTTGTGGTCCAACATTAAAAGATACGAATATGAGAATGAAAAAATATTAAAATAAAGAACAGTGAGAAGCCATTAAAACTGCTGCAAGTAATATTAAAGCTGAAACAGTAGAAAAGTTAACAAAAATCAATGGTTGAAAGACAGATGAAGGTTATAGAATGTTAAAGAGTCCATATTTAATTGTAAAATAATAATTTATACAAGTATTTGGGACATTTTTATTCTATGATATGTTTCTATGGCTGGTATCTTTTGAAATTATTTATAACTAAAAATTTAAATAACACTATGTTTGTAGGATATAAACAGTCATTCACAAAACAAGTCATTATCAATATTTTTTACATTTTTTGTAATATTTGCGAGATATAAGATAGAAATTCCAAATTGAAATTCACAAGATATATGGCACATATATGTATATACTAACTTAAAAGCTGCCCTATCAGGTGCCATTAAAGTTAGTTCATGCAGAGGGCACTTGATTAGGACTTCAGTTTGTTCAGGAGTTTGAGAGTCCCTAAGTCTTTGCATATTCTCAACATTGGAAGCTCTTCTGGCTGCCATTTGATCTGGATTTTCATTTGCACAAGACTTTCTTTTCCTCACTGCAGCCTTGGCTCTTTTGATTACAATCTGGTCCTCTGTTGGTGAAGATTTCTTTTTGTGAGACATACTGCTGCCGTATACAATAGGCAACAATAAATTACAGAAGAACTCAAAATTGATTGCTGCATTTAAGTATTGCATTAATATTTAAGCTTACCTTCTGTCACCATTTTAATTTAAAGACAATTTGTTGTACATAGGTCCTTACTTTCCATACAAAGAATTACTTTTACTTCATGGGTGACTTCCACCGGATTTTGCAATTAATTTTGATTATTCACAAATTTATTTCCAAGTTATAAAAATTATCTTCATACAAAAAAAAAATTGTTGCAAACCATCAAAAACAAAAATTACCAAAAACAATCACTGTAATGAAAACTTGAGTATCCAAAATTTCAGGATTGCAAGTCCAGATCCGGCTTGGAATATTTTTAATTTGTTCATGGAGTCAGCCTGATTCCGAAATGGTATAATATGTTGGGCTACGACCTCTAGGAGTAATGTTGAAAAAAAGTAACACACTGACGTTTATTTATATAGAAGATGAGGTATTTAAAAGTTAGAGAGTTATGTCCCTTTAATTGAAAAAATGGGACATGCACAGACATTTTTGCATTTATTATATAGATGCATATCCAGAAAATTTTACCAACATTGGATGCTTAATACCAATCTGATTGTGAGAGCATTGACTTGCATAACAACATCATTTTTATATATATATATATATATATATACTTGACTCTCCCATCAAATTTGACGTATGAGGGTCAAGCAGATCAGTTCCTAGGAAACCGACAGCCCAACAACAGCAC
>CAHIKZ030000068.1:1150000-1182509 GCA_903632075.3 Acanthosepion pharaonis
ATACACTATCTATCTATATATATATATATATATATATATATATATTGATTATATATACACTATTGTCTTGACTGTCGATTAGTTGTCTTACAGTCATTGTCTGTGATGGACATTACTCCAAGGAAGAATATGAAAATTGTAATGCTGCACGAACACACTGGCAAGCCTTACCAGTGAGCAAATCAAAGTACTATAGACTGGCTCGGAAACTCTTCTGATTTAAATCCAATTGAGAATCTGTGTTCAATCTGCAAAGAACAACTTCAGTGAATGGACATACAAAATACTAACATGTCCACTGAGTCATGTTTCATTGGAAAAATATTAAAAAAATGTAAATAATAACAGAATTGTTCATTTTGTTTCAATTAATTTGTACAAGGGTGTATATGGGTAATTCAATTTCAAATCAATGTCCGTTAGTCACCCTCTCAAAAAAATCTGGAAAAATTCACAGGTGTTCTTTGATCAATTTATTGAAAAATCCCAAGTATTAGATCTGTATTTTTAACAGTTTTAAAATCAGGGCATCTTGAATTTTTGCGTTTTTCAAAATAAAGCTTTCAACAAATTTGTCATTTATAGCTTCAACGATATTGCATATACAGATTTGAAACTTGATGACAATCATTAATGTTTACCGTAAATTACAAAAGTATAAACAGCTTAGGTGTGTCTGATTTACTTTTATTTTTATAAGGACCTGAAAATAGCTGAAATGTGAAAATACAAAAGGTGGCTGTCCACTTTGAGAGCTTTTCATTTACAAAGTATGTCAGATACAACATCCAAGTTAGTTTATCTGTCATTTATGACCTAAGAAATTATTTATATGCCATAAACATATTCATTTCTGTTATAGGAATGTCAATATTACAGTTTGAAAATAGCTCCACTTTTTTTAACATTCTTAAAATTGCATGTTATCATGACATCAGCAGACCAGTTCGGCAGTTTAAAGAAATTTTTATATTTTTACCACATATTCTTACATGTCTGATGTTCAGGTGACAGAAGTTTTGTTTCAGAAACAAACTTCTCCTCAGATTAAAACATATTTTTCTAGAACAAATTGTCATTCTGAAATCAGGATTTTGTTCATTTTAGCACCTTATGAATTTCATACTTTGGGAAATACGAGGCTGAAAGTTGTTACCCCTCTAATGTTATTTTCTTTGTTAACCATATAATGTTACCCCTATAATGTAATATTCTTTTCTAACCCTATAATGTTACCCCTCTAATGTTATTTTCTTTGTTAACCATATAATGTTACCCCTCTAATGTTATTTTCTTTGTTAACCCTATAATGTAATTTTTCTTTTTTAACCCTATAATGTTACCCATATAATGTTATTTTCTTTGTTAACCATATAATGTTACCCCTCTAATGCTATTTTCTTTGTTAACCCTATAATGTAATTTTTCTTTTTTAACCCTATAATGTTACCCGTCTAATGTTATTTTCTTTGTTAACCATATAATGTTACCCCTCTAATGTTATTTTCTTTGTTAACCCTATAATGTAATTTTTCTTTTTTAACCCTATAATGTTACCCCTATAATGTTATTTTCTTTGTTAACCCTATAATGTTACCCCTATAATGTTATTTTCTTTGTTAACCCTATAATATATATATGTTTAGACTGCATGTTTAGATTGATATAATATTTTATAATAATAGATTTTATATTCTTATGATATTATTTGATAGAATATATTTTTGATATAAAATTTTATAATAATATAATATTGATATAATAATTTTGATTAATTCAGATTGCAAACATTTAAATTTAGAGAATTTTATAATTTCATACCTTGGGAAATACAACGCTGAAAGTTGTTACCTCTATAATGTTATTTTCTTTGTTACCTCTATAATGTTACACCTATAATGTTACTTCTATAATATTCTATGCAAATAAACTATTTTTGGTTTCATTTTACCTTTTTTCCAAATAGTTTAGATGCCATGGGCCCTTGAAAATGTTTTTGAATGGATTACAAAATTTTAAACTGAACAAAGAAACTAAGCCAAAAACATTAAAATAAGGATTCCATTAGATTATTTAATGTAAAATACATCAAGTCAAGTATAAATATAAAATAACTTACTATCCCTTTGAACATTTATAGCCCCCTCAAGAAGGGAGGTTCAAAGCAATGCTCTATGTCAACATCCTTTTAAAATTTAGCACCTTCAAATTTTATAAGAATTTGGCTTGTTGACCTCAACTTCTTCTGTGGAACACTGTAAATATTTATTAAACATAACTTAGCCTGGCACAAGGCTGCAAGTTTGAAGTAATGATATTCAAAACTGCTAAACATTGCACAATGGTAGTTGCCTACTTTGCCAAACACAAGACGACATGCAAAGTTTTACTTAACAATAATGAGTGCTGACAATCACTGGGAATAGGCAAGTCTCATAGACATTTTGTTTCAAATGTGGATTTAATTTTAAAGTATCAAAATAGTACAAAATGCTTATTTTTAAGGTTTATATGTATTCACATTACACTTTTGATTTCATATACCCAGCAACATTGATCATTTCAGCATGTATAAATATATATATATATAGATAGATAGATAGATATAAGTTACATAGAATAGAAATTCAAAATTACCCCATTTGAATAGCTATTTCCTCCAACTTACTTGCAAGATTTGTCAACACCGAGGAATGAAGAAATAAAAAAATTTCTTCATTCCTCAGTGCTGACTAATCTTACAAGTTCTTGTAGGGGGGGAAATAGCTATCCAAATGGGGTAATTTTGAATTTATTTATTTATATATGCTCTGTTATAATAAATACATTGAGTTCTCTTTGTGGATCAGTTTTAATATTTTATATTATATTAGAATTCACTTGGATTATATACCAACGGATTATTATCTATATATATATATATATATATATATATATATATATATATATATATATAATACCAATTGGTAATTGGTAGGGATAATTCCAAGGATGACATTAATCCAAAGAGAGCTCAATGTCAGAACAGAGCAATATAATAATAATAAATAACAGAGCAATATAATAATAATAATAAGTAAACAAAATCCTTAAAAATTCATTTCAGTTATAATTTATTTCTAAAAAAAACCTTCAGTTTGAAGAGATGAATATTTAAATATATTCAGGAAATAAATTATAAACAAAATGGATTTTTAAAGATTTCCCTTTACTTATTATTATTATTATTATATATACGTGTGTGCATGTGCATGTGTATGTGTGTGTGTATACACACACACACACGCACACAAACATATACATGGTGCAATGGGTAAATTATTGCTATTTTATATTTTTAATTTTTGTTTTTGTCGACTGCACAGCATAGTAGGGTCAGTTGGGCACCGTCTGTGAGAAAAAAGAGCATCATGATGCAATTCACTCCGCCAGAAATTTGGAAACGGCGTGCTGTACTGTTTGGCATTTGTACCAGAAGCTCCAATATGAAAATTTTAGAGTGTTGAGTGTCAGATCATTCTGATAAGAAAAAAATTCTTGAATTTGTTGGTGAGATCCTCAGACTCAAAACAGAGGCCTACATTAAGCATTTTGAGGAAGTAGTGCTGCCCTGGGTCAAGAGTGTGGCTGCTGGAAGACCCTATGATGGGCAAGAGGACTCTGCATCATACCACAAAGAAGAAGAACCTAGTCATGGCTGTCAGACAATTTCTGCACCTACATCACCCCTTACTCCTTATGCCACCTAACTCCACAGACAGACCCCCACCCAAACCTTGATTATTATGCATTTGAGCAAGAGACTAACAAAATTTGTAACACCAAAGATGAACTGAAAGCAAGAATTATGGCAACATTCACCAACTTAAACAAAGCAACCGTCTGGAAAATTTACAGGAGATTATGAAGTCGTCTGGAGGATATGTTTGAAGACAATGGTGATTCTATTGAATGAATTTACTCGTTAGTATTTTTGTGTAATTTTGGTAAATATATCTGTTAAAATAAGATGTCAATGTTATTTTCATTTTGGCATAATTTAGATGACAATTTATCCATCGCACTCTGTGTGTGTGTGTGTGTGTGTGTGTATATATATATATATATATATATATATATATACAGGGTGTCCATAAAGTTCGTGTACACTTTAAAAAATTTATAACTTTATTTGTATTTGCGATAGAAATAATCTGTAAAAAATCTTATAAAGTTTAATGAAACCATATTTTAAATCAGTTAATTTGTAATATTTATGCTCTGTAAATTTACATTGAGCACTGTTTTGTAAAAATAAAAATATCAATAAGAACAGCGGATTATATATCTTACTGTTTTTTCTTTTTATATATATATATATATATATATATATATATATATATATATGCAGCCTGTCTTCATTTAAGCATGTTTGGTTGAATAATATAAACATATTATGCCTATTTATTTTTATTGTAATCATCTCGATTTTCTGATCGACTTTTCAATTTTGATATTAAATTTAATTAAAGAAGGTGGCATAGTATTTATCATATATATATATATATATATATATATATATGTGATAAAACAAAGTTTTAAGGTATGCTATATTCATGGGTTAAAGTGCTCAATATCAGGGATAGAGCATATGTAAATATTTATATATATATATATATATATATATATATATATAATATATATATATATATATATATATATATATATATATATATATATATATATATATATATATATATATATATATATATATATATATATATATATATATATATATATATATATATATATATATATATATATATATATATATATATATATATATATATATATAATATATATATATATATATATATATATATATATATATATATATATATATATATATATATATATATATATATATATATATATATATATATATATATATTATTATAAATTAATTGATTTAAAAATATGGTTATTTTCGCTACACAGTTCCAACCATGTTTCAAAAATAGAAGCTAAAAACCCTAATTTTTTTTTTTGCAAATAAATTAAAAGCATTAGTTCCATTTCATCTTCAAGCGAATTTTGGAGTAACTTTTAAAATTTACCGGGTTTTAAATACAGCTAAAATCACGTTTCCATGGTTACAGAATATTCTACTCAAATTGAACAAGGGTGTCTAGATTTTCTATAAGAACACCGGATTTTATATCTTACTGTTCTTTCTTTTTATTTATATACATATATATATATATATATATATATATATATATATATATATATATATTATATATAATATATATATATATATATATATATATATATATATATATATTATATATAATATATATATATATATATATATATATATTATTAACGTTCACCCAATACAAGGCCCTAGAGTCACTCAAGCTAGAGGGTTACTGTGTTATGTTGTATGAATGAAAGAAAGAAGAAGTAAAATTCATAGAACTATGCAGGAAAGTTAATACTTCACCCTAGACTTGAAGGGGGTCAAGATTGTTCTAATGGGAAAACACAAGAGATTGACAAAAGCTTTTGAAGGAACCCGAAACCCAATCCTAAACAGGCAAGAAGGGATAAACCTTTACTGCTGTTCAAAAGACCAGTGAATACACCCAATATATATATATTTATATATATTTGGTGTATTTTCCTTCAAAACAGGAAAATGGTTGTGCATATGTGTGTGTAGGTGGGTGTGTGTTTGTGTTAGGAAAATTAAGGTCAAAGTGGGAAAAATTTTTCAAGTGACATATTTTGTCCTTTAGGGCTTCATAGGACTAAAAAGTGATGTTTCAGTGATCTAACAAAACATGCACAGAGAGGGAACACTCAAATTTTAAACTTGAATTTAAATTTAAATTTTTTTCTTGTCATTAATTTTCCTAACATTGTTCTGGTATATAAAACTGACTTTCATAAAAAAGGCAATACCTAAGGTTTAAAATGAATTTTGAAAAATGAAAAACCTTTCTTGAAGTTTTTATCTTAGTTTTAATTTCAAGCTAAAAGATTAAATTTAATTTTTCCAATAAGTAAAATACTTTGCTGTATTTCAAAAACTAATTTAAATTAGAAAAGATTTTTTTTTTTTTTGCTAAAATAGCTGATTACCACTTCTTTTCAGTCAACTTTCATCAGAATGTAAGTAGCTTTATTAAAAAAATCTCCCCAAAATAAAATATAATTTGCTGAAACTTTATTTGGGGAATATTAACTGATTTAAAGTATATTTAATCTGATTCAAAACAAATATTATTTATTTTAAGTTTAAAATAATGCAAAAATGAATTTTTAAACAGTCATTTTGTTTTTAACTGACAGTAGCAATGTTTATGTGTTTGACAAGGTGATGACAGATTGTTGTTTTAGTAGATCTTATCTATAAAACATAATTTAAGAAAATGACTGTGGGTGCATTTTTTATATAATTTTTAAGTATTCAGTCATCTCAAAATTTAGGAAAATATTCTCTGTACCCTAATCTTTTATTGAATTTTAGAAATGTTGGTGTTAAATGTAATATAGTTATCACTCTTATTTTCTGTTAATATAGTGTATGGTCTACTGTACACACAAAATGAACACATTTATATACAGTGTAACCTGGATATAAGAGAGTTGTCGGGACCGGAGAAGAAGTCTCTTATATCCGGGTTTCTCTTATATCCGGGTCTCTTATATCCGGGTTACACTGTACTAATAAAAAAAATTCAAAATTATTTTTAAAATATTGATGTTTAATGATTTGTATTAAGCTTTACCATTTATGATGAGTAAATATAGTTTACACTTAATAATAATATAATCTAAAAAGTAGATATTAATACAGAATTTTAAAAGATTTAAAACTTTATAAATTATTCTAATTAAAATTTTTAAAAAATGAAAAGAATTCTTGTAAAATTTTATTATTCATAAAAAGAAAATTTTTCTTAAGACAATAGTGTCCTTAATATATCTTATTTATAAAAGCAATTAAAAGCTTTTCTAATTAAATAATGTCATAGTTTTATTGCTTTTTTTATTTTATGATTCAGAGCAGATTTTTGGTAAATGGTGTTTCTGTTCAAATTGATGATTTAATTTCTCCAAGGAGTCCTGCCGTTAACTAATATAAATATGAAAATCCTGGAATTTTAATTTCTCAAAACTTCATAAAATTAAACAAGTCGGGGTCAACAGATGTAAAAGAAAAATATTTTTACCAATATTTTCTAACTTTCAAAAATAATTTTATTCATTTCTGAATAAGTCCTGAAATTTCCACTAAAATCCACCAATTATTTGTTTTTTGCAAGAATTTTCAAAACAATATGATTTTTACCACAAAAAGTCACTAAATTTCCTGTATTAATCTTTGGCCCATCTGCTGATGCAAAAAAAAAAAAACAAGATATTTAACCAAAATTTCAATCATGCCAGAAAGGATTAAAAAACTTAATAAAGTAGCAAAAATATACTTTGGTCTTACATCTTAATAATAGCAAACATTTTGATGATAAAACTTTGTTTTATCAAGTTTGTGACCTTTTTTTCATCATGGTATCGTCTTTTTAGAAAATATTTGGAGGTACTTAATTGAATATTATTGTTCCAAGATAATAATAACTACAGACAGTTTCTACACTCTCTTAGTCTTCATAAAAGAAAAATTGTAAGAACATTAGAAAAACCGAATAAAACATTACAAAATGCTCCTTCCTTGTCTGTCATATTCAATGAAAAGTATAAAAGACAGTTTGTGGACCAAGGATGCAATGTGTGTGTGTGCTTGACTGATAACCAATGAAAGTTCTTTGTTTAAGATTTTATAGATCATACATCCATATATATATATATATATATATATATATATATATATGGGCAGTATATGTTCATGTGTGCAAGTTTCATTTAAAATGAATAATAAAAGATACTTGGTGCAGACTATAATTTGATTGGCTTATAAAAACTTCTCTTTGATTGGATCATATATTTGTGATTATATACAAGATTACTCTTTAATTTGATTGGCTAATAAACTGGCAAAAATAATCAAATTACTTATAATATGGACATGAAAACTTATTTTGTGTATGAACGTTTGTCTCTCTCTCAATAAAACATAAAATGAAATAAGATGAAAAAACACCTAAGATGAAAAAGGATTGTTCGTACATTTTTTAACATGAAAGTCCATATCATAAAAGTAAAAAATCAAAACGTAAACAATTTTCTTTAATCAGCTGTAGTTCAATCAATGCATTATAAACTTATACTTAGGCAGCAGCTTTTCATCAATACATGTTTCATTAAAGTGCCAGACAATAATTGTTTTTTTTTCATTTTTAGCTAACTTTCCTTATTTGCTTTCAAAGAATGTATTTATTGTCGAAATGTTAGCAATGTTTTCTGGGTGTAGAAACGAAGAAACTTGTCAAAATTAAAAATAAAATATATAACTGTTATTTTCCATGCTAATAGGAAATACTTGAAAAACAAGTTGGATAAAATAAGTAAAGGTTTATTGTAAAAAAAAAACAGCACAATAAGAATAAAGGTAACAGTTATGCACAAGGTCGTTGCAAGTCAATCCAGTAATATGTGCTACTATTTGAAGGTCGGTAATTCTTTCGTAAGTCTGAATCATACTCGACAGATCCCAGCTAGACTATGTAGCCTGTTGACTTACAGATACTTATAGGTAGTTACTACCTATAGTGTAGTCACTCATGGGGGTGACAGGTTATTCCATTACATCAATAACCTAAGTGAAATTAATGTCTATCAGCCTAGTGATCAAGAGTCCTATTAAAAAATGTGTTTCCTAGCAGGAATTGAACTTGAATTTCTCTTTTCAATCAGTGAAACCACTTTTAGCTAAGTGTGCCTTACCATTAGACCACAGGAAGCCATCACAACAGAACAAGCTTCAATTGTCTTTTTTAAGCAAAGTACATCTCCCATTGGGATTTTTTAAGTAAAAGTAATAAGAAATAATGTTGAATAAAAAAAAATCAATTAATGGTGAAAATTACTTTTTTCTGGTACAAAAATAAAATTAGTAGATATAGACTTCAAAAGGTTCCAACAAGAGATGCACATTTTTTAAATAGGTTAAGTGAAACTTATTTTGCTGTTATAGCTCCTTGTGACCTAATGGTAAAACACAGCTTAAAAGTGTTTTCCATGTTTGTAAAAGGGAATACAGGTTCAATTCCGGTTAGGAAGCACATTTTTTAGTAAGACTCATGACCTCTGAGTTTGTTGACTTTAATTTCACTGTTTAATAAGGATTTCCTTATACAGTAGAATCCCTGACAACTGGACTAAGAAGGCCTTCCGGATATGAGGAATTGGTTACAAAGTCTGGATATGAGGGGTTATATTTAGATTAAAATGAAAGAACTGAAATCAGGTTTAACATTTATTTTCAATGTTTTATAGTAAACAAAATAAGCTAATGGTGAGTGAAATATAACAGAATTGATTTTAAGGAAAAACAAATAAATTATGTAATGTTAATGAAAATTCATTAAATTAAGTATGTATACAAAACAAATAATGTAACAAGGATTTTTTTAATCGCTGTTGCATGATGATTCTTTCTCTTCTAATGTCATTCTCAACTCTTTCTACATTTCGTTTTACTTTTGTTCTTGAAATTTTTTAAATGAAAGACACTTTTTAACTGCATTATTGCAATCATCATAGCTGAATGCTGGCTTTCCTTCCATAAAACTGACAAACTTTTCAATAGCTTTTTCAATTTCAGACCAGGCTTCATCACAATCATGTTTTTTATTTCCTTGTTCATTGTGACAGTGTGAACGCTGGGTAATAGTTTCTTTGGAAGATTTTATATCATACAATGTTGACTTTCTTATGTTGAACTCAGCCATTAGTTACAATGAACTTTCACCAGTGTCTAGTCTGTTTAAAATTTCCACTTTTTGCGATAACTCCAAAGTTGTTCTTTTCCTCTTATTCCCATCATCTTTGGCATCAATACAAGCCATTAGGGGGGGAAATAAGCCTAAGCAATTATGAAAAGTAAATTTTCTGAAAAACAGAAATTTCAAATCAGTTACATATTACCTAAATAGTTCAAATGTACACATTTGAAATCATGTCTGGATATGTGGGATTCCAGATATGAGGGATTCCGGATATGAGGGATTCTACTGTAGTTGGTTTACATATTTTAGTAATTAGTAAATATTTATAACTAAAAAAAATTTTTTTATTTAATTTCTTTATGAATTAGTCAATGATAAATAGTGCATTGCATTACTTTTAATATAATTGTATTAATTTTTAGAATGTTGTAAATATAAAATTATTCTTGTAAGTATATGTTCTAATAAATTATGTTTATTATTTTTGCTATCAATTCCCAAGAACAACAAAAATGTATCAGTTCACATACATTATGTCTTTTTATTATGCCTTTTGATACCTCAGAGAATATAGAGCTGCATGAACACATCTTCAATGGATGCAGTTCTGGGTGATTCTCTTCAACTTGGCCAATGTCATGCTGGCTGCCTTCAACTCTGTGTCAATACTTCATCACCAAGTCTATTTTGGTCGACACACTTTTCGCTTCTCTTGTTGATTCTAGTCAAGGGCCTGCCTGGTAACACTAGAAGCAGGCCTGCAGTGTTTGTGGCCGATCCATCCCCATTTCCGTTTCTCTCTTGCTTCTTGATTCCTTGGGGAACACCTCCCCAACGGACACGATTCCAGATGATCCTCTTCAGCTTGGGCAATGTCGTACTGGCTGCCTTCAACTCTGTGTCAACACTTCTGCATCAAGTCTGTTTTGGTCAACACACTTTTTGCTTCCCTTGTGGATTCCAGTCAAGGGCCTGCCTGGTAACACTAGAAGCAGGCCTGCAGTGTTTGTGGCCGATCCATCCCCATTTCCGTTTCTCTCTTGCTTCTTGATTCCTTGGGGAACACCTCCCCAACGGACACGATTCCAGATGATCCTCTTCAGCTTGGGCAATGTCGTACTGGCTGCCTTCAACTCTGTGTCAACACTTCTGCATCAAGTCTGTTTTGGTCACACACTTTTTGCTTCCTTGTGGATTCCAGTCAAGGGCCTGCCTGGTGACACTAGAAGCAGGCCTGCAGTGTTTGTGGATCGATCCATCCCCATTTCCGTTTCTCTCTTGCTTCTTGATTCTTGGGAACACCTCCCCAACGGACACGATTCAGATGATCCTCTTCAGCTTGGGCAATGTCGTGCTGGCTGCCTTCAACTCTGTGTCAACACTTCTGCATCAAGTCTGTTTTGGTCAACACACTTTTTGCTTCCCTTGTGGATTCCAGTCAAGGGCCTGCCTGGTAACACTAGAAGCAGGCCTGCAGTGTTTAAAACGATCCATCCCCATTCCGTTTCTCTCTTGCTTCTTGATTCCTTGGGAACACCTCCCCCAACGGACACGATTCCAGATGATCCTCTTCAGCTTGGGCAATGTCGTACTGGCTGCCTTCAACTCTGTGTCAACACTTCTGCATCAAGTCTGTTTTGGTCAACACACTTTTTGCTTCCCTTGTGGATTCCAGTCAAGGGCCTGCCTGGTGACACTAGAAGCAGGCCTGCAGTGTTTGTGGCCGATCCATCCCCATTTCTGTTTCTTGATGTCAATCTCAAATGGGGCTTGTCTGGTCCTGTCCCACCTGATATTGAGGATGTTCCTAGATATTGGTTGGTAAATATCTGAAGTTTGTGGGTGTTGGTCTTTGTTACCGTAAAAGTAAAACTGACTTGACGTTGGTGTTGAAGATCCAGATCTTGTTGTTCATCATATGTTTAGGTTTGATTACAGTTCGAATCATCGCTTTCTAAAACAATAAATTCTGCCAAGGAATGAAGGTAGTTAAAATAGTAGCAGTGTCAAGGGAAAAACTTTCCTTTGGACACTCCATTTTTGCATGCACAAAGGCCCATGTGTGCTAAATAAACAAAGCAGCATTTTATGATTACCTTCAAAGAAATGAGATAAAAGATTATAATCCAGTCAAATTAGTAACTTCTGTCATGAACAATTGTGTTAATTCATGATCATAGATAACATTTTTCTCCCCTATTGTCAATGCATTTTATAGCAAAATAATTAGCAATACATTTACATTATACATATAATAGCCCTATCCTTTTAGATACAATTGCATTAATTCCTGACTACTGACAATACATTCCTTTACTGATTTCCAATACTTTTCTATAGTAAAAAGACTTATCTTTATTTAAACTACTTATATTCAAACTATTGTCTTCATCATTGTTGTTGTTATCACAACATTTCAGCCATTGTGCCCTCCAATCTTGATCAGGTGTATATCAATTTGGTTAACCTCCAGGAAATTCTGAAATTAACCCTTTATTTAATCCAAAGGTGTAGACTGTTCTCATTCCACTACCTGTGTCTAGGGATATCTTGCTTAGTTCTTAGTTTTAGTACTGATCATTTATTGTTTATCTGTTTCCACTGAGTCTAAATACACACTGCCCAGTCCAGGGATTGAACTTGTAACTGACATATGTGATATAGTAATTATGAGTTCAATCTCTGAGTCGATCAATGTGTACTTGGACTCAGTGGAAACAGGTAAGCAATAACTGAGCAGTACTAAAACTAAGAACCATACAAAATACCTCAAGATATGTGGCAGTAGAACAAGAACAGTCTATTCCCATAGATTAAATAAAGTTTTTCACTTCAAAATTCACTGTAGCTTACCCAGATTGATATACACCTGATGAAGGCCAGCGAACAACGGCTGAAACATTGTGACAAGAAAAAGGAGGATGAGTATAATATTTCAAATACATGTAAATAATAACTCTCCTCATAGCAGAAATTCGGACAGAAATGAATTATCTATCTTACAAAAGGAGAGCTGACTCTCTTTTGGCTACACCCTGTCTGTGTGTATCTTTGTATGTGCTTATGTAATGTATATGCATATGTATGTGTTGTGCATTAGTGACTTATATGTGCTTGTCCCATTTAAATGTGTACACAAGCACATGCACACACAAATAGACACAATTTGACTTAGTTGATATATGTTTCCTTCCTATATATATTTCTAGTATTTATTGTACTACTATATATAGAATCATTAGAGTGAATAAAAATTTTGATGTATTAGTTTCCTAAATAATTGTAATGCATTTCTATAGCAAACTCATTTCCAATGCATTTCTATAGCAAACTCATTTCCAGTGCATTTTTATAGCAAACTCATTTCCAATGCATTTTTATAGCAAACTCATTTCCAATGCATTTCTATAGCAAACTCATTTCCAATGCATTTCTATAGCAAACTCATTTCCAATGCATTTCTATAACAAACTCATTTCCAATGCATTTTTATAGCAAACTCATTTCCAATGCATTTCTATAGCAAACTCATTTCCAATGCATTTCTATAGCAAAATCATTTCCAATGCATTCCTATTGTAATAACTATTGTGAAACTACATATGGATGCAAGCTGTCATTATGAACCTGCCTGTCAAGTCCTGGTTTGCCACTGCAAATGGTATCAGCTGAAGTGTGTGCGCCATGTAGTGGTGACCCACGGACCACCTCAAACAATTCACAGCCAATGCTTTCATGCTCAGAGACTTTTCTTCTTCTCATGTCTAAAGAACCAATTTGAGAAGAGCAGTTCATGAAAAAACAGCATCCTTCAAAAATAACAGAAGACAAATAGAAGAGATGAGGAGAGCCCAAAAGAAAAGCCAGAGCTCCCCATCCCTTGAACGCTCCTACCCTACCATGCAGTGGCTGTGAACGTCTCTTCAGATCTAATATTGGACTCATTTCACACAGATGAAAATGTCGCTGAGCATTCCAACACTCGGCAACAAGTTCTGCCAATGATGATATATGGAATCAGAAAAGTTTTTATATATTTCTCTACCTAAAATCAAGGTCTCATCATTTTTATAATCGAAATGGCTAGATGTAACTGTAAGTTCTATGTTAACAGTTTCTTTTCTCATATTTCTTACTTGAAGAATTTTCTTCTGGCTTCTTGCTTCCCAATCAATTTTGATCTTCAAAAATTTAAATGCAATGTCAATCGCTATCATCTTGTCTTCTTAATTCCTGCTCTTTTATTCTTCTTGCTCCTTAATAATTTTCATCTTATATTCACTCACACTCACTAATCCCCGCTGTGTGTTAATGGCTTTGTAGTAGAAAAACACATTTCACATAAAGAGATACTGAAAGGCCAAAACTTTCTGATAATATGGCAACAAAGATGAGGACAATAGTCTGAATAATGTAAATAGTATACATAATACCTCATCTCAAAAATATAGACAGGTCATTTTCCTAAATAGATTGTTTTATAAATTTCAACATAAAGTAACACTGGCTGCTCACTCAATAAATACACAATATATAATATATATATGTAAATCTATTGCTAATTATTTTATTATAGGAATAAATTTTTTTATATATTCCTATACCTAAAATCAAGGTTTCATCATTTTTATAGTTGAAATGGCTAGAGTAACTGTAAGTTCTATGTTAACATTTTCTTTTCTCATATTTCTTACTTGCTTCTCAGTCAATTTTGATCTTCAAAAATTTAAATGCAATGTCAATTGCTATCATCTTGTCCTCTTGTTATCATCTTGTCTTTTTAATTTCTGCTCTTTTATTGTTCTCGTTAATAATTTTTATCTTATATTCACTCACACTCAATAATAAGTGTGTTAGTCACTTTATAGCAGAAAAAGACATTTCACATATAGAGATAACAAATTAAATCCAAATTCATACAATTATTAGAAAAAATATATTTCTAACTACACACCAATTTTCATCTAGCTAAGTCATGCACATGACATACTCTACTGAAAACAAATTTTAAAACAAACAGAAATAAACCAGAGTTATTGACACAACTCTCACTTGCCACAGATGTCTACAACTATGTCCGTGTGTTTCCCTTATATAGGCTATAAGAGAAACTGGACAACAGCAGGAAGAGACAGAGCAGAGGGGTGAGACTTCACACACGCGTTAAACACAGAGGCTACTTGAGAGCATGATTGAGTGTCCATCAGGCTAAGAAAACAACTTCCTGTGAACATAGAAAGAGAATGGGTACAACTATCAATGCGACAAGCCCAAACTGATAGCCAACAAGCAGTCAGCCAGGTTAAGCACACTCCTTTTTCATGCTCTCATTTCACACCTGGTACATTGTACATTTGATAACTACACTATACAAATTACCAGAGATATTTTCATATCTTGTAAATTAAAATAAATCTTTGGTCATTTCTCAAAACTAGTGTCTAAATTGTTTCTTTAGTTCCAACCAACTTCCACCTCGGATCAACTTTGTTGCCTTGCTTGGGGGTTGGTATGATTAAAAAAAATTTCCAGTGCATTTCTATAGACGCCTTTGGTATTTGTTTTGGTATTACATGGAATCATTAGAGTGAATAAACATTTTGACATATTCACTTAATAAATAATTGCAATGCATTCCTATACTAAAATCAGTACCGATGCATTTCTATAACAAAATCATTTCCAATGCATTTCTATAACGAGAACATTTCCAAAGCATTACTGTAACAAAATCATTTCCAGTGCATTTCTGTAATGAAACTATTTCTAATGCATTTCTATAACAAAATCATTTCCAGTGCATTACTGTAACAAAATCATTTCCTGTGCATTTCTATAACAAAATCATTTCCAATGCATTTCTGTAACAAAATCATTTCCAATGCATTTCTATAACGAAAACATTTCCAATGCATTTCTATAACTTTCTATAGGCTTTTATTAATTGTTGTATCACTATATATGCAATCATTAGAGTGGATGAATGTTCTGATGTCTTTATTTTTATAAATAATTGTGATACATTCCTACAGTAATATCATTTCCATTGCATTTCCATAAATGCTTTTAGTACATGCTATATCATTATATATACTATCATTAGTTTGAATGAATTTTTAACATAATTGTTTAATAAACTCTTTCCTGATATCTGGTTACTGTTCTGTAAGCCAATGCTGATTGCTTTGAAAACATCAGAGAGAGAAGGTAACACTGACTGTAATTAACCCTTTTTATCAAATGACTGTTAGCACGTCCATGTAGCCACTGCATAGATTCTGTAGACATATGACCTTGTGAAACATTTGCAAGAAGGCTGAAGCATGTAACATCTATGAGTTGTTTCCCAAATTCAATTGTGAAATACCTGAATCTACTGAGAGGTCAATTTTTTGATGACAGTATTGTCACCCCTGACCATTTAGAACCGGGGTACCATCAGATTCGAAGACAGGTGTGGCAGCTGATCACCTGGGCTTGTTTGTAACGTTTTCTGAAGAGTTCATTTTGAAATGTTATCCGGATGTCAAGTGAATGAAAAATAAAGATATTTATAAGAATTTATGACATCATGGACTTAACAGAGAGTCGAGGAGGAAGAGGAAGAGATAAAGGGTGAGGTGAGATAAAGGAACAAGTAGATAAAGAGGGAAGAATAAAGAATTATTGAATGTGAGAGAAAGGAGAGGGAATACAGGCAAATATAATGATAAAGGGAGAGATGGGAATGGTAGTATCAGCCGTTTCCTTATAAGGAAACATTTGGGATTGGTAAACTGAGCAGCCAGTGCTACCATCGTTGAAATTTAGGAAATCTTTCTATTAAAACAATTTTTCAGGAGAATTTGTTTCTCATGTCCAGTATCTGTTGTTGCTCTTTTCAGTATTGACAGGGGAATTCCTGCCTAAACTTTTATTTCAAGTAGTGTGGCATGTCAACATCTTGATTATGTCATTATTTTCTCTTTGAGTTACACATGCTATCCATTTTAATTGTTGCTGCAGTTGGTAGTCTTCAATTTGATGCCATTTCTCTTATTTGATTCAGTACTTTGTTTATGATTCTGTAGTCCCAGTCCATGAGGTTCAAAGGTTCAGCAAGACCAACATGATTCACTCGCTCAAAGCCATTTTAAAATATTGATCTTAGATTGCAGTTGTAACCAGCTGACAGTTTAGGTATTTCTGAATGGGTGTAGCACCATGTACGACATCAGTATGAAAGACTTGATCTGATGAGGCTATTTAAGAATTTGATTTAATTTTTTATGTTAATATTTTGGTTTTGTAGCAACTGGCAATGTTGGGCGAAACTATCTCTAGCAGAGCCTATTTTATATCCAATTTCCTTATCTCAAACTAAATTTGATATGCCTGATCCATACACCAAGGTAATCGGAGTGTTTAGTAAATCCACATCCTGAATTTTTATAATGGATTCAGGGTAGATGCCATCATTGCTTTCATTCCAATTCCAGATCATAGTTTCTGTTTTGGAAAAGATTTATCTTGATTCCTATGTCTTGGAATGCTTCATAGCAGAGACATTTGGTATTCATTGGCCAAGCAGCCCGTACTGTTTTCAGTTGAAATTCATAAAAATCTTTATCTTAAAACAATTTTACATGAAAATAAGTTTTTCAAGCTCAGTAGCTGTTATTGGTTTTTCCAGTCTTGATAGGGGTTTCCTTACTAACCTTTTGTCTAAAGTAATGTGGAATGTCAACATCTAGATTATATCATTATATTTATTTAGTTGAAGCTGCTGTTAATAGACCTTAAGTGACATGTTTTCTGTTATTTGCCACAGTTCTTGAGCCCTATGTCTTGGAACACTTGGTGGGGGAGGCTGATTTTTTTCTTCTTCATAATCATTCTGTTATTTTCTGTTATTTGCTACGGCTCCATGTGAGTCTGTAGCACTAGTTCCCAAGGTTCGAAGGCGATGGCCTTCACCAAAACCAACAAACTTCACTTGCTCAAATCCATTTTTAATCATTGATCTGAGAAAGTGGTTGCATACATCTGACCGTTTAGATATTTCTGACCGAGTTTGGTGCCATGCATTGGTGCTATATGAAATTCTTGTTCTGACAAGGTTATTTAAAGAACATGTCTCGAGTTTTCAGATTAATGTTTTTCTTTTGTAGCAAATTGAAGTGTTGGGCCAAACTACCTCTAGTAGAGCCTAGTCTAGGTTCATTTTATGATTTTCTACATCTCCTCTCCCGAATTTGTTAAAACTGAACAATACACTGAGGTATTTAGCATTTACTAATTCCACATCCTAGATTTTTATGATGGATTCCATGTAGTTGCCATCAGTGCTTTCATACCAATTCCAGATCATAGTTTCTGTTTTGGAAATGTTTATCTTGAGTCCTATTTCTTCGAATAATTCGTAGAGGAAAAATTACTAGTACTGTTATCGGTTGAAATTCATAAAATCTTACAATTTTACAGCAAAATAAGTTTTTCAAGCTCAGTAGCTGTTATCAGTTTTTCCAGTCTTGATAGGGATTTCCTTACTAACCTTTTGTCTAAAGTAATGTGGAATGTCAACATCTAGATTATATCATTATTTTCTCTTTGAGTTGCATGTTATATCCATTTAGTTGAAGCTGCTGATGGCAGACCTTAAGTGACATGTTTTCTGTTATTTGCCACAGTTCTTTTTGTGTTTGTAGCACCAGTTCACAAGGTTCGAAGAAGTGGCCTTCACCAAAATCAACAAACTTCACTCGCTCAAATCCATTTTTAATCATTGATCTGAGAGAGCGGTTGTATATATCTGACAGTTTAGATATTTCTGACCAGGTTTGGTGCCATGCATGACATCCATATAAAAGTCAGAATCTGACAAGGCTATTTAAAAAACATGTCTTGAGTTTTCAGGTTAATGTTTCAGTTTTGCAGCAAATTGCAGTGTTGGGCCAAACTACCTCTAGTAGAGCCTAGTCTAGATTCATTTTATGATTTTCTACATCTCCTCTGCTGAATTTGTTAAAACTGAACAATACACCGAGGTATTTAGTATTTACTAATTCCACATCTTAGATTTTTATGATGGATTTCATGTAGTTGCCATCATTGCTTTCATTCTCATTCTAGGCCATAGTTTCTGTTTTGGAAAGGTCCTATGAGTCCTATGACTTGGAACTCTTGACAGAGGATGCTGATTTTCTGTTCAAGAATGGCTGGTAACACAAAAAGCTTTTCCACAATAATCAAATTATCTCTGTAGATGCAGTCTAGAGGCCCAGTTCTATGTTTTGGGCCTTCATATATCACAGTTGATGAGAGAGTTCATCACACACACACCCAAGCATATATATATGTGGGAGTTTGGAAAGTAAATACATTTTACTTGAAAGAATATGAAAACAAATTTTAGTTAAATTTATTTAAATATTGTTTATCAAAAATATAATCACCTTCATCTATATCAACCGCAACTCAACCCTATGATGTCAGGGCGATTACTCTCCAAGCGCTTGTCAATCAAGATTCAATATGAAGCATAAGTTGCTTATTTTGACAGTTGTGAATGCTTGGTGGATAGACAGGTGCATACGAGAAATTTGGGTCTTGGACAATTGCATACAAGACAATTGCGTTCATGGACATTTGTGTCTCTGGACAGTTGTGTACATCAGATAATTCTTTGAAGTTACCATTTTTTTTTAAAGAATTATTTAATATAGAAATTTGCACACCAATACCTTTAATTACTCTGAACACACAGAAAGGTTGTTACCATAAATTAAAAAAAAAAAACGAGAAAAAAATTTCTTTTTTAAAGCAAGAGAAAATGAAGTTAGCAGTTTTAGTTCCCTCCAATGGTACATACCACAAAAATCTAATAGATTCTGGATTTTATAGATTATATTTTTATTTGAAACTCATGTCTAAGTTTCGAAAATCAAAGACTGGTGGAAAAATATTTGTGGACGAGGAAAATTACAGCTACCACTATCATAAGAAAAACGCCAATGAAACAAAAACATACTGGCAATGTGTAGAGTGATCTTGCAACACTGTTAATCTGTCATTGCATTTTAAACAAAAATAAACTTTTAATTTCTTTTTTTATTTTATTCCTCTTATTCTTTTTTTAAAAAATTTATGATTACTACCTCTGCTTTTTTTCAAAATGTATGGTAATTGCCCTTAAAAGCTTCAAAAAATTATTAGAGGTATGCAATTATCCAGGAATACATTTGTCTAGAGACGCAAATCTCCAGGTACGCAACAGTCTTAAAACCATGAATGCTCATACTATTTCACTGTGCAATCAAAGCCATTCTATAATAATAATATTAACTAACACTCTGCATTATTCACTACTTTCCTTTCCACTGCATTGTTTTTCAAGGCTCATCTACTGCACTACTTAATTTCAGTCATGGTCATTTTCTGTTGCCATAGCAGGATATGACAACACGACTGTAAAATTTAATCATGCTATCATTCATTTATCTGAGTCACTTGCAGTGGGAGGATAAAATGTTTGCTTTGCAAACAAAATCACCTCCAGTATGTTAAAGGTTAATAATGTCCAAACATGATATTAGTAGAAAATAAGAACGGTAACTATAGGAAAATTAAAATTTATTGGTAATTTTCTAACATTTTCTTAACAAGTATCTTCATAAGTCAGACTATACAACCAAAGTATCTAAAATTCAATAAAATATTCAACTGCTTAGAATAGTTTCTTAAATTTTCAAGATTACTGGGTAGTTAAAAAAAAAATTACATAAAAATGTACATACCGCTAATGAAAACATAATACAAGAGGTATGAATTTTTAAAAATGAAAAATCTTTCTTGAATCTTTTATTTTAGTTTTAATTTCAAACTAATAGATTAAATTTAATATTTCTAATAAGCAAAATATTTTGCTGCATTTCAAACCTAATTTAAATTGACCGGAAAAGATTTTTTTTTTTTTAAATCACTAAAAATTGCTGATTTTAGTCATCTGTAATCACAATGTAATTCTCTTTATTAAAAAATTAAAAAAACTTTTAAAAATAAAATATACATTATTTAAGGAATATTAGCTAATTTAAAGGTCAATTAATCTGATTTTAAACAAATATTACTTTTAGTTACAAATGTTGCTAAAATGCATTTTTTAACAGAGAGGTAGGCGTTTAAGGTGTTGACAGACTGACAGCTTGAATGACAAATGGAAAGTTATCTAATTTTTTTTATATGGGAGGATATATATGTAAAAATTACTTGAGGAATATAATGAGTTTACCTTTTTTTAGATAATTTTTAACTACCAAATAATCTTAAAAACTTAGGAAAATATTCCTCCATAATCCGTTTTATTGAATTTTAGGTTCTTTGACTTTGCATTTACTATGGCTGTTGTCCTTATTTTTTCATAATATCCTGCATGGACTCCATATTTGCTAAAATCGCCATGTTTATAAACATACAAAAATAATTCAAAATTATTTTTAAAATAATGGGGTTGATGAATTGTAGTAAGCTTTTGTATTTATATTATTTACATTATTCAGACTATCGTCCTCATCTTTGTTGCCATATTTATTACAATGTTTCAGCCGTTGTACGCTCTGGCCTTCTTCAGGTGGGTGGAATGTTGAACTGAACCCTTCATTTCGCTCACTGGGGTAGACTGTTCTACTTCCACATGCCATGTTTAATGGATGTCAGTTATCAGTTATCTCCTGTTAATTTTCCTCTGAAAGTTCTCCACTGCCTTAACATATTGAACTCACACTCTTTGGGTCCTGTCACTGGATCTAACCAACGCCTTTATCCACTGTGTCATGTGTCCTTGAGGACATCTGTGTATGAATTTCTGGGTATTATAAACCTAATGTCTTCAGCAAGCATTTTTTACCAGTGTTCATATTGCAATTTTTGCTGTTATCAATACATGTTTTTACCAGTGTTCATATTGCGATTTTTGCTGTTATCATTACATGTTTTTACCAGAGCTCATATTGCAATTTTTGTTGTTATTATCACTTTTCTCAGGCACTACTAATTACTATTTCCCATATTTCCTATTTATGATTAGTAAAAATTGTTTTTACTTAATAACAATATCACTTAAGTAGTACAAATTAATACAGAAATTTAAAAGATTCAAAACTTTATGAATTATTTGAATTAAAACTTTTTTAAAAATAACAGCAATTCTTGTTAAAATTCATTATTTATCAAAAAAAAAAAAATTTCTTAAGAAAATAGTGTCCATGATATATGTTATACATAAAAGCAATTAAAAACTTTTTTAATTAAATAATATCATAGCTTTATTTCATTTTTTTTTTTTTACAATTCAGAGCAGATTTTTTGTAATTGGGACTCCTGTTTTAGTAACAAAAAATTGATGATTTAAATTTTCCAAGGAGTTCTGCCTATGACATATATAAACATTAAGTGGCACAAAAATTAATTTCTTGAAATTTCATAAAATTAAATAAGTGGGGAGTAAAAGATGTAAAAGAAAATGTTTTTGCCAAGATTTTCTATGTTTCATGGAAATATTTTTAAAATAATTTCATTCATTTCTGAATAAGTCCTGAAAGTTTCATTAAAATCCAACAATTTGATTTTTGCAAGAATTTGCAAATCAATGTTTTTCATCACAAAATGGCACTAAAATTTCATAATCTTTGATCCCCCTGCTGACACAAATAAAAGATTTTTAACCAAAATTTTGAACATCCCAAAAAGAACCAAAAAATATAATTTAATAATCAAAAAATCCTTTGGTCTTTCCTCTTCATAATACAGGAGAAACGGTGGAGTAATGGATAGTGGCTTGGTTTAAGGAATCGGAGAGCCGAGTTCAAATTCCAGTCGAATCCATTACATTCCCTTACGTGCTAATACTCTTGGGAAAGGTGTGAATCCTCTTCTTCTCCCTCCAGCTATGGGTAAATAGCAGGACAGACTGGGTTCTATAGCTTTGGATGGCAACTGGTCTACTGCAGAAAGAAATGGCAACCTACTACAGGAAAAAATGGCAATTGGTCTAGGAGAAGGACAACTCTGAATTCAAAACCTGCGGAGGGTCGTTTGGGGACCTTGTGGCACATAGTGCACCAGGTCTCTGTATTCGGCCCTTCAAAGAGTGTGGATGGTCCTGCACGAAACCTTTACTACGATAATCAAATCTCATGTGCTATACATGCGGGTTGGGGACCACTTGTGAATTCCAAATTCCCCTGAAACTCTAATACTGGAGCCGGCTCAACCCACCTCAGGTGAATATCGTTACAAGAACAAGAGAAACCTCTTAATAATAACAAAGATTTTGACGAAAAATTTTTTATTAAGTTTGGCGCATTTTTCATTGTCAGATACTCATTTTTTTAGTGAATCTGTGGAGGTACCTCCATAGGTACCTACAAAGAAAAGTCATAACTAAGGTTTAAAATGTATTTTTAAAATGAAAAATTTTTCCTGAAACTTATTTTAGTTTTAATTTCAAGCTAATAGAGTAAATTTAATATCTCCAATAAGTAATATATCTTTTTTTAGGACTGGTTTTCCCAATACTATACTTCTGCCTGTTGGTCGGGATCAAGGATTCAAGGAAGGGGGTCGATGATCTAAAAAGTTTGGAGTCCCCAACTTTAATGACATCAAGAACACAAAGAAGGAGTTCCGTTTTGGAATGTGTGCTGAATAATTTGTCTTAATTAGTTGTAAAAGACCAGGCAATAAAGTCAGGCTATTTTCATTATACTCAAGTCAAATGTCTCTTACTTACCGACCTCCCTCATACCTCCCCTTGTTCTATTGCTTAAATCGTTGCATGCCCCAGACACAATTCCTTTCTCTCTCTCCCCCTTCATGAAATTCCCAGGTGCTCACCACCTCCCCTCTTCCTCACCGTCTCCTCCACACAAAGAGGTTGCCCAGCAATTACACGACAACCAATCATAATGACTAACCACTCCTTCAGTGGGGAGGACAACAAGTGTCCTATATAATAAGAGGTGATCAGATAAACCTGACTAATAATACCAGGGGGTGCTGAAAAGTTTTCAGCTCACTCAAGAAGGGATTCCCCACCAATAAAAAGGCAATAAGTAAAATGGTTGATTTGTAATATTGTCTTTGAGTATAGTTTTTCTTCTTTCGGGTACCATATTCCCTCTGGACGCCAACGATTACGGTTCTCCACAACTTCCTGTCTTTTAAGTAACTTTCAACTCTTTAACATCCCTTTTTGTCCTAGTTCTTCCATTCAAATGTTGCTTCTTCTTTTATAAGCCATGTCCCTTCAGGACGTGGACGTTCATGGCTCTCCACAGCTTCCTGTATTTTGTTGCTCTAGGTAACTTTTGGTTCTTTATCATCTTTTTGCCCCTGTTCTTAACATACATCCACATATACGTGTTGAGGTTGTTACTCACTATTTTCCCCCCCAGTTTCACTATGTTCTGTGAGTGTTAAATTCTCTAGGCCTTCTCTCCTCATTACGTGCTCTGATTGTAAGTATGCATTTCTTTATACTTCCTACTTTTCCTAAGACTCTTCTGTCGTTCATATATTCTCTCCATGATATTTTCATCATTTTAGAAAGTTGGTCGGCTGAGAACTTTTCAGCATATTGTAACTATGGAATGTTGTGATTCTTATTCTTCTTTAATATGCCATGCCATTTCAGAACATTGGCGATCATGGCTCTCCACAACTTCCTATCTTTTGCTGTCGATAAGTTCCATTAATAAGTGCAGAAGTAATTTAGCAATGTTGGATATTTTCCTCACAGATAAAGAGAAGACTTGTGGCAACAGAAATGTGGCTCTACAGAAGGATGATAAGAATGCCATTGATGGAACATTTACATAATGAAAAAGTTTTAAGGAAAATGTCAACAAAGATTAAATTTCTTGGACACAAAATCAGGAAGGAAGGCTTGGAGAAATTGACACTCAAAGGTAAAAGGACAGGAGAAGGTATGAAGCCAACCACTTGACTGGATTTTGTGTGAATGGATAGCAAAAACATAAACATTACTAAGCGCTAATCACAGATAGGAAGTTTTTATTCCCAATCATTTCACACCAAGCAAGTCGATGAAAGCCATTAAGGATAGCTAGGCTCGTCTATCATCCGATTCACACTGCTCTGTAGTCTTTTGAACAGGCATGGAAGTTAATACCTTGTTTCTTGTTTAGGATTGGGTTTCCGGTTCCTTCTAAAGTCTACTTCAACTCTATACTTCTAAAATCTTTGTCTAAACTCTGAAATTTTATTTACCGTTTTTTCTGTATTTTTAATTTTCTTCCTCACTAGTGAGTAGATAGGTTCGCCTATTGTCCGGGTCACACTCCTCTCCACTCATTTGAACAAAAGTAAAGGTTTATCCCTTGTTTCTTGTTTAGGATGCAGTTTCTGGTTCCTTCTAAAATATTTTTCATTCTTTTTCACTTCCAGTAGATCCTTGTGTCTTAGTGGCATTAATGCCTTGTTTGGAATGAATTGATTAAAAACAAAAAAGGATGTAAGGGTTTACTGAGAGCTAAAGAAACAGAGAGGACAATAGACGAATAAGATGAAAGGTGACAGATGACAATGATTGATATTGCATTTAAATTTTTGAAGATCATAGTTGACAGAAAAGCAGGAAGCTGAAAGAGACTTCCACAAGTAGTGAAGAGCCATGATTCTTCACATCCTGAAGGGACACAGAACATAGAATAAGATTGATAATGAATAACCTGAGTATTAACCTTTTCCCTTGAAATAAATTTGTTTAAAGATTTCCGTCTATTGTTTTAAATTGGGTTTTGACCAAGGAAAACAAGAGCTGATATTATTTATCTCCCTTGGACATCTTTTAAAAATTATTTGTCTTTTATTTCCCATAAGAAAAGATTTGTGGCAACAGAGATGTGGTTCTACAGAAAGATGCTGAGAATACCACGAACCGAACACATGAGCGACAACAAAGTTTTAGAGAAAATAGAAACAAAAAGTACACTTATATTTAACAACAGAAAGAAATAGTTTAAATTTCTAGGGCACATAATGAGGGAAGAGGGCTTGGAAAATTTGACACTCATTGGACATACTGAAGGCAAGGGGGACAGAAGGAAACAATGTATAACCTCCCTAATGAGCTTCTGTAAATGATTGGCGGAAAAGGGATTCTACTTTTTTTTTTTTTTAGCTTTTCACCCCAATCAAGGCGAGAGTGACACAAGCACGCAAGGGGTTACAGAGAGTGTGAACAAGAGTAAAGAGGCGTGATAGAGGAAAGGATAAAGAGAAGGACAGAGAATTAGATCAGAAGATGTCAATTGACATTACATTTGAATATTTGAAGATTATAGCTATCAAGGAAGCAAGTAAGAGGAAGGGAGTTCTGCAGACGGGAAGTGCAAGACATGAAGCTATTGGAGTAGAAGAGACGGCCACATTTAACCGTTTCGAAAGGATGGGACTGAGAGATAGTGAAAATACAAAATTTACTAAAAGCTACAAAAAACAGAAAATTGTGGAGAGCCATGATCATTCATGTCCTGAAGGGACATGGTACATAGAAGGGCAATGGAAGTACGGAAGGATCCTGAAAGAAACAAAATCAGTATGAATATGTTTTTGTTGGTGCTCGGTAAAAATGGCAGCAGTAAAAATGGCAACAGAAAAAATGGCAGAGTAAAAATGGCAACGGTAAAAATGGCAAAAGTGGATAAATAGGAAAAAATGGCAATTCGACAACAGAAAATTATGACCGTTCGAAAAGGATAGGTCTAAGCTCCCATCCCTCTAGTTTAAAATAGGGCTAAGTCGCCCACCTCAGTATTTTAAAATAAATATTTTTAAATAGATATTTACTCTAGGGGGGGGGAGCTAGGCTCCTTCTCCTCTTGTTTTAAATAGGGGCTAAGTTCACGCTCCTAGTATTAAAAACATTTTTTTTTAAATTTTCGATGTCGATTTCTAGAAGTTTTATTGAGGGGGGCGCTAGGTTCCTACTCCTAATTGCAGTAAAAGCACAAATCGTTGCGTGTTTAAGTGAATTTGATGACTATAATTAATTTTATAATTGATAGCTGACATTAGGATTAGATGTGTATATGTATATATAATAAAATAAGTGTATTAGTGTATATATATATATATATATATATATATATATATATATATATTAGTGTTGGACAATTAATCGGAATCGGGGAATCGGAAAAATCGCAAAGGCGAAGGTTAGGAATCCCATTTACAGATTTCGTATTGACTCTCAGAGTCTAATTTAATTATTTTATTGGTAAATTATGGTAAACGAAGTAAATATTCTAGAGTTCACTTAGCCTATTCCTCAGCAAACCTTTTGAATTTCTGTTCACACCTATTTGCTAAATGTCTATATGACGCCTCTCAGAGACTTCACACTTGAGTATTAAAAGATTGAAAACGCATCAGACAAGATTTTAAATTTTACTGGCACCAGTCTGACCCTATCGTTGTCTGATAGCGTCTGAAATAATTAATGTTTTATTGTTTTGTTTTTTTCGGTTTCATCAAGGGATCTATAATTGTTTTTTCCCAAAGTTTTCAGTGTGTTCAGACATAATCGCGTAAAAAGTAAAATCTCATGGCAGGGGGGAGCTTTAGCTGAATATTCTTTTTAATTTGACAAACTTCTCATTTTTTTCCATTACGTATTGTGTCCAAGATTTTAATAAACTCATTGTGAGATATTCATCTATATTTTTTTCCTTTTGCCATTTTTACCTATTTATCCACTTTTGCCATTTTTACCGCTGCCATTTTTTCCGTTGCCATTTTTACCCTAAATTCGTTTTTTCGTTTGTAAAAGTAGGATGTTGTGGGAGGAGTGATGGTCGGAGTCAGGGAGGATGACTAGTGACAGTAGTAAGAGATCAGGTTCCACCTAATAGTGGCAATAGATTCAAAACTAACTTGTTTCTTTCTCTTATTCTCATTTTTGTCTCCTAGGGTAGGGGGAATAGATACCTTTTGCCAGTCACCAAAAATAACAGCCGCTTGGACGCTAATCTAAAAGCCTCGAGTCTAAGCTTGATGGAGACTACACTCAGACGCTGAGAGCTATACTTAACATTTCTTGAAGACAACATCCAACTAAATCAGAGCTTTATGGACCTATCCCTGATATTTCTACAATCTTACGTGAACAAAGAAGGCAAGAAATTTTATGTGATCTACTGCTCTGAACACCTAGCCATGGAGCAAGATGGGTTGGTCACCCAGCAAACCACCTATACTGACTAGCTATGTTATGACACAGAATGCCACCCTAATGGCCTTCCGACCTTGATACTGGACCGTGATGGTTGGCGTAACAGACTTACAAATGTCCGAGTTAGCTTGACTGAATAAAAAAAATATAGTACTGTAAAAGTATATTTGGTAATTAAAATAAAAACAAAACTAACGATAAAATACATGTTGGGAGAAATTTCTGATAAGAACTATATAACAGACTGAAAAATTGATATATGGGGAAGTGGGGTGGTGAAAAGATCTTGGCCTGACTCACTTCCAAAGTCGTGTGTGTGTGTGTGTATGTGTGTGCGTAGGGCTGCGCAAACTACTCCTGAACCCCACGACTAGGGGAATGTTGATTGTGGGGTCCAGAACAGTGCTTTGTGACACTCGCTATCTTATCAACATTTGTAGATTTTTTTCTACAGTGTAACCCGGATATAAGAGAGTTGTCGAGACCGGAGAAGTCTCTTATATCCGGGTTTCTCTTATATCCAGGTTTGGTCTATTTTGTTTACATTAACACAGGCTCTAATTTGGGACCAGAGAAAATCTCTCTTATATCCGGGTTACACTGTACCGACATTTATATATGTTATAAATTTAAAATAAGCACAACTTAAAGGATGAAAAAGTTTTGTAGATTCTGACATCATTCGGGAGGGGGGGGTTCTTATCCAAATCCGTGAACTTGTTTATGCTAAAAATCCCGAGAGAACACTCACTAAAAATCACTAATTTTTATCCATAATGTTGAATGTCTTAAGTTATTCAACATTTTAACAAGAAAAGTTTCAAGTTGACGTTAAAAATTGCCACAAAACATTGCTAATTAAAAATGGAACGATCTATTATGACATGTCTCTAATTTGTATTTGACATGCATTGTATAATTCATTTTCAATTTTTCTAGTTTAATTGTTCACCTATATTGCATATGATTTATTATTGTACAAGTTACAATAAAATTTGTATTTTATTCGAATGACAATTGAGATACAGAGTAACCCGGATGTAAGAGAGTTGTCGGGACCGGAGAAGAAGTCTCTTATATCCGGGTTTCTCTTATATCCGGGTTTGGTCTATTTTGTTTAGGTAAGTATGGGAACACTTTGGGACCAGAGAAAATCTCTCTTATATCCGGGTTCTCTTATATCCGGGTTACACTGTACTAAATTTTGAAAAAAAAAACACTATAATTTTCACTATTTTTTTTACCCATAATGTTGAAGGTGTTAACTTATTCAACTTTTTAATAAGGAACATGTCAAGTTGATGTTAAAAATTGCTGCAAAACATTGATTTATTTAGGATGGAATGATCTACAGTGTAACCCGGATATAAGAGAGATTTTCTCTGGTCCCAAATTAGAGCCCATAGTTACCTAAACAAAATAGACCAAACCCGGATATAAGAGACTTCTTCTCCGGTCCCGACAACTCTCTTATATCCGGGTTACACTGTATTATGACATGTCTCTAATTTGTATTTGACATGCGTTGTAGAATTCATTTTCAATTTTTCCAGTTGAATTATTAACCTATATTACATATGATCCATTATTGTACATAAAATTATCTTACAATAAAATTTGTATTTTATATGAATACTACCATATGAAAATTGAGATGAAGAAGTAGAATGAAAGCCACCCCGACCCCGTAATCTTAGAATCGTGGGGAACGTGACCCTTGCACCGACCCTGTGCGTGTGCACGCGCGTGTGTATGTGTGTTTTTCTTTTTTATGGCCTATTAAGTACCATAAGAAATGTTTATTCGGTAATTCGGACATAATTTCAAATTTCCCTTGTCGCCGTAAAGTATTGGTGGCGCTGGTTGTAAAATCGACTGTTACTGGAGACCGGTAACCTGTGAACACAAGAAAACAGTTATCTGCATTTTTTTTTTTTTTTTTTTTTTTTTATAACCTGTTCACATTTATTTCCCGTAACGGTACTTAGTAGCACCCCACAACCCTTACCCAACAGATTTTTTTTTTCCTTCGTTCAAACTTGAGCGGCAACAATGTCAATCAAAGTCGGAGCACGTGATACTTTTTTTTTTCCTTTTTTTGAACTTGAGGCTCGTGTTAAAATCCCAAACGAAAGGAGAGTAATTTTCATTACTTTCATCTCTCTCTCTCTCTCTCTCTCTCTCTCTCTCCTTCTGACCCGACATCAAAGCTTAAATAGGCGAGCGACACTTTGATGTTGAAAAGATACCGGATTCTATATTTTTCATTTGATCCTCTCAAAAAAAAAAAAAAAATTAAGCAATAAAACATTTCTTATTTCTTCCGTGGCTATTTTTTCATTGTGATATTTTATCCGTTAGGAAGAAGGCAATACTAAATAGAAATTACTTGAGGTAAATTACTGTTCGTAAAGATTTTTGTCGTTCCAAGGGACTGTCTTATGACGGTCGTTACGATTAAAAATTGTCATCGTACTCATTTTCGAACAAGAATTAAAAAATAATGCGACCACAGTGAATTTTGGAAAATGTCGGAAAATAATAATTTATAAATTCATTGGGAATTTTTAAAAATGAAAAGAATGAAAAATATCGTGACTTTCTAAGTAGTTGAAAAATTTATTTAACTTGACGACTACCGTTTACCGGGAACGCTTAGGAAAAGTAAGGACGCTTACCAAAAAAAAAATCAGTTTTTTAACTCAATTCTGTCTGAATCTCTGTTTTAGAAGAATCCTTCATTTCAAGAGTTGAGAGGACAAGGATTCCTGTTCTTTTTATTGTTTTTTGTTTTTTATTTTGTTTTGTTTTTTTTTTTTGTTTTTGTTTGAGCCCATTTCCAACCGATCAATTCTACAGTCTTTTCAAGCGTACGATAGAAAGCAGGGTGGTAAGAATAGCAGATTCTGACATCTTTTTTTTTATTATTTTATAGTGGCGTGGGGATTAGTGGTTAGCTTAAAATGAACAGTGGATTTACTCACGCCAAGAAGAATAATAGAGGATGATAATGAAGATTGAAGAGGAAACACGTATAATTTTAATTTTTAACTAACAAAACAAGATAAATTTATTCACAGCTTTACACGCCTGAAGTAGTATCTATAGCTCGTTTCAGGGAAAAGAAATCAAAATTCTTAAAGTCCATAGTTTCATTCAACATATTATCATGTATTATCATGAAGAGGAAATGTTCATACAACAGATTAAATGATCTAACAAAACAATATAAAAAAAAATGTTTAAAACAAAGGTAAGAGAGTTCGTTGCTCAACGAATTGTTATGGATGCATACGTTCAAAAGGATATAGACATAGTTTGAAATACTTAGCTTTCTTGGATTGTTGAGAGAAAATTCTTTGAAGTACTTACTTATCGGGTTACCTCCTCCTAATTTTCAAAAACGCTACTAGGGGACGCCCTCAGGACTATAAATAGTCTGCAATATTTTTCTTGCTCTCTTCTTATCTTACTCACTTTTGCATCAACATCTAACCTCTTGTGGAGAATCTGCTTCCCTTTTGGGAAACACACGCACAATACATACACACACATTTACATACGCACATTCACTCACTACACATACTTTGGATCAAAACAGTTTCCACATTCATTTGTTACACACATTATTGTCTTGTCACTTGTATATCTTTGTTGTCAGTACATTATTATTTGTTCATGCATATATATTGGTTATTGTCGTTTCTTTACATTTCTTTACATGTGTTCACATCCCGAATCTGCCATGTTTGTTGTGAGTATTTCAGGACACACATGTTTATCTCTCAATGCATACACCGGTCGCAACATACCATGTGCTTCGTTTGAGGCTGATAATATAATTGGCGAATAATTTTACACTAGCAAGAACTTTATCACTGGTCGCAAGGAACTGAAACGGAATCTTTCACATGACTTCAAACACTTTTCCCTTATTAATTTAATTTTTCTCATTTTATATCAAAAATAATTTTGCATAGGCTTCCTACTTTCTTTCCTTCTTGTTCTTGGTTGACCAGTTGATTTCTGTGAAGGCAAGGTTTTCATTGGTTCCAAAACAATTTTACATAGGCTTGCAAATTTCTTTCTCAGCTCACCTGTTAATTTCTGTGAAAAGCAAAAAATCTCACATTGGCTCATGAATTTATTTCCTTCTTCCTCAGTCTGCTGAATTTGAAGGGAGTGGGTGAAGGGAGTTATTATTTTGTGCTCACTACATACCCATCCCATTTCATTTTTACACCTGAAGAAGTCCATAAAAAAGACCAGTCGATGCAGTAACAACATCAATACTATAGGTCAGTAATCCAATGAATACATGAAAATTATTTATTTATTTACTTCACGAAATATGGAATTGGTAAAGGAAGAAAATATCTAAATG
>CAHIKZ030000069.1:0-302500 GCA_903632075.3 Acanthosepion pharaonis
CAGATACGCGTTCGTGATAGGCAACTCCGTGTATGTGCGTGATTGACCTCTTTGCTAAACATCACAACATATCGTTATGTTATTTCTAATATTGATTGTTACGTATGTTTTCAGTTCAGTTTTGTCCCATGAGTAATACACGCTTAGGTGATCATGTATCTTTCAACACATTTCTGACGAGGCACATTTTTTGCCGCAGTAGACTAGTTGCCATCCAGTTCTATAGAACCCGGTTTGTTCTACTGCTTACCCATAACTGGGAGAGGGGGAGAAGCAGATTCATACCTTTTCGAAGTTTATTATCACGGATGTGACTGCAATGGATTCTACTGGAATTCGACCTCGGATCTCCGATTCCTTTATCTGAGCCACTATCCATTACTCCACTGTCTTTAATCAGTATTTAGGAAATCCTTGCCCCTCCATTTAACATATCCGAGACATTATCCATTACACCCCTCCCGCATCCAAGTTTGTCCATCATTCAACCTCTCTCCCACAGGCAGGATGTGGAAAGCTGCTTGATTTTCTACTACTACTTTCACAGACAGTGCTCAGAAGAACTGCATTCCCTGATCCTACCCAGGTCTTGACATGCCATTTACATAGTAGCAAACGATCCACATTCTCTTTATATTTCATCGTTAAGAAGTTTCACTTCAGCAGTTTCTTCCTGTGAACCACTGCCCTGTGGACTCCCAACAGGATATTCCTTCACCTTGATCACTAAAATCTTAACTTTTTTAAGGCAATGGTTTACCGTTATCATATACACGCAAATGGCCTCCAAACATAACCCTCTACGTTGAGTGGCCCTTGTGAAGAGTGAACCTCACTTCAAAAAAAAAAAAAAAAATGAGAGGAGTACTTTTGCCATATTTGGATGGGAGCTGCTTGATCCTCACTCTTTCGTGTTTTGATGGAGTTCAAAAACATCTTCGAATCCTTGTCGAAGAATTATTTTACCACCTTCCGGCCTCTCTCACAGTCAGGATGTGGTGAGTCTCTGCTCTATCGTTACTACCATGAAATGTGCTCCATTTCTTGGATCTGCCAGCTCTAACCTTCCCAGTTTGGCTCCATCATGCCACTTACTTAGCAGCAAACCACTCACATTCTCCCCATATTTCATTCGCGAGAAGTTCCACTCAAACAGCTTTTTTGCACAAACCACTGCCCTGTGGAACAGACTCCCAAGAGGATGTTTCCCCAATCACTAGAATGTTAACTTGTTCAAGTCTAGAGTTAACCATTATCTTCCTCCCCATATAAACTACCCCTAAATTCTACCTTGAGTGGCCTCCAGACCTTGTAAAAAAAGAAAGAAAGAAATCTTAGTGTATTACAAATTTATTCTTAACTAACACATTTGATTAGTACTTAGTTTGATACATACATTAAAATTGGTTCCCCAAAATGAAAATTATTCAAGATTAAGTAATTTCAATTGAAGTTAATTATTAATCCACTGAATAAAAACTCTATGGAATAAGTATTCTCTATAAAGATTATTAATCATATCAATATGAATTGCTAGTCAAAAAATTCAGAGAGTTTTTGCTCCAAAATAGCTTCTTCCCATAAAGAATGTAAGAAAATGAGTTCAGTAATCCTGGACATTTCTTTTTTCTGTCCTCAAAAAAAAGAAAGAAAGAGAAAGAGAAAGAAAGAAAGAAAGAAAGAACTTAGTCAAAAGGATGACTTTTCACTATTATTTTAACTACCTTCACTCCTCGGCAATGTTTAGCATTTTAAAAATGAAGATTAGAATTGTAATAAAATCTAAACATATGAAAGTGAATTTGTATGTTTTCTTTGTTCTTGAGAATTGAAAACAAAAATAACACTGTTTATTAGATTGTTTACACTATTTATTCTTTATTGTAATGTATAACAAAACAATGGCTAATTGCCAACTGATCAGAACTTTATAAAATATTAATAATAAGAATTTCCTTATGGATGGACCACATATTTTAATAGTTTAGTAAATGTTTAAAAATTTATGAAAAAAAAATTATTTTCCTATTTATTTCTTTATAAATCTGTAAATGATGACTATTGCATTGTATTAGTTTTTAGAATGGAAATATAAAATTATTCTTGCAAATAAACAATGTTTTTTTTTTTTTTTTTTTGTGGAGATGAAGGCCAGAGTTTGCCATGAGATTTTTTCTGACAGGTTTGTGAAAATTATATATGTATGTATGTATGTATGTAAAAATCTGGTTGTGGATTTCAGCTTTTCATGATAGGGCAATCTTAGTTTTTCTTATTTTCTTTTTTAATTTGGAATCGATCATGAGAGTCAAAAAAAAATTCCTCTATAAAAAAATAACCCATTTAAATGTATAAATAAGGAAAAGAATGGAAGGTGAATGTTACTTCTTTAAAATTCTTTTAAAGACTGAGCAGTTGTTTTCAAACAAATGTCCACATAAGTAGGCAAAAATCTTTCAAGAAAATACCAATCGGATAAAAATATTTAATGAAAACAATAAAGAATGTGAATTAACCTTAATAAAAGAAAGAGAAATTATAATGGAGTGTGAAATAGTTGAAAACTAAGCGCCATTACAGTGAAAAGAATATCATATTCTACATTGTGTTTTTGCAGGATGTATAATAATAACTGGTTGGAGATGATGAGAAAGTGTAAAAGCTATAAATAATACATTTAACCAAGAGGTGCTTTGCTTCCTCCTGCTAACATTGTGTGTGCAAGCAAATATACATTAAAGATAAATAAATTAATAAAAAGGGTTGTGTCTGTGTATATATATATATATCTATATATATATATATTTGGTTGGATAGATGTGAGTTTGTTAGCTCTATCTCTGATATTGGCGCTTTCTAATAAGTACCAGCATATAATATATAAATAATTATACATATATATATATATATTTATTTATATTTATATTCACTTTTCACATATATATATATATATATATATATATATATATATATATATATATATATATTTATTTTGTTTCAACCTTTGGAAGTAAAAGTCTGATGATCATGATCTTTTAAAAAGGGCTGTGGTGAAATAATTTATGACATGAAACCTTAAAGTGGTCTGTTTTTTATTTAAATTAAAATATATATATATATGTGTGTCTGTGTGTATATATATATATATATATATATATATATATATATATGCATGTTTCATTAAAAACGACAGACAAGGTACTACGGTTAAGCTTTTTATTTAAATTTTATTGTGTTTGAACAAGAGTTTTCTTTTCTGGACAAAGGGTGTGTAAGAACTGTCCAAATGTTTTATATTTCCGAGCGCTTTCGGCTATACCTTTAGCCATTATCAAGGATGATTTGATTTTTCAGCTTGAGTGTGTGCGTTCTGTGTATGTTTTAGTGTGTGGTAGGGATGTTTTTAATTTCCGAATACGGTTAGCACATTGTAGCTTTGTTCGTAGTTAATATTGTTAAGAGTTGGCTTTTTCTTTTTTATTATTAAAACTTCCATTATTTTTTGCAGGTGGATGCAGTTAATATATTTGTTTTCTACTAGTATGTTCCTAATGGAGTCGGGTAAATTTGTGTGTGTGTTTAAATGGGTTCTAATGAAGCTGTGATCAGATAGGTGTTACACACCCTTTGTCCAGAAAAGAAAACTTGTTAGAACACAAGAAAAATTAAATAAAAAGCTTAACCACAGTACCTTGTCTGTCATTTTTAATGAAACATGCATAAAGGTAGGATTGCTGCCTAAATATACAACTATATATATATATGTGTGTGTGTGTGTGTGTGTGTGTGTGTAGGATGTCTCATAGTATCTAAAACAAAAGTGAATATGATGAGACAAAGTGGGAAATGATTTCTTCAGATTATAAGGGCTCTTAAATAAAAGCCTATGATCACTCTCTGGAATTTGTTTTATTGTTGTGGTGGGTGTATGAGTTGAGAACAGTGATGGCCTTTTGTAATGCCAGTTTATAAGACGGATTTTGTAAATCACAAATACAATTAACAACTTTGAACTATACTTGGTCAGACACTGCTGATTCCCATATATTTTTCCTTTACCCAGGTCGACTGTGCTTGCTCTCTGTCGGTCAGTGTTCAAACCCAAGTGTTGGCAGCGACACTTTATTCCTATGTGACATTGATATACACTTATATTGAATTTTGTCCTTGTTTCAGTGTGAGGTACCCGACTCAACATTGATAAAAGTATTTTTTTTATATATATATATATATATATATATATATATATATATATATATATATATATATATATATATATATATATTTTAACTCTGTGGGTGAAAATACCTGGATAGCACAATTTTCAAATAATTTGGCATCTGAGGAAAAATAGAGAGAAAAAAAAGAAAGCACCAGGAACCTTTGAACAGGGCGAAAGACATACAGTACCTTAAATTTCTGGTACAAAACAAAAAAAAAAAAGAAACAGTGAATAAGTGCAAAGAGTGCTCAATACACTATGTAGAGCAAAAGTAAAATAAATAATTCCTAATGAGCCAGGTACTACCTACCTAGGTTTCACCACATGGGATCATCAGTGTGAAATGGATAAAGAGGAATTAATGAAGAACAAATTTATTGATAAAATTATGGCTAAAGCCTAAAATTAGCATAAGTTTAAGCAGATGTAAAACACGTAATTAAGAAAAAAAACCAAAAAAAAAAAACCTTTATTCTAATAGCCAGGCTTTCCTATGCCTGCATTTATTAAGGATTTCTGACCTCTGGTTTAATAAAATTTTGTGTTTGTTGAAGGTAGCTAACTTCTCCTCCATACATAATATACAAAACTTGTTGTCAGCATTATATTTACAACATTTTTTTAGTATTTGCCATCTTAAAATGGGATCCATTTTATCTTCCTGTTTAATAGTCCAAACGTATTTAGATAAGTTAGTGTTATAGTTATACTTCTCATTCTTAAAGCTACTTATGTGATTATAGTAGCACTTTTTAAAATTGCCTTCAGTAAATCCTATGTACACTTTACTTTTCTCGTTATTGGTGGTTGAATATATATAAGTGTGTGTGTGTGTGTGTATACAAAAATATAATAAAAAGTCCCTGAATTAAAATCCTACAATACCAAATGGCTCTAATACAGATATAGATAAAACAAACAAGCACAGAGACATACAGATTCTCTTCAAGTCTCAAGCCAGGATGTGATAAGTTACAGTAATTAATGTGATTTATGACAACCAACTTAACCTCAGAGATCCTAAGACACTCTCTTAACACATAGCTTTGTCTTTTCTTTATTCTCATCAAGATATACATTAATATATTTTCTGTTTATACATTATTTTCATAGATACAAGTATTTAAGTAAATGATCTGTTCATAATAAACAGTATTAACTACATTTACCACCCTAAATATACAAGAAATTTCATAGAAAAGGTGTGTCCTCTGACAGGAATCATGGACCCATCATATAGCCTCATGTGCTATACTATTTAGCTACAGAGGAAGCATCTGGTTAGAAAAAAAACAAAAAAAACAACAATTTTCCCATGATTTTTCTATGAAATATCTAGGACATTCCGGCTAGTAAATGTTGTTGATACTGTTTATTATAAACAGAGCATTTACTTAAATACTTGTATCTATAAAAATAAGGTATAAACAGAAAATATATTAAAATAATTGTTGGACTTAGTCTATATATATATATATATATATATATATATATATATATATATAATATATAAGTGAACATTGAAGTCAACACTCAGAGGTGACAGGCTGTTTCATGCTAGATGCAATCATCAGGCCACTATATATAAATTTATGCCCTGGTTCTTACATTTCACCATTCCTGGGAGAAATTCAATTATCAGTGTGGGATATCTAATAACAAAAGTGATGAACAGAAAAAGAGAAAGAATCTAAATGAAACTGGTTAGATTAAATAAAAAAAAAAAAAGAAATTAAAGATTCCCAGCATCCTTCATTCATGTGCATGTGCATGTGTAGTCACACCAACATGACAAATTTAATACAATGAAGTCGTAAAGGATATATTGTTATCTCATCTGCTCTATCGCTGCTACCATGGAAAGTGAACTACATTCTTTGGTTCTACCAGGACTAACCTTCACAGCTAGGATCCACCATGCCACTTACATAGTAGCAAAACACCTAGATTCCCCTAGGTGTTTCATCGGTAAGAAGTTCCACTCAAACAGCTTCTTCCCATGAACCACTGGCCTGTGGAACAGACTCCCAAAAAGATGTTTTCCCACCAGTCACTACAATCTTGATCTCTTCAAATCTAGAGTTAACCATTATCTTTTTCTCCTGACCATATAATCTAACTCTTAACTGTCTACCTTGAGTGGCCCTTGGGCCTTGCGAAAAAAAAAATCATATATATATAAATATATGTATGTATGTATGTGTGTGTGTGTGTGTGTGTGTATTATAGTTGTAATTTTGTGCATACGCATTGTTTTTGATTTTGTCGACTTCATAGCATCGACTTCATTAGCGTCAGTTGGGCACCATCTGTGAGAAAAAGATTACCATAACACAATTCACTGCCAGAAATTTGGAAGCGACATGATGTACTGCTTGGCATTTACACTGGAAGCTTCAATACAAACATTTCAGAATGTTTGCGTGCCAATCTGAGGATAGTGCAGATGATTCAGAAAGAGTTGGATGAGTCTAATGGTGATTACCAAGGTGTTTGAAGTGATCACTAGTGATGGTGACATTATACCTCCATTCATCTTCCTGCAGGGCCTCAGACTTAACATGGAGGCCCACATCATGCCTTGAGGAGGTAATGCTGCCCTGGGTTAAGAGGGTAGCTGCTGGAAGACCCTGTATCTGACAACAGGACTCTGCAACATGCCACCTAACTCCCCAGACTGCAACTTCCTTGATTATGTGTGGGGTGCAGTTGAGTGAGAGACCAACAAAACTCCTTGTAACACCAAAGATGAACTGAAAGCAAGGATTTTGACAGCATTCACCAACTTAAACAATGATTCCGTCCAAAAGAGTTGCAGTAAATTCTGAAGTCGTCTGGAGGCCGTGATTGAAGTCAATGATTATTTTATTGAATAAATTTACTCTTTAGTATTTCAAGATATTTTTGTGTAATTTTGTTAAATATATCTGTTAAAATGACATGTCAGTGTTATTTTCATTTTTGCATAATTTAGGCAATAATTTAACCATCGCACCATATATATAAAATAGACCCTCCCGCTGAATTTGACATATGAGGGTCAAGCAGATCAGTTCCTAGGAATCGAAAGCTTGACACCAGCATATGAGATTTGATTATAGTGGTGATGGTTTTGTGCAGAACTATTCACACTTTTTAAAGAACTGTTTACAGAAACCTGGTGCACTATGTGCCACAAGGTCCTCCACAGGTTTTGAATTCAGAGTTGTCCTTCTCCTAGACCAGTTGCCATCCAAGGCTATAGAACCCAGTCTATCCTGCTATTTATCCATGAAAAGACGAGGATTCATACCTTTCCCAAGTGTATTAGCATGTAAGTGAATGTAATGTATTTGACTGGAATTTGAACTCGGCTCTCTGATTCCTTGATCCAAGCTGCTATCCATTCCTCCACCGTATATAAAAGATAACTTCTGGTGGTGGTGGTGGTGGTGCCTGGTCATCAAATGTAATATGGTAATTTGATTTATCACACCCTTTTTATCCTCAGAAATCCTAATGCATTTTTCCTTAGATACAATTTTGTCTTCCATTCTTAACTGAAGGCGGCAAATGAAACAGACGGCCGTCAATGAAACATGTTGTTTATAGCTCTCCCAGTTTGTCTCATCATCTTTATATATTATCTAATATTATATTCTCATACAGAATATGAATTAGACTTAAAAAATGATTATCTCAGGGCTTAAAAACAAACGGCAAATAGTGGAAAAAAAACCCCAAAAAAAACGAAAAGAAAAGAAGACAAATAAATAAAGAGAAATTACTGAAAATTTGTTTAAATTTAATTAAATAGCTTTTTCAACATTATATTACTTAAATAATGAAATTAAGGGAGATGCGCGCACACATACACACACATACTACAGTACCAGTAATCAAAGATACTCCATAAGTAGGAATTTGTGCACCAGTTGAGATTATGAGTTTAGTAATTGTGGTCATGAGGTGAGATTAAAGGCAATGGTTACGGATCAATTGATTTTGTTGTGTGATGGATGATTTCATCACTGGGAGTGTGGATGATAAGAGTGGTGGCGGTGGAAGATGAAGTGGTGGAGCATGGAATGGATAAGAATTCATCAGCTGACTATTCTGACCACAAGAGTTATTAGTGCTATTCTTCATATAGCCACCACTGTTGCTGTCTCTTCGGGGCCTTTTGTTGGGAAATTCTTGGTTGATTCCTTCAGGAGTTTCCTGTCTAAAATTCCCGAGTGATGTATTGCATTTCCATTGATTTTCTGCTGCCATCTTATTGAATGTTCTTTTCTCAGGTGGACTGCTTAACTGATCAAAACATCTGTTCGAATTGATCCCTTGTTTGTTTTGCACTCGATCCATATTTGCCCCAGCCCAACACTGCTGTGAATCAACATTAAAGTTACTTTTGAAACCTGCCTCTCTCTCCCTGTTATTTCTCCCAAATTTTTGATCATTTGATTTCCAGCTTTTACTAAGCTCACCGAGACTTGCATTATTATCAAATCTGTTTTGGCTCATGCTTAGATCATTATTAACTCTACATTGATCCATATTTAAACCCCAATTTAATCTATTTTGATCCATGTTTAAACCCTTCTTAAATCTATTTTGATCAATGTCGACATTCATATCAAATCTATCCTTATCAGTATTTTGGCTCATATAAAATCTATTCTGATCCTTGTTTGGACAGTCATCAAATCTATTTTGATTCATATTAGGACCCTTATCAAATCTATTTTGATCCATGTGTGGAGTGTTACCAAATATACTCAAGTCAATTTTTGAACCTTTATCAAAAGCTTTTTGGTTCATAGTTGACCCACTACCAAATCTAAGTTGATCTGTTCTCGAGTCTCTGTTAAGCCTATTTTGATTTCCATTAGTGCCTTTGGGAAAATTTTCCTCTATGTTTGGATTATGAGGAAATGCACTGTTATTTATATATGTATCCTTATCTAAATTTAAACTCCCATTAGGCATTCTTTGATTCATAGCAGATGTATTTCTACAGTCCATATTAGAACCCCTATCAAATCTACTTTGGTCCATATTTGAACCCCTATCAAATCTTCCTTGGTCCATATTTGAACCCCTATCAAATCTACCCTGGTCCATATTTGAACCCCTTTCGAATCTTCCCTGGTCCATATTTGAACCCCTATCGAATCTTCCCTGGTCCATATTTGAACCCCTATCAAATCTTCCCTGGTCCATATTTGAACCCCTATCAAATCTTCCCTGGTCCATATTTGAACCCCTATCAAATCTTCCCTGGTCCATATTTTATCAAACCCTGATTCATATTTGAACCCCAAATCTTCCCTGGTCCATATTTGAACCCCTATCAAATCTTCCCTGGTCCATATTTGAACCTCTATCAAATCTTCCTTGGTCCATATTTGAATCTCTATCAAATCTTCCTTGGTCCATATTTGAACCTCTATCAAAATCTTCAAATCTACCTTGGTCCATATTTGAACCTCTATCAAATCTTCCCTGGTTCATATTTGAACCCCTATCAAATCTCCCTGTTTCATATTTGAAATCTCTTGATCAAATCAAATCTACTTTGGTCCATATTTGAACCCCTATCTAATCTTCCTAGGTCCATATTTGAACCCCTTTCAAATCTTCCTTGGTCCACATTTGAACCCCTTTCAAATCTTCCTTGGTCCATATTTGAACCCCTTTCAAATCTTCCTTGGTCCATATTTGAACCCCTTTCAAATCTTCCCTGTTTCATATCTGAACCCCTATCAAGTCTCTCTTGATCCATATTTGAAACCCTATCTAATCTTCCTAGGCCCATATTTGAACCCTTATCAAATCTTCTTTGGTCCATATTTGAATCCCCACCAAATCTCCCTTGATCCATATTGGAATCTCTCTGAAATCTTTCTCGATTCATGGTAGTATTATCAAAATTTGGACCTGATTCAAATTTTCTATAATCCACATTTAGATTACCAAATTTTCTTTCATTGATAACTGAATTTTGACTTAACTGATCTTGATCCACATTTGAATAGTTACTGAATCTGCCACAAGACATATTTGCATTAATACTGAATTTATCTTGACCTATATTTGGGCCTTGATTAAATCGCTCTTGGGCCATGTTTGAACCCATACTGACTCTATCCTGTTGCATATTATGATACTTATTTTGATCCCTATCAAAACTATCTTGACTCATGTTTGGTCTACCATTAAATCTGCTTTGATCCATGAAGGACCCTTTGTTATATGCTTCATGATCTGCAATTGAGATTCTTTGCTGTTCCTGGGTCATTCTTCTATCTTCTTTATTCCATCTGATATTCTCATGCTCACGTGATGAAAATAATCCCTTGTCTTCAATTCTTCCCCAATCGTTTATACTGGCTCGACTGAACATCCTCTCATTCGAGTTTCTACTGCTTCTAAAATTGTTATTGTTTGAAGTTTCAAGGTAGCTTAAATCTGACTCTTGGTAATTGCATTTCATTTTGTCTGTAGCTGATCCAGAATTAATTACAGAATGACCTCTGTTGTTTCTCTCAGAGCCACGTGTATCAAACCTGTGACCGATCAGTTGCTTATCAGACTCAGTTGAGGACCTTCCAAATGTTTGGCTCTCATCAACTCTTGTCCAAAATCTTTCACTTCCACTAGATCTTTTCTGGTCCTCTCTTCTCATACTGTTTTCGTCAAGAGCTTTCCTTTTTTCTTCTTGTCTGTCCCTTTCATAAGATCTCTCTTGGTCATTACTACCACAGTTGCTTTTAAAGCTTCTTTTATCCTCATTGTTCCTGACCCGCCTTTCACCAGACCTGCCATCACAGTGCTCTTGCTTGTGGTGACGTTCTTCACTTCTTCGGGTCTGCCTCTCACGCTTCCTGTGGTCAGAGCTGTAGTTGCCACGCTCCATCTGGAAATGTCTACTTTTATCTGCTCCAGACTCACGTTGATTGGAGCGTCTTTTGTCTGCATTACTGCTACTTCTTCTGGTTGAGTAGTCAGAACTTGACATCCTTGGCTGGCTATCTGGATTCCTAGCCTTATTCACAGTTTTACTGTCTGAAGATGTCATACCAAATGACTCGTTTGTAGCACATGATGTTGAGGTATGGTGCCTATGAAAGTAGGAAAAGAAAAAAACGTTTTTAACATTAATATTTTTGACAACAATAGTTATGTTTTTCATGAAATTTTCACGATTTAATAAAAGAAAGTACACATTTGGCTAAAATTCTGGGATGAGGAGCTATCATTATTTACAATCAAACTATTATCCTTATCATTGGTGATATTACCACAATATTTCAGCCATTGAGTGCCCTGGACATATATGAATATATATGTCGATATGAGTGATCTCCAGGGAATTTTGAACTGAACTCTTTATTTAATGTATGGGGATAGATTGTTCTAATTCCACTGTCCCTATTTGTTTTCTTTTTATTTAGTATTGCTCAATTATTGTATGCCATGACCAGAGATTGAACTCACAATTACTATGTCATCATATTCATGAACCAATGATTTAACCCTTTAGAATTCAACATGCCCAAATCTGCCACATAAATATTGGCTCTCAATGTCCAACCTGCCTGTGTAAATTTGGCTCTTAATGCCCAACCTGCCTCTGTAAATATTGGCTCTTAATATTCAACCTGCGGTAACCTGCCCTATGTATAATCTGCAATAATATATGATGACATCATCACAAATAACACAGGAAATCATGCAAAGAGTAAGACTTTGGGAGTCAGTATTTACAGAGAGGGTTTGAATGTTTTGAATGCTAAAGGATTAATTCAGGAGACTGTAAGGAGGCTGGATGTGTGCGTGGTGTAATGGATAATGGCTTGGAATGAGAAATTGGATAATTGAGTTCGAATTCCAGTCAGGTTTATTGCATTCAGACATGCTAGCTCAAGTGCATATCTCGTATGGCACTTAACAGATAAGGAGGCCAGAGGGCACAAAGGCCAAATGACTATGATAATAACAACAAGGATGAGGACAATAGTCCAATTATATATATATATATATATATATATATATATATGAATAAAACAGAGGATGTCTGTGTGATACCTTTTCACTTGAGATCCATCCAACTGATTTTGACCAAACTTGGCATGTACATTGTACAATGTAAGAGATAGATTCTTAACATAAAAAAATTGATAATTTTTAAAAAATCAGAAATCGACAAATTCAACTTTTTTCCACCAATTTTGTTCAAACTTGGTATGTAGGTTACTTACATCATGACAAACTCAACAATAACTCATTTTTATTTCTACACCACTGCATTCCGTGAAAAACCGCAAAAAGAGAAAAATCGATTTTAACACAAATTTTCAACTAAAAAATCCCTCAATTTCTAAGCAATCTAATACAAACTTACTCAATTCACTCAATTGTAGCCAACAATAAATTGATAGTTTAACAGTCATTTAACTTGATAATTGAGTCCATCCATATAGTGAAAACCTGCATAAATAGAAAAAAATTAATTTTTGTTGATCTTTCAACCAAATTTCATTAAACTTAACAATTGCTTTATAAATGTATCCTCTTATGCATCCCTGGTAGCACACTGACAAATTGAATTTCTTAAACTCCAAAATAATTGTGGTATGAAGTGGTTCTTTATGTTGCCTGTTTTACACCTTCATGTCCTCAGCTAACTTTGAATACTACTTCTGTTATATCAGTAACTGCATTAATTCAAAATGTTTTTTAATGAAAGTACTTTAAAGTAATTAATTAATTAGTTACATCTAAACATGATGTTGTTTTTGCTCCATTCTAATTGAATGCTTTTTCTGATTGATCAGCTGGGTATTTTCCCTTTTGTTCATTTAAAAAAGTAAAATTGGAAAGAGGACAAAAAAAATTCATAATTTTGATCAGGAATAAACAAACATTAAGTTTAAAAGTAAAAAAAACAAACCACCTGACTGTGCTATCAAACGATAGTGAATATAAATAGCTGGCTCATTGTATGTTGACCTGGTAATTGCGAGTTCAATCCCTAGGTCAGGCAGTGAAATCCATATACTTTGGTTTAAATTATATTTACAAATTATGTAACACAAGATATTCACTATAACCAACAGTTGAATGAGACCTACATGGACAGAATAAAATTTGGTTCAAATTGAAGGAGGTTGGAGGTTAAAACAGCTATAAATATTCCAAATATAACAACTAACAAGAAACGTGTTAGCATGAATCGGAGTTTAATAATGAAAATTATTGATTTTAGAAATTATTGTAAGGAAGTAAATACAATTAAATTGATAAAATACTCAAAAAACTTGTTTTCTTACTTGTCCTTGTTTGAAAGGTTGGCAGGAAATTTTTCAGATCCATCAGCCCGGGTAGTGTTTCGATCTGATTTGACATCCGATTGTTTATCTGAACGGCTGCTGCTTTCTTTCTGCGATACAGGCCCCTCATTTTTGGTTCTGCCAGTATCATTTCTAGATGATGTTGATGCTGTGACAGTAGCAGTAGGACTGCTGGTCAGAGTTTCTTTCTTGGTTTGTTCAGTTTGTTTTTTAAAACAAACATCCTGGTTATTATCTTTTCTCTGTCGACTATGACTGCTACGTCCAAATTCTACAGGAAGCTGGTAAAGAGGAAATTTTAATAAATATCCAAATGAATTGAGATAAATCAACAACAGCATCACAATCAATTATAACAAGTGTAGAATGTATTCTGTAGAATTGTATTCCAAAATGAGTATGTTAGGTTAATTCTGATTGGACAATTTTAAAAATGAAGCGGTAAAACAAATGAATAAATAAATAATGTTCAAATTAAAAAAAAATTCTGAAGATAAAAGCTTGAGCTCATAAAAATTCCTGTTGACATCTCCATTTGCATTATTACTAAATCAATTTTGATCCACATTTGTTCCCAGCTCAAATGGTGTGTGTTGAGATCATTAATATCTCTACACTGATCCATATTTGAACTTCAATCTATTTTGATCTCTGTTGACATTCTTATTAAATCTATTCTTATTAATATATTGATCCATATAAAGTTCCTGTGGGGTAAATTGACTAATAACAATTATGGTCAATTCATATAGTGCTATTGAAATGAGCTGCTACACTTGGTATATTAAGGATCATTCTTCTGTTGCCATTTACAAGAGAAATAGGATTTTAAAAAAAAATTTTTTTTTTTTAGATTATACACTTGAAATGAGCATTAAGTAAAATATGAACCTATTTTTTTGTTATTTTTAATAAAGAAATTTATTTTTTAATGAAATAAATTGACATATAAAAAATAATTCAATAAAACACTTGTTTTTATTATATTTTAGTAAAGTAAATTGTAATGTAATTTATTTTTTAACAAAGTAAATCAAATTTCCAAAATATTTTTATAAAAAATAATTTAATAATTTATGATTAACTTTATGAAAAATAATTAAAAACAAAAAGCTGATTCATATTTTACATAATGCCCTTTGAAATGCTGTCTTTGAAGAAAAATGTTCACTAATTAAGGTTTTAATCCTTAATAATTACTTATATTCAGTTATAAAAAAAAGTTATGTTTTTCTGGTACTGAGTTGTCCTAGTATCAGTTAGTAGTGTTAAGTTGTCCCTTCCATCATCAGATCTAGACTTACATACAGATGTCATACATGAAGTTCAACTCATACAGAAATGTCTAAACTATCAGCTGTATACAACCATTTTCTCAGATCAATAATTAAAAATGGATTCAAATGAATGAACCTTGTGGGTCTTAGATTCAGATCTTACCCACACCCATGTGTCATTTTGTGCTGAATTGGGTAGTTTTAATATTTGTTTTTGTGTTTATTTTGTGTCTTTTATAAGTTGTTATGTAATGTTGGGGATGTAATTTGGTTTTAGTTGCATTTATTCAGTTTCCTTTTTATATTTTAGGGTAGAGTTTTGCTACTTTTAAGAATGTTAAAATTGCAAGGACTATACTTCAGATATCATAGACTGGCACTATACAATCACAAAGAAATTTACCAAATAACAAAAACCACATCACTTTCAACAGCAGCAACAACTAAAACGTGTACATGTCACTTGAATAGAAAATAATGACATAAGGCATTTATTTTCCACAAATCTTCAAACAAAAAGTTAGGAAGGAAACTCCAATCAATAATAGAGAGAATGATAGCAGTAAACTTGAGAAACTCATTTGCCTGCAAAACAAAATTTTAAGAGAAAGATTTGATAAATTTTAGCCAACAGTCATTCTGTCTAGTTAATGAATTCTAAATTTTTCCTTATAATTTGTTTGGTTGATTCATTTTTTACGGCTTATCAATCCTTTTGCAGATTATTTAAGGCCAAAAGATATTTTTAGATTGTAAGAATTTTTTTGAGATAATCATGTTTTCATGATAAAAATTTTACTAATTAAGCCATAGTTGTGGGGAGAAGAGGGTTATTTGTGCCTAAATGAATATATATAACAAAACCAACAGGAATTCTAACTTGCCCATCTGATTAACTGAGTGAGCCATTATACATTACACCACTCACACAGCCAAGATTACAGCATCTGATATTCTCAAGCTTCGCCCATCTAAGTACTGACCAGGCTTGATGTTGTTTAACTTTTATGATTTTATGGGCATTATTGTTCTATATACTTATGTATTACCCAGCACAGGAATTGAACTCACAACCACTAGCTAACAGAAGCCAATGCATTGTCGTTGTTGGATTGGCCTGTCTAACCTGTTGTTTGTAATGAATTCTACTATGGAGTTCAATATAAGCGCATGGCATTTTTTCCACAGAGAGTACATTTGCCAGGTAAATCCCTGACAGACCACTTCAACAATGGGAACCAATGTTTCAACATGATGTGCTTGTAAATCCATTGCCTGATCCACACATCCAAGCTTATAGCACCTGGGATTCCAAAGCAGTCACCCAGCTAAGTACTGATCAGGCTCGATGTTTCCTTATAAAGAAACAACTAGTCTCAGCATTACCATTTGTCTGAACAATATTTGTTATGTTAATGACTAATTAAATTCATTCCCGTATTTACTTGAGTATAATATGAGAAATTTTGAATGAAAATTGAAAGCAAAAAATGTGGAGTCATATTATACACAAATACACATTTTCAGGAGGCATGGTGGAATAGTGTATAGCAGCTCGGATTGAGGAATCAAAAAGCAGGACAGATCGGGTTCTATAGCCTTGTATGGCAACTGGTCTACCACAGAAAGAAATGGTAACCTACTGCAGGGAAAAAAATCTGCCATGTCAGACATGTATCGAAAGATACATGAACACCTAAGGGTGTATCACATATGACAAATAACTGATTGACAGACACATTTTAAGAATATTTTGCTCAGCTTAGAAAAAAACCTCTTATTTAAAACAAAGCTTGCAAATCTACTCAGTTATCACCATAGATAATAAAACACAAAGTAGGCAGGTATTGAAAACAATTGTTTACAAAAGCTATTTGATATGTTGGCAAATTTTGTTCCTTTGGAATCAATGTAACTGAATGTCATTTGTCTCAAAGACAGGAAATTCAACGAAATTGATTTTAACAAAAATTAACAAAGGGAATACACAACATCTCTCAGGTTTTGATAACATTAATGTTACAACAAAGCACCTGTCCTCAAAAATTTGAAAATAAGTTTTGAAATGGAAATTACAACATTCATTATATTTCTATTCTTTAATATCTTGGATAATTAAATATTTTAGTGAAATATATTGAGTACCCAAAAAAGTTGTTGCCAATTTTTGTTAACTTATTTCTGGCCCAGCTGTTTAGTTACTAACAAGCATAAGTATACAGGAAGCAACTTGTATTGACAAGTACATTGTTGAATGATTTAGTTATTTTATTACATAACTAATATCATTTTATTTCTCATTTCAGAGCCCTTGAAATGACTGATAAAAAATTGGTAATTCGTGCTTGTCTGTTGTATGAGTTTAAACTTGGTACAAGTGCATCATGTGCTTCTCGTAAGCTATGTACGGCCTTTGGCAAAGGTGCAGTAAGTGAACGATCTGCACGTAATTGGTTTCAGAAGTTTCGTTGTGGCAATGAAACCCTCGAAGATGAACCTCGAGCTGGATGACCAATATCACTAAACAATGAGGATTTAAAGGCAGCTATAGAATCAGATTCAGGTTTAACATGTCATGAACTAGCTTTGAGGTTTAATGTAAGCAATGAAACTATAAGACTGCATTTGCACCAGCTGGGGAAGAAATGGAAATTAAGCAAATGGGTACCATATGACTTAACACCAGCAAACAAACTGCAGAAGCTTACCATATGCTCTTCTCATTGCAGTAGACTAACAAAAGAACCCATTTTTGATCAAATTATGACATGATGAAAAGTGGATCATGTATACAAACTCTTAAGAGGAAACATCATTGGTTATTGGCGGGTGATCCTTTGCCACAAACTTCAAAGGCACCACTATTCCAAAAAAACTTTTGCTGTGTGTTTGGTGGACATGTCAAAGAATAATTCACTATGAGTTTTTATAAATGGGTGAAACCATTACTGCTAACAAATATTGCGAGCAACTTGACCGAGTTCAGGAAAATTTGTTGAAGAAACAGCCTGCATTAGTAAACAGAAAACAAGTTTTGCTTCTCCAGGACAATGCTCGCCCACATGTTGCAAAAATGACCCTTGCCAAGATAACAGAGCTAAAGTGGGAGATTATGCTTCATCCACTGTATTCACTAGATTTCCAACAGATTTTCACTTGTTTTTAGGCTTAGATAATCATATGAAGAACAGGACATTTAATAATGAAGATGACTTGAAAATGGAAATGCATAACTTTTTCCAAAGTAAAACTAAGAACTTTTACAAAAATGGCATTACTCAGTTGTTGAACCGTTGGGAGAAGGTCATAGAATGTGATGGGTCATATTTTGATAAATAAATACATTTAATACTTTAAATATGCATCTTTAATCTCCTTTATTAAAATCGGCAAAAACTTTTTTGGGCACCTGATATGTATGACATTGAGATTTTAATGGATAATATGGTACAACTTTTAAAAACAAAAGAAAAAAGAGGGATGACTGTACAACGGGGTCATATTATACTCAAGGATGTAATTTATTTATTGTTTTTAGTGTCAGAAATACGGGGTCAAATTATACACAAAAAATATGGTATCTACTTACTCCATACAAATCAGAGAGTATTTCCTTGCCTGAAAAGAGCAAGTCATTATTGTCTACAGGTGACTTCTTTTTCGCTGTTTTATCAGCATCCGAGTTACTGGAGCGGTCTGATGATGAGTGCCCTTTTTCATGACGGATATGGGAATTATAATAACCTCCTCCTTAAGGTGAGAAAAAAAAAAAAATGCAGTCATACAGATGTAAACAATGTTAGGATGGCTGAGTGGTCTAAAGCACCAAGTTCAAGGTTGTAGTATGCCTTAACAGGATAATGAGTGTTCAGGTCCACAAATGTGGGTGTTGGTTTGAATCCCACTCCGGATAAATCTGTCTTAGTTAATCTATCCCTCAAATTTTAGTGAATGCAAAATTGATTTTCTTACATTATTTACTTAAAGGTTTCTATGGCTAATATTTTAAGACTACAAATATTTAAATTCAACAAACCGTTCTGTGGATTCATTTAAGAAATATTTATGGAAACTAATATTTACAAAATTCTTTATTCCTGTCATAGAGATTGTTTACCTGAATTTTTACATCAAGGGGAAATTAAATTATTAAGGACTACAGGCATTATTCGTCTGTGACCTTTTCTAGGAAAGATGTTCAAAGCATGAATCAATAAGGGAGACTATATTTAAGCATTTATAGAAACACAGATATTCAATTTCTTTTTTATAGCTTTACTGGAAGTGTTAGCAGACAGATTGACTGAAAAAAAAAAAAAATCATTTTATTTAGTGAACTGTGATTGACTTGCTGACAATGGTAAGAGTACACACACAGAAACTGTTATCGGGAATTACATTGAAGTATGTGACTTGCATGTTCATGGTGAACTTGTGCGATTATGGCCTGTAACTTTTGGAAATGCCAGGATTCTTGGCAGTGTTATCATGGTTAGGTATCAGGATGGTCTAAGACATCAGACTCAAGGTTGTAGCATACCTTACCAGGACAATAAGTGTTTCTTGTCCATGAATGTGGGTGTGGGCTCAAATTCCACTCATGACACCTGTATTTGGACACTTTGATGTCGTGTAACGGTTAGCAAGCTTGTCTTGCTAGAACAATTTACGACTGAATAGTGTGTTTGAGTCCCATTCCTTCAACCTTGCACCACATCTAAAATTGTACCACTATCAGAATTGACTTATACAGGCTTATTAATACTAAAGGATATTAAGAAAAATAATAAATAATTTTAAGACAAACTAATTTCTTCAATATAGCTTCTATTATTTACAATTACGACCTTAACATGACCTTGAAAAGCTAGATGATTCTTAAGCAATTCTTTGAACATCTTAGATATCTCTTCCTTGATGGCAGCCTTAAGTGTACCAATATCTATGTGGGAGGTCTTCTTAATGGTCTATCTGAAAATGCCCCACACAGCATACTCTAGCAGGTTCTGGTCCAAGGTGGAAAAAGGCCAGAAGTCTACTGGCTAGAAATCAGCAAAGGTAACTTCGCAGAACTTCTGAACTTTCTTCGGGGGTTAACTGGAAGCACTGTCCTGGGTCTTCACCAAGCTATAGCAAAATATGTTATCTCAGGATCTTGTAGGCATTGGCAGTCACTTTCCTTCAAATATTTTAAAAAAAAAATGGTAGTATTTTTGGTGGCCATAATACATATGATCATGATATGAGTCGGATGTATGATCCTGAGTGAGGTTTTGAAATCAACTGTTGGTTCCACAAGGTACTGATCATTTTGGCAGTTCAAAACAGTATCCATGATGAAGATTTCTCAATAGAGAGTGGATCACTAATACTCGAGATGCCCAAGCACTTTTCTGTACTGTTCCACCTTCCTGGTTTTCATGGATTCTATGAGGAGGAGCTTTGGTTAACAGGTGTATGATATGAAACCCAGTTCATCATGTACAATTGTTCTGATGGTCTTGGGGCCTTCTTTTAACTTAGCAGCTATCTTGTGTATATCAATTTTTGGGTCCTTTGCGATTTTGGACACCACCAGTCCTCATGACTAAGTTGGTGTAACGCCGTTCCTATCTCTAGGTCACACTACACTGCTTCAACTGAAGCCAGGTGCCTGGAGATGTGTTCACTTGGTAGCACATCTCCATTGTACTAAAGAGACACAGGCACACACTGATATCTGTGATAATAGATAAAAGCATCTGGCAATTTTTGTCTGTCACATGACCAGAAATTGTGTATTAGCACTCACTCTAAAATGTCCATGTGTCATATTTGCTCTCATGGAAGTGATAAAAACTAAACCTAATTATAATAACAAAGTAATTAACAATTTTACAAATTTTGATAATTCTTGGATTTCATTTTTGAAATGAGTAATTTTCAATATACTTTTATAGACATTATTATAGATGTTAAGTTTCAGCTAAGTAGCCTCTGGTCATCATCAGGTGTCCATTGTTTTGGTTGACATGGGAATATCTCTTGATTATTGTGTTACTTTGTTCCAATGATGCCAGTTATTGTCTGTTCCTGCTGAGCCAGTATTCACACCAGATTCCTAATTATTTCTCATTTCAAAAGTGAAATACAAAATTATTGAAATTATGAACAGTGGTACTATCGTGTCATGAGAAGCAAATATCAAAACCACCTGACATTGACATTGTTTAGAGACTTTTATAAGTCTCCAAACACATACCACAGATGTCCTTTGGGATGGTGGTATATCAGGTAATTTGTTATTCACGTGCTACTGTCAATCTCTGGATCATATAGTCACACAGGGGCTTAGCAGGAATTAAAAATAACTGACATCTCAGGATCAAAATAACACAATAATAAACAAATATCCCATGTCTGTCAAAACAATGGACATCTGATGATGATCAGAAGGTACTTGGCTGAAACATTGTTTCTATAATAACTGAGATGAAATCAATAATATGAACTAATTAATGTATGTAAATTTTGAAAATATTCAGTTTTAATTGTGATTATTTTTTTATCTTCTTTTTTTAATGCAATCCAACTTTTCAAGAATATTTCTTGTTTGGCAAATTAACACTATAGTGCTGATGATAAACAAAATCTGGTTGAATTTAATTTTGACATGTTGAAGAAAAAAGATGGTTTTGTTTCTTTGTATCTATGCTGATGACAACTATTTATTCCTGTTTTAATGCTAAATCTGACCAGTTCGATAAGGCTAAACTGGCTGCTGACTGACCTAAATCTGTTAAATGGAGCAAGAAACGGTTTGTTAATTTTAGCACCTCCAAAATCATCTGGGAGAACCTTTTTTACCTCTCCTCAGCATGGCTGATGCTATCTTCCAGGAGAATAACTTACTGGATCTTCCCAGGCAAAAAAAAAAAAAAAAATTATACTGCACCAAGTGCTAGGTCTGCTGCTGGTAATATTGATTCATGGTGTTGTGCTAGACAGTTTTTCTTGCCAGAATCTATTTTACACATTCATAAGTCTACTATTCGTCTATGCATTGAATATTACTGCTATATCTAGTCTGGTACTTCTATTATGTATTTAGAGATTCTTGATAAAATCCAAAGTAGAATCTGCAATGTTATCAGTCCAGACCTGGCATCTTTACTTCAGTCCCTTTCCCACTTCCATAATGTAACTTTCCTCTCTGGTACCTCAACTTCAGAATTTAAGTGCAGTACTAGATTGGCAGCTATGTATCATTTTTTTATTGTTGAAATTGTTAGATATAACCGTAAGTTCTATGCTAACAGTTTCTTCTCTCTCGTACTTCTTGTGCAACTCTCTTGCTTCCCAATCAACTTTGATCTTCAAAAATTTAAAGGCAATGTCAACTGTTATAATCCGTCTTCTTAATTGTTGTCCTTTTATTATTCTACTTAAGTTTTTTTTTTCTAATATTCTTTCACATTAAATAACCCTTGCATCTTAGTGGTTTTATTGCCTTGATTGAAGTGAAAAGAAAAAGAAAATGTATATATATATATATATATATATATATACTGACAGGCACACACACATGCTAAGATTTTTACATGTTGACTTACCAGGTCTGTGGCATTCTTTGGCCAGTCTGACACTCAGTTGGTGTCGATCAATACGAAGAGTTTTGGATTTAGTCAGTTCCAGTTCCGCATCCTTTGCAGTACGATACTCAGCAAGTGCAGAGCTAAAGTAATAAAACATCAGTGTTTAGTATACATAAACATTTACATGGGTCATTTCACATTGGATATCATGAAATTACAAACTAGAGCCTTGATACGACAGCACTGGCAAATACCATGCATTAGAATATTCTAGCAGATTAAGCTAATATGCAGTTGTTGTCATTTTCACTCTGCTCTGTCAACATAAAGCAAATTCTAAGACCCAACATATCTTATCCATCTTTAAAGCTATTCTAATCGGGCATGTTGGTCATTATAGAAAATTAATTGCTTTGTAGGAATAAAAATGGAAACATTTCTCCTTGAACTTTTTTCACAAAATAACATTTTTTTTTATTTTTGCCACAAAAAGGTTTTGATTTGTTTTTTACAGCTTATCAACCCTTTAGAGATTATTTAAAAGATATAGGATATCAAAACATATTGGATAAAGACAATAAGCTATATTCCTGAATAAAATATTTTACATGTTAATAAGAGCTTCTTGACATTCCTACACTTCATTGGTATTTATTGATTATATTTGATTGTGTTTTGGAAAGTCTCTGACTTATATGAGTTTTTCTATCTTAATGGAAATTCAAAATGAAAATAACAACTTGGGATGTGTCTCATGTTGTTTCAACATTACAATGGGTAATGCAAATACAGGTAAACACACATGCTTGTAAGAACAGTTCTCGAAGCTGTTTAAAATACAGAATTGTGCTTCCAATTCTATAGTGTCATCTTTCCTTTCAACCAGTTTTGTCTCTACCTTGCTACAAAGAAAATCAAATCTTGTTTGATTGTTTACATTCAATTAATGTCCTTTATTTTGATTGACAAGCATAAACAAAAATTAAAAACATGAAAAATTTTGCTATTTTAGTAAACATGTACCAAAATACTTTGAAAATATTAATAAACAGTAGATCTCAAAACATCTTGGATTTTAGTTCCACCTAAGTGAAAACATTCGCGAGTATAATAAATCTGACATTGTGTAAAATTATGAGGGTTGATTAATAAGTGTTTAGTTGAATTCTGATCTGAAAGTTTCATTGTATAATGTTTGATGTAATGAGAAGTGCTGGATTAAATTCACTGAAAAGGAAGATTAGGTTGAAAAATAAATATATTTTTTTATGTATTTGCCAAGTATTCAATGAAAATTGAAAGATCAATTAGATGATTATCAATATTAACTGCATTAAGTACTTTGGTGATGTGCATTTCACAATTGAAATCCATACTATTGAGATAAGTAACATATTCAAGGGAACTAAACCATTCCTATATATAGGTTATTCCAATAACTTGGACTGATTTTAAATATGAATTAAGTTTAAGTGTCTAATGATTTTTTTTTCTTTTTCTTTCAGATTTAACAATTTAAGTCTTTGGCAATTTCAACCATGGAAAGACTAACAATCAAACAATGTGTTAAAGTTGTCGAAGCCTATTACGAAAATGGACATAATAGGGTTTGATAACTGGAACACCATATATATATATATATATATATATATATATATATATATATATATATATCTATCTCCCTCTCTATAGCTTTCTTTTACTCTAACATTTGTCCCACACTCTTCTAAATTTTATTTTTTATTCCTGGTGTCGTTTTTTCTGTTTTCTTTTTGAATTTGTAGGTCTGGTGAATTGGATCATATTTACGATTCCAATGGAATAAATTATGACCATGGAATATTAGTGTTTAAGCCTTTTTATTATATCCTTACTCTGTCCTGGACATTGAGTTCTACCTGGATTCTATCCTCTTGGAATTATTTTTTATACATATATTTATGTATGTGTATGTATGTATATATATTTATATATTTTAGATATATGATTATATATGTATATATATATATATACTATATATATATATATATATATATATATATATATATATATATATATATATATGTGTGTGTGTGTGTGTGTGTGTGTGTGTGTCTATATACGGCTTGTGAATATCTCACTCTCTCTCTGTTGTGGTACGATCCACCTAATTTACATAGTGGAGTACCGACCATATAAATATGGGTTGGTACCGGGAAGGCGATGGAGGAAGTAAGAAGAGATCCAATCCAGAGACTCTGCCCGACTGCGATTAAGTCAACCCATTCTACAGGAACAGTCTTCCCAAGAATATACCAAAACTAACTGTAAATATTGTGTACCTTTTCCTTGTTTCAATACATTTTGTTTACGTACATTTTGTGTTGTATTATTATTATTCCATGCTTATCCAAGCTTCAACACTCTCACACACACATTATTAATAACTATAGGATACAAGCAGATTTTGAAATTAAATTTTAAGGTAAAAAAAAAAAAAAAAAGAAAAAAAAGCATGTCTTATACACTGAAAAATACAGTGTTTTTTATGTAAAATAAATGCATTCTTAATTATTAGACTGCAGACGTACTGACTGTAGAAGTGAACCAGAGCAATACTAAAAATGACCTTTAGGGTGTATCTGGAGGGGTAAAAGATTTAGTTCTGCTGGATAACTGGGTGTCTGGAGAAGGCAGTCTCTCAACATAGATAATGCCCCTGCTGGATTTGGATGCTTTGTCATCAACAAATCATAGCCAGATTTTGGCTGTGGCCACAGATATAGAAGGCTGACCCTTTTTTGTAACAGGAGGTCAGTTGGTGTTAACAAAATTGCTTGGATTTGTGACTGCTCATTTTTTTTCTTTACACAAGGGTTTGTTATATTATAAAACAAAATAGCAACACCTATTGATATATGTGAAATTATATAATTTAATGTATGCCAAGGCAAACAGAATCTTTTGTTAATAAAGTGATCAATAGATATCTAAAGCAATAATTATTGTATCAAAAATACTAAAGGTTCAGGATACTTATCAAAGAGTGACTCAGGGTATATACATTTATTAAATATGAAAATAAGGGGATTATGTTATTGACCGTTGCATAAAATAGAACATGAATAAAAAGCCGAAAAGGGATAACTTACCAACCATCCAAGCGTTTTATGCATTTGGCAAATGGGAAAAGAACATCCAAGTATTCAGTGGTTGTTGAACGAGGTAAGTTTTCAATGTAAAGCTGTCGACATTCCAGGGGATCTGAAATATCAAAATTTTTTTCATTAACTGGAATGTTAATCTATTTTTTTATTTACGTATTTTTTTTTCAATCCTTATCTAAAATAAGTACTTTAATATTTGTTTCTGGTTTTAAAATCGCTATTTTAATATGAAGAAGTTCTTTTATCTTAGCCAAAAGGCCAAGAAGCTTTTAATATTATATTCTTATATTAAAATAGGTTTTTAATATTGTGTTATTATAAGTGACCTACCTTCATTGGATGGTTCTCCACTTTTAACTGAGCAGCCCTCAATTCCAAGAAATTTGTTTTCTATCATGAGGGTTTTATCTCTTCGAATATAATTCTCAACATCACGAACGGAACCAAATTCAACAGTTGCTGTTGTGGCACTAAAATAACAAAATGGAAAAAAATAGAATGGTTTATAATTCAATTCTTTTTTTTCAAAGACAATGTCAAATATCTTCATTCAATATTTGCACACTATTTTATCATTTACATGATCAAATAGAGACAAAAAAAATTTATTTTCATCACATTCAACAAAATTTTACAGAACTTGGAAACAGAAAGTGAAATTTTAGTAACTTCTTATAACGTTGCTTGTCCTACTATTTATTAGTTTGCACAACCGTTACACCTTACCAATACTTCATAAATAATGGACTATTCTGTTTTGTCATGTGGAAAGAGAGAAAAAGACACAACTTGATTTCAGTTGAGAAAATGAAAGAAAGAAGGGAAATGGAAATGGAGTGAGAGAATCGGAGTAAGCTGATAAGAACAGATACTACACTTTGATCTCAGCTAAGACCGAGAACCTTTTAATATTATATTCTTATATTAAAATAGGTTTTGTTTTTTGCCCAACACCTACTCTCTTGCCACGCAGCTAGCAGAATGTGACACAAGGTCAGTTTAATGTGAGGATTCCATGCATGTATGTCCGGGCCAGATAAAAAATAACCCAGATCCCCGACTATTGGTTGTGCTGGCATTGCTATTACTACTGATCCCCGCAACTTAGTAAAATGAGGGAGGTACAGCCATGGACAGTTGTTTTCTCAAGGCTTGGGCACCTCTCAATCAGTTGCACTCTATGACAGAGACACAACTGAGAGATGAAATGTAATTCATCAGACTGAGAAGCCATGACAACTGCAATAAAAGCGCCATTTTTCAGACACAGTATAAAACGATGGAAACCGAGTAAGGCAATTACTAAAAACCCAGTCACCATAAATAAAATAACCTCGTTTGCTGAGAGAAATGTTTATAAGATGGGGATCTGGCAAGCACCAAATTAATGTCAATCAATAATTGATATTTTTATTGCATAAAGTTTGTGAAATGCAAGTAACAATCGCTCAGTTGCACTTCCAAAATATAGTCTGAATATGGTTTAGAAATCTCTTATTTGAAGTCCCATGTACCTTCAGGCTGTAGGTGATTATAGCACTCCACAGCTTCCTTTCCTCTTTAATATTTGTAAACTGTGCAGTGTCATGATTGTTCTTTGGAAAGATAGTTGTTTACTTAAGAGTTTGAAAATCAGAGTTACCCTTCTCCTAGATTGGTTGCAAAGGCATCTACCCAACTTTAGAATTACACATACACACACACACACACACATGCACAAGTACACAGAGGAAGTGCTGAAAATTTCTTGGCTCAACAAAATATCTGATTAAATGACAAAGTATCAGATATTTTTTGGGGAAATGGCTTCTTGGTCAGGCAAAAAAATTTTTTTAAAACCCTTTCATTTTTACACACATTCAGTTGATGCACATGTTTCCTGTATTTTTTTTATAATGAAATAATTTTATTCACATAAATTTACAGCATCCTCACCTAGTCATCAAATTATTTATTCTTATTTTTTATAGCATTCCATCAAGATGAATTACAAAATACAAAATCATCTGATGTTTGGACAAGGTCAATTGGTCAGATTTCAGAGGTAGGCTGACCCAAGAACTTTTCCTCACTCTTTATATATGTACCATTCTATTACAAATCAACTGACAGCCATAGGTGACCCACTCAGAAAAAACTGGGAAAATTCACAGGAGTTCCATGATGAAATCTATTCACAAATGTCAAAATATTATATCTGTATCTTTTAACAGGTTTAAAATCAGAGCATCTTGAAATGTCACTGCATTTTGAAAAGTAAATTGGAGCATCCTGTTTATAATCTAAAACATTATTTCTATACAGTAACCATATTCATAGAAATATCAGTATTATGGTTTGAAAATTACACAATTTTTTAACATCCTAAGAATTGCCTATTTTCAGGACATCAGCCATGTGGTTAATAATCAAGTCATTTTTAGTTAGTATTATTTTAGTAGTCATTAAAATACAATGAAATATGATTTCATAGATCTTGAAAATTTTTAACCAAAGATACATGAATACAACAGTTTTTTTAAAATTAATTTCTGAAAATGATAGATTGATTTGTTTTTTACAGTTTATCAACCACTAGCAGCATGGCCAGCGTTGCCCATGCTTGATTAAAAAATTATGCAACTCATACAGCAATCGCTATCACTTGACTTAAAATATTTTTGCCCTTCCTTGCCTTTAAAGGAGTGCCCTTTGCCGTGCTAATGTTGCTACATCTCACAATGCGAATTTTTTCTAAGCTCTATACTAAACATTAAATCTGCTATGAAAAAAGAACTAAACAAAATGAACACAAAACGATCAGCTTTAAAAAAGGACTCGTAACTGGAAAAACCGAATGAAAAAAGACTATTAACAACAAATACTTTTTCACACCCAACCCAGTTCTGCGGAATCAGAATCAACGTTGAGTTTAAGCAAGCGAATGAGCCAATTGGAGCAAAGTGCCATGCAGATTAAAATTTTTCCCACTTGTGACGAATGTAGCTATCAATTTTTTTTGCATGCTAGTTAACATTTGTGTCAGTCAGCTGTTGGCTCTCACACTGGCCAATAGAATCTTCCTGCCTATTTGTGGCAGCCAGCTATTGGCTCTCACTCTGGCCAATAGAATCTTCCTGCCTATTTGTGGCAGCCAGCTATTGGCTCTCACTCTGGCCAGTACAAAATGGCCACAAAATACATGAAAACTGCTGTAGAAGCATGAAAAAAATCGATTATTTCCACTATCGATGGGAGTTGGAAAATGCAAAGTCGGTCTTGGCCTTCCTGCTAACTTGGAGCATGTGCATGTAAATTTTGGTGCAAATCCGTCGAAAATTGCGTCCGTGCATTCGTTACACACACATCCTGCCTTTTATAGATAGAGACTTGCAGGTTATTTAAGGCTAGAAAATATATTTAGATTGTAAGAATTTTTAGGAGATAATAATGATTGATTAATTAACTTACTTAACATAGTTATTATTAATATAGCTGGGACTGGGGGAGAAGAGGTGGATTCATGCCTTTCCCAGGGATATTTGTGGATTAATCAATGTAAATAAACTGATTGGAACTGGAACTGAACTCTGATTTCTAATTCCAGGCTGTTATCCATTATACCACCCAGACATCCGCCGAGAATAAAGAATGAAATAAATTGTAAGACGTCTAATTATATGATGTAAAAAAATATATACCAATTTTCTAAATTTGGTTGGATACTCACAAAGGTTTCCGTTCTACATTGATGGATTCTGAGAAGATGAAGCCAAGGACATCATTTGAAATATTTTCGGGTAAGTTGGAGACTTTGATGGAGCGATCAGCTAAATTGAAAAAAGAAAAAACATAAAAAAGAATTATAACGTGAGAAGAGGTTGATAAATCTGTAGCCTGACATGGCTAAATTTTGATCTGAGATTTTCACTGTATGATTATTATGTGATTAATGGAGAAATGTGGAGTTGAAAAAGTAGGTGTTTATCTAAAAAACTATTTATTGTGTAAAAATAAAAATCTTTATGTTACAGATTTATTGGTGAACCTACACCAGCAAATTAAGTGAAGGATATTATGTTGAAAAATAAATATTTGTTGTGTAAAATGAATGAATTCATTCTATATTAGGTTATATACATATTGATGTATTCTGCATTCTTAATCATTGAAAATCTCCAAAACTCTTATGTAATGCACTTCATCCTGTGAACAGTTAGTCAATTTTGTTTGGTGTCATATCAACCATTACGGGTTATTTACTGCTGAAATCTAAATATTGAACAATTTTATGGCCTTAACTAAATATATTTTTAATGCAATTGCATGACTTCAACTAAAATGTACTGTTGGTCATTTTTTTTTAATATAAATATATATATATATATATATATATATATATATAAAAATATAAAAATGTATTGCTGGTAATTTACTGTAAAAATGTATTTTTATACTTTTGTTTTGTTTGTGGGGGGGGTCACTATTTACCCACAGCTGGAACCCTAACAGGTGCTACCACCCCAAGCCAGGGTGGATCTGAGAGCAATAGCAATTAAGAGGTGGTTCCACACTCCTCAGAAGTCCCAATCTCACAATCAGAGGTCTTGTTGCCAGATGTAGGCTATTGTCATACCCAGGATTGATTCTGCGAATAACCTCTTTGGACTAATAACATTTTTTTTAATTAATGAAGTGATTACATATATATATATATATATATATATATATACACACACACAGAGAAATACAACAAATGTTGGTTATAATTTCACATTGAGAAATGCTTAAGATGCAGGGTTGTTTCGCTTTAAATTTAGATTTTTGGGTATCTGTTGCTTCCAGATGTATTACCAAGCCAACCTCATTCAATTTTCTACTGCTTTATTCTTCTTGCTAAAACCATTATTAGACTGAAGATGCGCAAAATATGTAACACAGAAGACTTTTTATAATTATGTCGTTCAACTATATATATACTGTATATACTTGTGTATCATGCGACTTTTGATGACCTAATTTTGAAGATAATTTTAATGGGGTCACATCATACACGAGCTGTAAAATTAGCCTATGTAATGCTGGACCAGGCTATATATCCATTTACTGTAGTCAAATTAGCTTCAAAATTAGGTCTTCAAAGGTCACATGATATGCAACTATATATATATATATATATATAAGAATTGGTCATTTTGGCAATTTATGTTTTGGTATTGATTTCTGTATTTTTCCCTGATATCATGGTTTCCAATTCAATTTTTTGGCTTTTTAATCTAGTATTTTTGCTTTCTAAGGAAGCTATTTATTTTCTTGTATAATGATAGCATTTACAGTCAATATCTGATTTTGTTTGAGATTGATAAATTTGCCAATTAGTCCGTTCATCTCACAATTTCTCATGTATTTTTGGTCCAATATTAAAAATATTTATATGGCTGGAAAGAAAATAAAATAATCTTTCTAAATATGTAATTTGTATGTGCTTTTATTCATTGAATTATTTTTTACAGCAAGTTAAAACTGTATTTTGCTTCAAACAGCCAAAAATGTGAAGTAAAACTCTTACAAAAAATTTGACTTCATAAAATTTAACATTCAAAATGAAACTGGCAACTATTTTTTATTTTTAATCCAGCAGCTTAGTACTTAGAGCCAAACATTCAGGCTACCATCATATATGATTCAATTATAGTGGTAATAGTTTGTGCAGAACCAGACTTTTTGAAAAACACAAATACATAGAACTGGTGCACCATGTTTCACAAAGTCTCCAGACCTCCCTCCTCAAGTTTTGAATTTAGAGTTGACTTCCTGCTAGACTGGTTGCCACCCAAAACTATAGGACACAGTCTGTCCTGTTATTTACCCATAGCTGGAGGAAAAGAGATGGATTCATATGCTTCCCAAGTGTTTGAAGACAAGTGAATGTAACAAACTCAACTGGAATTCAAATATGGCTCTGAGATTCCTCAATCCAAACCACTCTCCATTAGCACACAGATATATATATATAATATATATATATATAATATATAATATATATAATATATAATATATATAATATATATATATATATATATATATATATATATATATATATAATATATATATATATAATATATATATATATATATATATATATATATATATATATAATATATATATATATATATATATATATATATATATATATAATATATATATATATATATATATATATATATATATAATATATATATATATATATATATATATATATATATAATATAATTTCAAATGCTATAGTGGATACTCCCAATTTAAATAGATGCACCATTTTTATTTATGTTTTAAAATGTATAAACTGTGCAATTAAGAAAACTGAATAAAGAAAATATGCTCTCTGGTAGGGTTTGAACCTGCATCCCCTTTTGTAAGAGAAACCCCTGTTTGATTCAGTGTGCTTTTACCACTCAGCTACAGAGAGCATCACAGTTCAACAAGCCACTTTTCCTTAAAAAGGAAAAATAGTGATTTTAAGGCATAGGGTCTTGCTTATCTGTGACACTCTTTATAGACAAGTGGTAAAAGCATAAGGGATGAAACAGTCATTTCTTTTCCAAAAGGTGGATACAGGCTTACTTCCTGCCAGAGAGCACATTTTCTTTATAAAGATTTCTCAAATGAACAGGCCTTAAATGTAATATACAATGTTTAAATTAAAAACGGGGCATCTGTTTCAACTATGAGTATCCACTATAATAACATTGAAAGTAATAAAAATATTGTATTAAAAATAAATTTATTAATTCTTTAGAAACATCTATTATTATATGAGTATCTGATATGTGTTGATAATTGTAACAAAGGAAAAAAAAATGATTTACCACAACACAGAGAGCTAAATCACAAACAAATATTTAATTTACTAAAACACAACACAAAATATATACAAGATAATCAATTGTGGCTTACAAAAAACAGAAAACACAGAATTTATGGGCAAAGTGTTAGGAGGGAGAAGGAAAGGGTGTCAAATCTTATTACTATCTTAGGGCTAGCGAAGTAATCTAAGTGCTATATTTGGAAATCCACAAAGGTGTGTAAATAAATATTAATTTTTAGTTTCGTCAATGAAAATTAGTCAAAATTCTATTTACCAAATTTGTTCCATGAAATTCTCTTTTGGGTTTTTGTTGGTCGGCAACTTTTTATAGAGATTCTTTCGGCTGGATTTATTAATCCTTGAATCAAAAGCCAGAGTTGACACTGACAGCAATTTGTTTTCACCAACTGCCAACCCTTTTCCAAAATCCCATTTTTATAGGGGCTAACACCTAATTTGCATATTTCTAGATGTTTCTCGAATCATCTAGATTCTTCCTGAATATACTGGAATGATCTAGAATCTTCCAAACATTCTATTTCAAATTTCTGTTTTATATCTACTTCATGAAAGAAAACTTTTTTGTATTAACAGGTAGAACTCAGTAGAATCCCTTGCTATAAATTTTAACCTTATTGAGACTTTCTTATTATAGAAATGCATCCCTGTAACAGTATCCACTATAAAATTTGTGTGTGTGTGTGTATATATATATATATATATATATATATATATATATATATGTTAAAAATACGATTCCATCACGCAGTCAGTAAGATTTTTAACAAATAGTAATAAAAACAACAGAGCCTGGGAAAAAAAAAGCCATTGTAGCCAAACAACCCCCCACCAATCAAACCTCACACGACTCCAAAAATTTGACACATAATAAACATTCATACTTTTAGCACTGTAGTAACCCTTTGATAATGAGAAAGAAAAAAAGCTGCATTACACCTCCATTTGCAACCTATAAATGAGTAAAGCATTTTTTCAGTGAGTTATTCTAAAACATTGCTTGAGAATGAAACTGTACTCTAAATTTTAAGTTTAATATTAAAATTAAACTTTATGACTTGAGTCAAGTTTCAAAACAGCAATTTCTGTGTCGCAATGGAATAATATTTTTTAAAAATAATTATAATTTAAGCTCTACTTCTGTATTGATCACTGTTCTTTAAAAATAAAACAAATACTAAAGAACTTTGGATCATTAATCTAATGATTCTTTCCTATTGCATCAACACACACACACACATACGTACATACATAATATATCATGAATTCCTAAATTTTCAAAGTACAATATACAGACAGAATACTAACTTTCTAAAATAAATTAATGACAAACATTTATTTTCATTATGTCACTTTTTCATATAAAAGTCTATTTGTTGTATAATAAAAATGTAAACAAAAACAAAAATACACTTGTTTATTTTCCATTGAATTGATCAACATTTAACCACAAATAACACAAATTCTGTTGATTTTATGATCACAGTTCTTATGCTAATCAACATTCAAAAGATATACAACTTTATCATGTTGGGAGATATGAAAATGTTAGCATATAGTTGCAAATACCAAAATCCACCATTTTTCTATTTGGCACAACTCAGTAAAACCCTTGTAACTCAGTTAAAAGTCCACTACAAAGTTTTGTGCACAACTTGCCATATGGCAGAAAAATTTATTAAGATATACTTTGAGAAATTAAAGGTAAAAGGTTATGGTCATGGTCAAATTATTTTAAACAAAAAAAAAAAAAAATATAGATCACCTTTTAAACCTATCCAAGTACTTTAAAATGTAGGTTTGTAGGTGAAAAAACAACAGAGATATTGATATTTAAACTTTGTGACTATTTTCCAAAATTCACCTTTTTTTTAGCAAATTTCAAAGAGTCATATCTTGGGGACCCTTTGACTTGGAGCTGTAAAATAGGTACTATTCAACTTGTATCATGAAACTCTATAAGTGTACCAAATTTTAAAACAATCTGTCGGTGATGATCAGACCCTTGTTGATTTGACATGGAATGATTCAATTTCAAAACTTTGCTTTGAAACATAAGAAAATACCTAAAAAGAAAAATGAAGATGATGCAAGTAGACTGAGGAAAACTTTGTGTCTCTCTCACTACATTTAGAATAGCTTTTTCCCCTCAGAACTGCTGCTTTATAGATGTTTCCCTGAACACAAGAACTGTAACCATTTCAAGTCAAGGTTCAATTGCTATCTATCCTCCTTATCCTTATAATCTTCACTTCTTTCTACCTTATTTCATTGATATCATACACCTCATTTATCATAATTATTTTAACAGTAACCTTCTACCCTGAGCGGCTCTTGAGCCATAGACTGTGTAAAATTTAGTATAAAATGTCCTTGATTATTGGCTATGATTATTAAGTCCTTTGTATCTTATGAAGCTCACAAAGTCTCATTAACCTCTATCTATATCAGAGGTTCTGAACAGGGGTTCATATTGACCTTGGTGATCCATGTAACATTACTGGGATCCACACAAAAAAAAAAAAATAGTTATTTTATTAGCGCACATAAACATTTCACAGAATTTAGTTGTTAAATACAAGTTTATTTTCATTAAATTAGTTTTACTTCAAAATAAAGCATATACATTTACTATTTCTGTAAGACAATTCCTAAACTTATCTATTAGTAAAAAATAAAATAAGCTTTTTTTTTTCATCAAATGCTTATAGGGATCTACAAAAAAAAAAAAAAAAAAAGTGGTCCATGGGTAAAAAAAAAGATTGAGAACCACTGATTTATGTAATACTAAAACTAATCTTCTGATGATACGCAATACCTCAACCAATTTTGGAGCATAATGTACCTTGAACCTCTGCCAATTGCAGTGCCAAATTTCATTAAAATTACACAAAGGGTTCCTTGAGTTAGGGAAATTTTTCAGTTTTTACGGCATTTTCAATAGCCAATTTAGTGTTTGTTTTCAATACACATTCTTATATCAATCCATGTAAATAAACAAAAACTTGCATATTATATTCCAACTATTATGTTTGTGAAAAATAATAAATATTCATAATACATAACAACATTATTAAATAAATTTAAATATACATAACACAACATATATTTATACAATTTGCTACACTACATGAAAACATTTCTTTTTATAAACGATTACTTGAAAAGTGAAGAAACTATATGTATCATATTTGATGGTAAATAAATAAAAAGATGCATGCTGGCTGTCTGCACTTACATATTTTGAATTAAATGCAAAGAAGAAACAAATATATATATAATAAAAAATATGCTTATTATTTTGAAAAAGATTACACCTTTTTTAATTTTATATTAAAAATACATTTTATAACAGAAATTTATCTTTTAATGTGAAGAAGTAAGCCACATATCTGTTGATATTGTAAAATAATTTATTTTCATACTCAGGATATAATTGCATTAAGGCAGTTCTGGTGTTTTTCATTAGTTTTTAGCTTGGAAAATTTTTTTTATTTATTAATAAATAATAATTAATAGAAAAATACACCTGTTTTAAGTTATTACTCCAAATTTTCACTCAATGTGTTAACTATGAAGCCCAGTGGAACAATAAACTGTCTTTTAACGTCTTTAAATACAAATTAAAATGTGTAATTAATAATAAGATTGATAATATTGTTACCTCATCATTTTGTATCATGGACTGCTTTTAAAAGGAACCAAACAGGTTTATGGGGAAGGGGGTCTAGTATTCAGTAATAGCAATGATTCTCTTATCAGTTATTTGCTATTACCATTGAGATTAATACAAATATCAAAATAGCACTTAAATAACTTAATATGAATTGAACAAAAAATATCCATCTTCTCATCTGTATATTTACTTTGATAATCTAAGCGTATGCATTACAGATATACTGAAATTAGACTCAATGGTATACATGATTTTGGACATTGAAAAACCATTAAATGCAAATATACATATAGAGTATACTAGCAGTAGAGCCCGGCATTGCCCGAGGATGTAACAGTAAGAGATAGATCAAGTATCGACCATCATAAAGACTGAAAAATAAAATTGACAAAGATTATTGTTTAAGGTTGACGGATATGCAGGTCTTAATTAGTTTTTTTTTTTTTTTTTTTTTTTTACGATTTGGTGAAACCCAAACTCAAACAAAAACATTGTTTTCAATCGTTCAGAGTCTACCGATTGAATAGAATTTTATCATAAACAATTGTCTTGTAAATGGAATTTTTAAAGCATTCTCAATGTAAAAATAAAGAAAAAAGTGTGCAAGACAATAAGAAACATTACCTGCAAAAAAAAAAAAAAGTTTTGTTGAAATCGGTTGAAAAATGTAGGAAATCCGATCCCATATATAAATGAACACGCGCACACACACACACACAAACAACCTGGGTTTTATAATAAGTATAACTCCATATGAGTTGTCCCCCTTTCATTCTCGTGACAGTGATGCCTCTTAATCGTATTTTCAAATTGATTTCATGCAAAAACAATTGTGTTTTTCCAATTTTTGGCGCTGTCAGAACCACCGCAAGGTAATTTTACATAGTCCTGTGAAGTTTTGTTGAAATCGGTTGAAAAATATAGGAAATCCGATCCAATATATAAACGAACAGACACACACACACACACACACACACACACACACACACACACAACCTGGGTTTTATAATAAGTATGATGAAGAAAAAAAACTATACACACACTTTTACACCACACAACTTATAATTTTCTTTATCAGGTGCACCAATTATAAATAACTACTATACCAGTGTTGTCAAAAACAATGGCATTTATTAGAAAGTTGTAATAGTGAGATGCAATGAAAAAAAGTCTTGAACAATGTCTTGTGATTCTTAATAAAGTGGAGGTAAAGAATTCACATCTAAAATAGAGGCCAATGAACAGTTTCATTAATATGTTACCTTTATATTTTTTTAGAAGTCCACTGGTGTCTATCACTCATTGATTACTCCTGGTATTATATAAATTGCTTTTTGCTCAAAAACTTTTCATGGTAAAAAATTTTGTGTGTTTAATATGTGAAATGGAAATATCTCTTGCAATAGAAAGATTATCAACAGAACCATAAAGCCTATTTCAAAACAAAGTTGAAGCAAGATAATCACTTAATAGAGAAAGGTATCTGAGTGCCTCACATGAAAGGACTGAACAAGTAAGACTTCAATCTAAGAAATGTAGGAGTAAAGGAACTGATTAATTAAATGGTTCGTTTTTCTTGGAAACTAATTATGTCTAAATGCAGGTCAATATTTTATTTGTATAGATTATTAAAATGACTAATAAGTGAGTAATCACTCATAAATTTACTAAGTTGATATATTACCCTTACCACTATAGATAGGGCAGGAAATATATAAATATACACTGATAATTATTATATGAATTTTGTTTAAATGATGTCTATAAAATGAAAAACAAGCAAAGAGTCTATTGTTCATTTTATATAATATATAAATAATAAACCTTTTATATTTTTGTCACAAGGTATCTTCCTTTTAACAATTTCAAGTATAAAAACAGAAGAACAGTCTGTGTAGGCACATTCTATTTAAATTCTCTATGCATCTGTCATGGTTGACAAAGAGTGTAACAACTTTTCATTACAGCTGGAATTTTTTTTTTTAAAGTAAGCAAGGTGATAACAACACTAAGATGCAAGGGGCTACTGGGAGTGAAAGAGAATTAAAAAAAACTTTAGAAGATAGCAGAAATCAAATCCTAAACAGGAAACTAGAGATAAACCTTCTACTCCTGTTCAAAAGATCAGGGAGGAATGTCAAGTAGATAATAGGTGAACCTATCTACTCCTATTGAGGAGGGGAAAAAAAAAAAGAAAAAGTAAATTAATAGTAAATAAAATTTCAGAATTTAGGCAGAGATGTTAGAAGCATAGCATTTAGAAGGAACCAGAAACGCAATCCTAAACAGGAAATAATGGATAAATCTCTAATCCTGTTCAAAAGACCAGGGAGGAGTGTGAACCAGGTTATAGATGAATTTATCTACTCATATATGGGAAAGTGGTTTGCTCAAGTATTTATTCATGTAGGTTCTTCACTATTAACCATTGTGGCATATCAGAGACTGGACATTTTTTCAACATATTTCAAACCCGTCAACTTAAAAATCTTAAAACTTCAGGAAAAGAGGAAAATTTTACCAAAAATGAGAATAAACAGAAGAAATTTAAAAACGGCTCCAAAATACTAACACCATTCTTGACATTCAAAGCAGTTTTTTTTTTATAACAATAATGCTCATCTTGTACAAAGTCTGGCAGCCACTCAAGGTAGATGGTTGCAGAGTAAGAGACACAGCTTATGCAGATATGTGGAAGATAACAGCTAACCGTAAACTTGAACAGGTTAAAATTGTAGTGATCAAGAAAGCATCCTCTTGGGAGTAAGTTCCACAAAGCATTGGTTCATGGGAAGAAACTGTTCAAATGGAACATCTCACCAAAAGAATACCAAGGGAATAAGGGTGATTTGTTCCAATGTACATGTCATGATGGGTCTTAGCTGTAATGGTTAGGACTGGTGAAACTAAGGAGTTTAGTTCATTTGAACACTTTGCACAGAAATAGCAACAGGCTTGCAATGTCTTGTCTGTGAAAAAGAGTTTGTAGGGTTCCAATGGCATGATTTTGGATCAACATTAACCCATTTCATATCAATATTTTATATGTAAACAATCTCCAGTTTGGTAAATCTGCTATCCAAAAATTATTTTTTATCTCTGCAATAATTTAACCTAATTCTGTTCTTTTATTGTTCTCTTTCCTCAATAATGTTTCTTTTTCTAATATTCTCTGTCACTCACCCCTTGCATCTTGGTAGCTTTATTGCCTTTTCTGGGATAAAAAAAACAAACAAAAAAACAAAAAAAAAACAAATCCAGACATTTAAATTTTTAAGTGTCCTGGAAGTAAATGTATATGGTTTTGAGGAGGAAGTGCTTCAGTATAATAGTGCCTGACTAATGTACCTATTGCAATGATAGCCAAAACCTTTTATATATCTTTATGACTATATTCACCATTACTGAATAAAATGTGCAAATGACAAGCATATTGTATACTTATTACATAAATAAATAGGAAAACAGGCCACTTCTCAGATTAAAGTTATTCCAATAAAATGATCACATAATTTGAGGTTTTGGTTATGCGTTGCCTTGCCAAAGAATGGTGAATATATAATTTGATTGCAAACAGCTGTGCAGTAATTCATTCTCCAATTTTAAATTCATTCACTTACACATTTATGCACAACTAAATAATTCCTACTTACATTATGTAATAAAAATATAAGGTATTGGTAGGTTTGATAAGAATTAAAAATAATGTAGTTTTTGGTTCCAAGATGGAAGTGGAATGTGTAACTAAATGCAAAAACAAAATTAGTTAAGTTTTGGTGTAATTCTTATAAAATTCACTTTATTTTATTTAAACATTCCAGTTGAAACTTCTTGAATAATTTTACATGAAAATTATACTGAATAAATTGCTAGTTCTGCTGCTAGGAAATTTTTCTTGCTAGAATCTATCTTACATATCTAGAGATTCTTGATAAAATCCAAAGAAGCTGCATCTTCGTTTCAGTCACTTTCCCACCCCCATAACATAGATTCCCTGTGCTTTTTTTTTTATAAATACTTTCATGGTAATTGCTTTGATGAACTTTCCTTTATCATACATAGACTTTATGAATTTAAGCGCATTACTAGATTGACAGCAAGATCTCATATTTTGCAGTTGAAATGGTTAGATGTAACCATAAATTCTATGCTCTCTTCCAGTTCAATGTTTTTAAGCCAACTTCAAAAATTTAAATGCAATGTCAAACATTATCTACTGTCTTCCTGATTCCTCTTCTATTGCTCTCACTCCTTAATAATGTTTCTCTTTTTTTTTCTAATTTACTAATTAACTGGTGGGAAGAGGTGGATTCATACTTTTCGCTAAGTGAATATAATGAACTGAACTTCCAACATAATTCTCTGATTAACAATTTAGCCATTATCCATTACACCACCTGCACATCCAAGATGACATCACTTGGTATTTGCAAGTGGTACTAGGTACTGACCAGGTACAACATTGATTAACTTTGGGGATTATGTGGAAAATAGTGTGATGTGGCTGTAAGCCCCTCTATGTTTGTATCCCCAAAACTGGTGCAACCATAAATCATGTGGAAGCTTATATGGCAAAGATATAAATTAGAAATCAAAATAAGTCATGGACAAACAAATCATGATATAATGGATGATTGCAGACTTTATGTGGAATCAAGATTCTTCAAAGACACAAAGTTTTATCATCTTTAGCATCAAAATCAAATCACCATAGATATATATTGCTAAATATTATTTGTTCTTGAATTTGTATTAAATTCAAGACACCTTTATTAATTTTGATTGTCTTGATTGAAAACATAATAGTTTCCAAAACATTCAATTTAAATGTCATAATGCAAAAACAAAATTAGTTAAATTTTAGCATAATTCTTATAAACTCTTCAATGCAAATCAATCACACATATATATATATATATATATATATATATATATATATATATATATATATATATATATATATATATGTATGTATGTATAATACATAAAAGGTTAATGGTTATAGTTGAATTGCACCAGGAAACAGTAGTATTAAGAAGTGCTCAATACACGTGTAATAAAAATAAAAAATAACATGTAGAGGTTTTAACGTTAAAAATTAGATCAGTTGATTTCAAGGCCTTGGTTTCAGCTTTACGGTATCCTCAGGTGATTTTTATCAGTTGACTTCCCAATGTTTTATTTAAATAAAAAAAACAAAAACAATGAACATTATATTATTTTAAAAAATAAATAAACAAATGCACAGTGTTGGGTATGATAGAAAGAGAGAAGGAGGAGGATGCAAAGAAGGAAAAAGAAGAAGGGGAGGAGGAGGAGGATGCAAAAAGAAAAAAAAAAGAAGGGGGAGGAGGAGGAGGATGCAAAGAAGGAAAAAGAAGAAGGGGGGAGGAGGAGGAGGATGCAAAGAAGGAAAAAGAAGAAGGGGGGAGGAGGAGGAGGATGCAAAGAAGGAAAAAGAAGAAGGGGGGAGGAGGAGGATGCAAAGAAGGAAAAAGAAGAAGGGGGGAGGAGGGGGGTGCAAAAGTATACTAACACCCAAAAAGAGAGCTTGAATATCAGTTATAATAAATTATAAATTATATTTGATAGAAAAAAAAAAAAAAAAAGAAAAAAGAAGTTTACAGCCCATATCAACAGCTGCATACTCCCTTAGGAGATGGTTGGTAACAGGATATGCAGAGCAGGACAGTTCCAAGTGTTTCAGATATTTATCACTCACTCACACAGACAGAAAAAAAAAAAAAAAAAAAATAATAATAAATAAAGATTAGATAATTACTAAATTTTCTTTCTACTTTTATACTGACTCAACAATATTTAATAAAATGTTTAACATATCAGAAGAGATTGTGTATGTTGATCTCTGTATTTCAAACCATCATCAATTGGGTTATTCACCTCAAAGATGTCAAATATGACAAGCTTTCTTTCCACATGTTAAAACACACACACACAAAAAAATGTCATTATAAACAAAGTTCAGTCAATACCAGGTTTTATCCTTCAACTGACACTAATGGAATTTGTGGAAACTGACACAAGAGAGAAAGAGTCACTTAGAATTGTGCACACTCACAGCCAGACAGGGCGTGTTAAATGGTATGTAACAATCATTCAAATGTCTTAAAGAGACAAATAGGACAGGATAACATTATAAAAATTGGTATTTTATCAAAATTAGGAGCAGAGAGAATAAATATTTGCATAATAAAGATTTACAGCTTACAAGTTCAAAATGCATCAAAGATAATCTACATAAGTTGCTATTGGAGTAATAATAGTTTTGATTCTATCAATACTTTATGGCTATATTTGTATTATATCAATAAATGCCTATTGTAAGCCATTATATGGTTTCTTCTATATGCCGTGTCTCTTCAGCATATTGGTAATCATGGCTCTCCACAATTTCCTGTCCTTTGTCTTCCTAATAAACTTTGTCTTTTTCTTATGTCTCCTAAACTTTGTTCAGCCATCCATTTACGCAAGCTTGCTAGGTATGTTATGGGAGGTTTTCTATCACCTTCAATCTATTCTGCAAGTATCAGGTTTTCCAAACTCTCTCCATTCATTATATACCCTAGAAATTTCAACTGTTCCTTTCTGATGTTAAGAAAAAGTGTCCTTTTTGTTTCCATCTCTATCTATAAAAGGCAGGATGTGTGCGTGTGTGTAACGAATGCACAGCCGCAATGTTCAACGGATTTGCACCAAAATTTACATGCACATGCTCCAAGTTAGTGGGAAGGCCAAGACTGACATTGCATTTCCCAACTTCTATCGATAGTGGAAATAATCGATTTTTTCATGCTTCTATGGCAGTTTTCATGTAGTTTGCGGCCATTTTCTACTGGCCAGAGTGAGAGCCAATAGCTGGCTGCCACGAATAGGCAAGAAGTTTCTATTGGCCAGCGTGAGAGCCAACAGCTGACTGACATGAATGTTAACTAGCATCCAAAAAAAAAATTGTTAGCTGTATTCGTCACAAGTGGGAAAAATTTAAATCTGCATTGGCTCATTCGCTTGCTTAAACTCAACGTTGATTTTAATTCCGCAGAACTGGGTTGGGTGTGAAAAAGTATTTGTTGTTAACATTCTTTTTTCATTTGGTTTTTCCAGTTATTAGTCCTTTTTTAGAGCTGATCGTTTTGTGTTCATTTTGTTTAGTTCTTTTTTCATAACAGATTTAATGTTTAGTATAGAGCTTAAAAAAATTCGCAGTGTAAGATAGGCAAGAAGTAAGGCATGTAGCAACATGTTTCGTCCATGACATTATAAACATCCTTCTGTAGAACCACATTTCTGTGGCTTCAAGTCTCTTCATCTGAGAGGAGATTGTCCAGCATTCACTGCCATATAGGCGGATTGATATTACATAAGAGTTCAGTACTTTTTTTTGTTTCTAACAAAGTTTTTTTTTCTGTTTTTTAATACTTTGCTTAGCTTTTGGAAGGCACCTTTCACTATCCCAATGCACCTTCTCAGATATTTAAATTGTTGTACTTGTTTGATTTTAGTATCTCAAATTCATAATTTGCATGTTGGACTGTTCCTTTTACTAAACAATCATGCAATGTCTTTTTGCAATTGATGTTTAGTCCTTTCTTCTAACTTTCTTTCACTGTCTTCTGTAGGAGTTCTTGTAGTCATCTGTATATTTTATGTTAATATTGTGGCCACCAATAATGAATCCTGGTAGGACTTCTAATTCTCTCAGAATTACATCACTGAATAGGTTGAATAAATCCAGTGAGAAAACACATTTTTGTCTTACACCCATTTCTATTTTTGTATATTTACTGAATTCATTTTCTCTCCATATGCAGGAGATTTGCTGCCAGGATAGATTCTGGATTATTCTAATATACTTCCTAAATATGTCAAAATTACTTAGAAGTTCCAATAGTTCTTTGTGACAGAGTTTTTTCTAATGCTTTTGCATAATCTATAAACACAGGTATATGTCCTTCTGAATTTGTATTGCTCTTTCTGCATGTAAATATTACATTTCTTTAATGAACTTGCACTGTTCTTGTCCTATTTCCAGTCTAATTCTGCTGCATGCTCATTATGACCAACTTGGTCAAAACAATTTTGACTTGATAATTCTTAAAAATCACTTAAATAAACCAAGAAAAACAGCAAAACTAATATAAGCAAAATATAAAAACCATTTTCAAATTAAGACAAATTGTTGGCATGAGTAGTTGGGGAAGAGTGCTCTCTGCAACTTATTCAAGCTACATTATCTTTCTTTACTGTAGTATGTCCTTTCAAAATGCTGACGATCATGGCTTGCCACAACTTCCTTTCATCTGTAGTTCTAAGCAACCCTTTAGCACTCCGCTTTGTCTTCACTAAGCCATCCAATCACAGACTCAAGTCAATTAGTCACCGCTTCTCTCCCCCTCCTGCCTTCAGGGTGTCCTGTAAAGGTTAGTCTTCAAGCCTTCTTTCTTAATTAAGGGTCTCAGAAAATTTCAATGTTCTCATTCTGATTTTAATTGTGTCTTTTAGCTACTATTTTTCTTAAGTCCCTTCTTGCTCACATATTCAGTCCATGATATAGAAACTATCATTAGAACCCCATCTCTGCCACATCAAATATATTCTTCACTTGTGAGGAGACTGTCCCGCATTCATTGCCATATAGCACTCTTTACTTTGCTTCTAATGAAATTTTCCTGTCTCTTCATACTTTTAGTTTTTGGAAGGCATCTTTCACATTTTCCATCTTCTATTACACTACACAAAAAGTTAAATTTCTGGACATGATTCCAACATCCTCAATATGTAGCTCACATCCTGGGCTGTCTCTCTTGATGACGACCCTGCATACTAGCTTTTTAATAGTTATTTCTAGTTGGTTATTTTGAGCTTTGACAGATGGTCTTCTGATCATAATAAAAGCAAACTGGATGCACTGTTTTTTGTTTTTTTTACTATTTAAAGATGCATCTTAATTGACAGTAAATGTAGCAATATTAAGTAGATCATGGATCCCCACAATGTCTTTTGTAGCTCTTAATAAATGGTGTCTTTTTGTTGCTCTCCTAAACCTTGTTTACCAACAATTTACTCAAGCCCACTAGGTAGGTTATACATTGTTTTCCTTTGTAACCTCCTTTAATCTACCATGTGAGTATCAAATTTTCCAGGCCCTCTTTCCTCATTGTGTACTAGAAATTTCAACTGTTGCTTCCTGATGTTACATATAGGTATCCTTTTTGTTTCCATTTTCTCTTAGGTCAACAGTATTGCCAGCATCCTTCTGTAGAACCAAATTTCTGTTGCTTAAAGTCTCTTCTTCATCTGTGAGGAGATTGTTTAGCATTTACTTCCTTATAGAAGGATCGATATTACACAACAGCTCAGTAACCTTTCCAGTTTTTCTAATGACAAGCCTATAATGATAGGTGTTTTTGTGATGGTAGTTATATGGTTTAACAGCAAATGATGTAAATCTCCAACAGTCACACATAACCCAGCAACTATAATTCAAGGTGAATAACAAAAACTACCATTATGACTAAAGAAATTTTTTTTTAATGAGTCAACAGGCACTCCTTCCATCAATCAATTAGTGTCCAGAAGATTTAGTCAGAGAGAATAAAATGGGAAAAGATTATTACAGAAGGAAGAGATCAATAAAGTTCAGATTTATCACCTTTTTTTTTTTACTTTTATTCAAACTTCAGGAGACAACATTTTCTGCCGACATTTTTGTTTTACAGTTCTGTACAAGGCCCTAGAGCCACTCAAGGCAGAGGGTTACAGAGTAAGCGGTACAGGGAAACAAACTTTTTTTTTTTTTCCATCTTTGATGATGAATTGTATGTACTAGTTCCACGTGAAGTCTAGGGTGAGTTTGTATCCCAATAGTTGCTCTCCCTGAGGGAACATTCATTAATTGTGATTGATAGTACTTCAAAGTTCGATTGGTGATGAAGAAATGTAACTAGTTTTTGTTTTCGAGGCATTGAATGTAACCACCCAGTTTTCCTCCCCTGACCGAGATGTTAGAGTTAGATCAGAGAAGAGATCAGTTGCCAATCTCTTGTTAAATGGAAAGATTATATTGAATCATTAGCTAGTTATGCTGCTAGCAAAGTTAGTTCACAGTGTTGTACAAGACAATTTTTCTCAACAGAATCTATCTTACACATTTATAAATCTACCATTTGTCAATATCTGAATATTGTTGCCACCTCTGGAATGGTGCTTCTGCTATATATTTAGAGATTCATGAAAAAAAAAAAAAAAAAAATCTGCAATGTCCTGACATCCCACCACCATAAAGATCAATTTGCCTTCTATATATATATCTATAAAAATTTTCAAGGTAATTGTTGTAATGAGCTTTCCTCTTTGGTACCTAAACTTGATGAATTTAAGTATATTAATAGATTGGGAAGAAGGTCTTGATATTTTACTGTTGAAATGGTGAGAGATGTAACTGTAAGTTCTATGCTAATAGTTTCTTCTATTACACTTTTCACTTCTGGAATTATTTTCTGCTTTCTTGCTTTCCTGTCAACTATGATCTTCAAAAATTTAAATGCAATATCAATCATTATCTTTTGTCTTCATAATTCTCTTTCTTTTATTGTTCTTGTTCCTTAATGTTTTATTTTTATCATATTCTCTCACACTCACTAACCCCTTGTATCTTAGTGGTTTTATTGCCTTGCTTGGGGTGAAATGATTAAATAAATAAATAAAAAAAGATTTCCTAAAGAGGTCACAACTGACAACTTGTCAGATAAACAAACTAAGAAACTTATATGCTGTCATCACTCATTGGAAGCAAAAAGAATTTTTTTTTTTTTTTTTTTTTTTTTAGCCTGGAAGCTGGCCTTCAGGCTAGGTCATGTGGAGGGCTTTTAGGCCTTCAATGTCCTATGCACATAAAAATTATAATATAGAAATAATAAAATTATTTTATCTTTATTCAACACCTTAAATTGGCATAATCTTTCTTCATATATGCAATTGATTTCTGTAGTTTGTTTACATTTATTTTCTTTGAAAATCACCATTCTTTATGATCCCTTCACATAAAGTCACTTGTAACATTTCGAACATGTCACAATATGCATGCTTGGAAGAAAAAAAAAAAAAAAAAAAATGAGCAGCACACCGAGGCCCGCTTAAGTTTTAATTGCAGTTTAATTAGACAGTAGCAATTGTGACAAAATTTGAAATTAAAGTTAAACCTTTAATAAATGATTATTTTTTTTAAACCTTTCACTCTGTTCAATAACTTTAAATGAGTTTGTTTAATTCTCGATCAAGTGTAACTACAGTAGTTACTACCTGTTACTTCAGGTTGTTTATGATTCACCGAGATTGAAAAGCAGATGGACGGACAGACACACTGCGGTTTATTTATATAGAAGATTTTTTTATTAGAACTTCAGTTGACAAAATAAAAGAAGAACATTCTTGATAATGCTTTAGAGACCTTTGAATCCATTTAAAGTGCTGAAATAATTTTGAAAAATCATCTACCACAAAAAGTGGATTTTTTTTAAAATAAATATTTTTATATTTGCATTTAGTTTCTGCTTGAAACCCTTTTTTTTTTTTTAGCAATATTTAATACTTTTTTATTCATGCTATTTAAAGTTATATTCACACAAGAAAAATCAAAAAGAAAAAACAATGTTCCACTAATTACCCAGAAAATTAAGCTGTATTTGGGGAATAGCAATTGTGCAATTTGCTCTTGCTATAGTTAATAATAGGCACACATTGATTACTTCCTTTTTTGGACTAAGACATGACAATGAAATATTCTTTCCCAGCTGAATCTTTACAGGTATTGATGTTTTTGTGGGTCAGGGTGTCATTTATTCTGCTACTGGGAAATAGAAAACATGAAAATTTAATTAAAATATATTTTGACTAAAAGAAACATTTTGCTTGCATATTTCAGCATATTTTAAGAGAAAAATTTTATAAAATTTCAACAGTAAGTAGTACAGGCTGCTCGGTCAATAAATGATAAATGTATCCTTGTATGGAAATGGCTAATTAGCATGTCCCTTCAGCACGGGTGATCATGACTTTCCACATGTTCCTTTCCCCCAACCCTCTATTAGCTGTGAATTGCCATGAAGTTTGTGAAAGATAGTGGAGTGGTGCCCTTGCCTTCTCCACAGTTTTGGAATTCAACTTTACTTCTCTTAGGTTGGTTACCATTAAATGTGAGAGAGCTTAGTATTCTTTCTTGCTATTTAAACCATAAATATGGAAGACATTTTGCAGTCATAATCAAGGAAGATATGGTAATTATGGGAGAGAATTCTTTATGTACTCACTGAAATGCATTTCCATTTTTATTTAGTCTAAGATAATTGATAGAGCAAAGGGCAGGGAGATTTGGGTTCATGTCTTTCCCAAAAGGCACAGGTAGGAAAATAATACAAGCAGGTTTACAATTAATTTATTTTTAATGCTATGTTCCTTCAGGATGTAGACAATTCCTTTTCTTATTAACTGTTAATTGCCATGTATTGTTGCGAAATATAGTGGAGTGGTTTTTGGTAGCCTTCTCCAGTCTGGAATTCTGAATTTTTCTCCTTTAAAACTGGTTGCCACCCAAGGCTAGACAGCCCAATCTACTCTACTATTTAACCTATAGATGGGGATGTTGGTTGATATAAAAAAAAAATCTATATAATACTAAAACTATATATATATATATATATATATATATATATATACACACACACACACACACACACACACACACACACAGTTTTAGTATTATATAGATACATATGTATGTATGTTCCAAAGTTACAGATTCTTAAATGATACATAATACTCCAGCCAATTTAGGAGCATATTGTACCTTGATTCCCTGCACTTTCAAATTTGATTAAAATTATACAAGGGGTTTTCAACTAGTGTTGTTTTTCTGTGTTTACAGCATTTTTAATAAGAAATTCAGCATTTGTTTTTGATACACATTCTTATATCAATCCACAAATATAAACACTTGCATATTATATTTCAACTTCTATGTGCATGAAAAACTATAAAACATGCATAATACATTATAACAACATTATTAAATATTCATAACACATATACTTCACTAGACTACTTTAGAACTTCTTTTTTTTAATAAACAATATATCAGGTGTCTGGCAAGTACTCAATATGTGAAGATGCTAGGTGTGCTTGTCATTGTAAAACAATCTGTATAGCTGGAAAATTGTGTTACACAGCTTGACGTTAAACAGATGTATGCTGGTTTGCTGCCATTATGTATTTTGAAATGTGAATTAGAAAAAGTATGTATAACAAAAAATATAATTAATTTATTTTTTGCATTGTATCCAAGTAATATTATATAATGTGAGTAATAATAATAATCATTGCAATAACTTGTATGACAAATACAAATTAAAATATGCGTAATTAATAATACACTTGATAATATTATTATCTCATCATTTTGTATCATTAACTGTTTTAAAATGGAACCCAGCAGGTTCATAGGTGGTCTAATAAATGCAGACTTTAAGCTTCATTAATAGATTTTATATTTTATAAGGTGATTACTTTTTGATAACAATATGATATCAAAAATATATCTTAAGTCATAATTAATAGCTTTGAAAAGGCAATATTAAAAATTTATATTGAAATGAACTTTAGTGCAGTTTTACATTACAAATGAAATCATGAGACTGAATCCCACATATGTAACATTACATTTTGTTCAACTCTGGATTTTGTCAATCACCATTAGCCAGTGGGTGTATGGCTTGGAAGCCTTCTTCAGACATGGCCTCTATATTATTGCAAGGATGTATGAAACTTTCCCTCCTGGGTGGGTGTTTACATATCTGTCAAAGATTTTCTTATGCATGTTCATTCTAAATGCAGCTGGATTCTTTGATGATATGATGTTACAGTGAGTGCAATATCTGGGATGAGTCATAAGGGAGATAAAATAAAATTTTCAATAAAATACCCAACTCCACACGTGTATATAAAATGCAATGCAAATGTTGCATGTGATGCTTTTTCACAGAATGCCGATACTATACTTTGATCCAGTATTTAACACCACCACCACAAGAGTAAGACGTAGGAACATAAAAAAAATTACTAGTTTGTCTGCCAGTGTAACAGAAGGCTACAAAATCTGAATACATAAGTAAATCTGAGTATAATGGAGGGAGGTGCTACACTATGATTGGAATTCCCAGAACATTTACTGTGATTCCTTCCATAGATGAAAACACTCATCAGGAGGCATTGATACTGTATTTTGACCTCAGGCCTAGTGGTTGACACTTTGTTCCAAGACAATGCATGCAGATATAATTCCATAATTTTTGATGGGTAGTATGTCAGGGGTAGCATGCAAAAACCGAAATCAAGTATAATTTTCCTGTTTTCATATGCAGAGTTTTCTAATTTCAAAAACCTTATAAAGTTTCAAATGCACACTTTTTAAACTGAATCACTAAAAGTGATTTATAAGTTTTTAACAGTTTTATGGCTTTTTCAATGGCTCGAAACAATTTTTTTACCTCTTGACCATCTGGAAGAAAGAAAAAAGTGTGCTTTCTGGTTCAAGAATCATTTAATTTTTAGATTGAATGTGCTCTTTTTTAAAAAAGGAAAAAAAAACAAAAAAAAAAAACGGGGTGACTGATAACTTGACTTAATCCTTTTGGAAAATATAGAAAAATTACATTTTTTTTTTCTATATACAAGAGGAGAGTTGAAAATTTTCCAAATTTCTGGTCCAACATAAAATCTTTTTGGAAAAGCTTCACTAGTGGATACTTGGCACTTTTGGAACATTTCCCAAGTTATATGTACTATATCTAGTCTGAAAGTAGGAGTTAATCAAAACTTGTTCAGGTTTAAAATCATTTATTTTTATATAATCAATTCACAGTGTTGCACAAGACAATTTTTCTCAGCAGAATCTTAGAAAAGTTGCTGTTTCTCTTTTTTTTTTTCTTCTAGGAAATTCCCTGGAATCTTGTTGAAATGAATGTTATAAGGTAATAGGGTTTTTTTGTGTTTTTTTTTTATAAAAAAAACTCTTTCAAAAATGACCTATAACAAGTAGATTTGGGGGCCCCTTATCACATAAAAATATACTAAGTTCATTTCATCAGGCGTTAAAAATTGATCATTACCTGCTTTTGGCACCATATGTTGGACACCAAATATCAGTTATTACTCTCCTTAGCAGAAAATCAGGATTTATTTTTGGAGATGCTGAATCATTTTTACAGAAAATCTTTCAAAAACAAGTTTAAAAATTGGTTTAAAAAAACTGAAATGCAAAATTTAAGCTCTTTTTAAGAGTTTTGGCTCTTCTTCACTTGCAGACCAGGATTTCTTGACGTTAAAATGCCTTTTTTTTTTTTTTTTAAATTAAAATGAGAAAATTTTGCTTTAATTTTCCTTTTAAGTACAAATAAATAATAACATTACAGTTGCGCTATTGACCTTAAAATCATTGGGAAGGTGGCGTTAGAAAACCACAAATGTCCACTTGGCACTATTGCACAAGCTTTTTCGTAGGAACTTTTTAGCTCCCTCTCGAATGTTCCCTAGTAAATAACTCATAAAGGGGAGTCAGTAAAAGAGAACGGATTCTCTTAATAGAAAAACTGCGAATCTCAAATATTTTTATAAAAATAATACTTACGAGAAACAATACTATTTCCGATTTAAAAATACGTAAAAACTTTAAAAAAAAAACAATCAGGGATTAGGCTCTCTAGCAAGTAAATGTTTGTGATCTTTTATTTTCGTGATTACCGTGGTTTATTAGTTTTTATTTTAACTAGGTATATTTTTTTTTTTACTGTTACACCTGTCTGTCTCATCCCCGACTATTCTTTAAGTACTATAAATTAAAAAAAAAAAAAAAAAAGAGACGGGTGTGATGGTAAAAATTTACCTTTTCTTTTTTTTTGTACTAATCTTAAAGTTTTGTAAATATAAAATTCAAGTTAAGCTTAAAGCCTTAAAGTCATAAGTTTCGGGCATTCACTAAGTATCGAACTCAGTCAACCAAATCAACTCGCTAAGACCAAAAAAACCCACCCTGAGTTGTCCTAAGTTCAAATCTTAGGTGTTCGCTCTCGAACTCAAATAAATGAACATAAGTAAAAAACGTTTAGTTCTAAAAATTAACAAAACGAAACAATTTGATTTGTGACATTTTGTACTACTCGGAGATCCATACGACGAGTCTGTCGGTATATTTTACAATTATTACAGTACATACTACACCATTATTTTGTATACACACACATTTATTTATATATATATATGAGCGAAACCCATGTGATAGCAATCTTCTCTTTTTGTTTTTTTCCCCAATGAAATGGCTACACCTTTGATCAAATGAAGCGTTGTTAACACTGAAGAAAGAAGAGCAATGTTATATATCGATTAGGACAAATTTTATCCAATAAGAAAAAACTGATTCTAACCCGGATGAAAAGATATATTTCCTTTAATACTTTTTATTTATTTCTAGCAGAAAATCTGGAGTTTTTAAGTCTCTAACAATCAGAGGGGATGTACTAAACTTTTTTTTTCTTTTTAAATAATAAAAAAAGTTTTTAAAAAGGTAACAATAAATGGAAGGATTTCAAAATAAAAATAAAGTTGGACTCGTTTAATAATTACACACAAAAAAAATGTTAAAATGAAGGAGAAAAAAAAGAAATTCGGACTCGTTAATTTTGCATAAATAAAAAAATAGTGAAGTGATGAATAAATCATTTTTAAAATCGGTGACTTCCAAATTATTCGATAAAAAAAAGATAATTTTTTAAATATGTCATAAGCGGTTACGGGTTCTTTCAAATAAACAAAATTCGCATATTGTAGGAATATACTAAGGAAAAAAAAAATAACGATTTTAAAGACCATAAAAAGAAACAAAGAAAAAAAAAAGAATATAAGAAAGATCACCATTATCATTTTTTTTTAGTCTTTCTTTTCTTACCTTTGGAAACGACTACCATTCTAATTTGTTTTGTTTTTTTACTGCAATCCTTGTTCAGTTCTTACTGTAAACAAAAAATTAATAAACTTCAGTGTATTCCAAGTCGTTAAGCATAAAAAAAACAAGGAAATCTTGTAAGATATTCTCTTTTAAAGAAATTAAAATATTAATCATGGGTTCTTGATGCTGAAAGAACATCCATGTTGATATGAATGTATAAGGTGCTTATTTTTTTTTTACTTCATTTATTTTTGCATGATTCAGTATAAAAATTATAGATAAATAAAAGCCAAAGAAAATTTAATCTTAATTATTAAAATTGGTTTTGTATATTTATATTTTGTAAAATGCCATATTTTTACATCTTTTTTCTAAAAAAAAAAAAGAAAAGGAAATTACGAAACTATCAGCTGAGTTAAAGTTATTTCCTAAATTCCCGGATGTCAATGAATGCAAATTCTACAATGGCTACCGAAGGAAGGAAAAATAAAGGTAAGAAATTAAAAGCATTTCTTTCTTAAAATAGAAGATAAAAATTTATTAATGCGTGCTTTTGAGTTTATTTTTGTAATTCAGACATAGACATTACTGAAGGGTATTCAAGGGCACAATTAATGATTTTTTTTCATCTTTGTGCTGTTTATTTTTAAAACGCTCCTGACTGGTGCTGATATAACTACACTACACAGCCAGCTACAACTTGTTTTTCTTAAATACTTTCAAATATCGTATTATTAATGAATCTCGTTTCCAGAATTATGTTTTTTTTCTAAAACATTTGGAGTTGTTTTAATAATGTATAAAAATCTGTATAAAATTAAATTTATTGCATTTTCCATATTTTCATCGACTATTCAGTTTCTCCATTTAAACTTGACCTGTTTTTTTTTTTGTTTTTTTTTAATAATGTGGTGAACTCTAATATAGACAGTAACTCATTTTATTTAATAAAATAAATCAACGTAATTTTTAAAAAATGAGTGCTTGATACTTTTTTTATCAACTAGAAAGATTGCTTTGTGGAGTGAATAATTTTAGATGCATAAAAAGAAAATATAATTATTTGAATGACTGACTAAGTAAAACGCTGAAAATTATGTCGTTCTCAGTTCTTTTTGGCTTGAATAAAAATGGGGGTTGGCACAGAAAAATGAATTCGGGTGACGATCAGTCTGGGGAATTTTTTTTAATTCAGAATCGTGTTTGACGGTGATTTTTTTTTTTTTTTTTTTTTTTATTTTTAATGTTATTTTGTCAAGGATGAATTTCTATTTTTGCTAAAACTAAAAGTTATATGCAAAAATAGAAGGGTGAACCAGGAAATTCAGATATCAACTATCAACATTCGTCGCTTATTTTATTTTCCTTATAGAAAAAAAAAGATGATCAAAGAAATTCCAATATCAGGAATCAACATTCATCGTTTCTTTCCTTTTGTTTCTTGGAGTTGAACCAGGAAATTCAAATATCAACATTCATCGTTTCTTAAAAAAAAAAAAAAGAAAAAAAAAAAGATGTTTATCCTATCAACTTCAACACAATCACTGGAATCACCACCAAATTTGCGTATTTTTTGTTCTTCATATCTACAGTGAGAGACACCATATTTCAATCGTGTGTGCAACCTCAGCGGAATGTTTCTTTTATCGCCATCATGACCACACTCATCATTAACCACATCACAGGAATTCTGCAAAGTCTCAGGCCAAACAGGAGGTAAAACTCCCCACTTAAGGAGAATACATTGTTAATGCCCTTTAACATATTTGACTACGGATTCCATAAATTTCAAGTTGATAATTCCTGTAACTATGCCCAATTCAAGCTACGAATTTTGAAGCATTTTACTCCCACTTCATGCACATCAAGTCTCACCACTTGTTGACAGTTGCAATTGAGAGTGGAACATTATCCTTAGGTGTTAAATTTGTACCAGTACAACACCTCGGGTATAGAACACGGCTTTTTTATAGCTATTCAACACTGACAACTTTTGACTATTCCATTTTTTTCTGATATAGTTTCAAAATGTCTGACTCATTGATAAATTCTTTTCACATCTGGCTACAGAACACCATACCGTTATCTGTGAGGAAATTGACATTCGAACTTTTAAAAATAACAAAACAAAAACCAAAAAGTAGATTTCAGTTGGTACATGACATTTGCAGAAATCATGCCAGAATAAAGGTCACCAGATTGAGAAATATGCAGGTCTGCAGTCAACTAATGCCATCAGGTGTGATGTCTATTCACAGCCTGTATTGGGTGTCACTCTAAGTTTGAGGGTGGTAGTACTTATTAGGTTCCCAGCTGTGGGCAAATAGTGAACCCCAAAACAAAAACACAACACTATGAAAGTATAAAATAGTAAAAATACCAACAATACACTTTTATATGTATAAAAAAAAAGACCAACAATACATTTTATCTCTAGTTGAAGCCATAAAATTGTGTAAAATATTTAGATTTCAGCATGAAAAAACCCAAGGAATATGCTGCTAAACAAAAATCAAACAACCAATATGAAAAACTCTTTCATGACATTAATCCAAATATCTGACAATTTCTTAAAGAAATCAAACTTTATTCCAAAATATAACTTCAACAAAACTACAACATAAAACACACATATAACTGCCCTAGTAATCATGCCCAAACAAACATGTGTCTGCCATGTGAATAACATATTTTTATTACTTCAGTGCTCCCAAGAAAATTAAATTTCAGCATTAAATGACCCATAAGGAGTTGATATGCCATTACAACAAATCAACCAACCTATAAGTTTCTTTTTTGTCAATGTGCTGATGCCACATCTATAAAATGACAAAACTTCCATTTCTTGATCACAGTTTAGATATATCAACACTTAATACGGAAAGATGAACTTGCATATTGAAATATAATATTCCCCAGGATGTCTGCTTGACTGATAGATTTTCATTATTTGACAGGAGCTTGACTCTTCTGAAGCATCAGCGTACAGGAATGCAACAGGTTCAGATTCTTTATTCACTGCACTGAATTATCTCTGTTAGTTTGTTGGCTAGGTTCTGCTCAGATTTCACTAGTCAGATGTCAATAGAAAGATCATACTCTTTTATTAGTCATTAGCATTTCCTCTGCAGGCTTAGTGTTCAACTCACCAGTTGGGGTAATAGAGGTTCAGTGATATACTGAGGAGTAAGTGGTCCTCAGAGGCAACACCTCTGTTTGGCATTGAAGAACAAGGTTAATTCCTTTCAGCGTTACGACAAGTTCCAGCATGTTAATATGCTGTTCATTGGACACAACTAGAATACATTATCAGTCTCAAAACATGATTTCTTCTCATTAGACTCCCGTTGCCAAGGAGCTTGCATTGACCAACATGTTTTATTTCTTTTCCATTTACACACCAGTCTTCTTGAGCAGTATCATTTCATTGCACTCTTATGGTCTCCACAGTTATACTTTTTGAGAGGATTATCATTTACTTACTGCAAATTTTGCAAAATGCTGGGATCTTTCAGGATTTCTTTTGCTATGTGGAGCCACCCAAACACTGGAAAGAGTTTTTAAAGTAATGGAAACAAAACACATTCAGAATTTCCATTACTATCATTTGTCATTTTCTTTTCTTTCCAAACTACCAAACTCAGCACTTGAGCACTATCTTCAATCACTGTAGGTCTTTACTGATTAGACCAAAATTCAACAAATGCTTCTTCACACCTGCAACACTTAGGATATATTATCAATATATACTGATGTTGCCTGTTTTGAGTCAATTCATCTTGTAACAACTAGTGCAACATTAAAATCAAATCCTGATTTTGTAAGGCTATACCTTTTCCTCTTCAAACATAATTGTCTGAAATTGCCATCAATGACACTTGAACATGCACTTGCAAGTATACTTCCTTGGAGTTAATGATGGGCATATTTCTGCCATTCTCTCGATTTGTTCACACACATATCTGTATTGGTCATAAATGTGTCAACCTATTCATTCAATTTTCTATAATTAATTACAATGTGCATCATTGTTGTGTTCCATTGCATGATGTCAATCAGCAGATTCAAGCCTTTGGAGGAGTTCAGATTTCTTCTTTGACTATGGTAGCAACCACATTTGTTCTGCATAATACATAAGATGCTCCCAAATCTTATTCAGTTGCTTCTAGGGTTCCTACCGTTTCTATGTTATTGTTCAAATTTTTCACCTGTTAAAATTTACACAAAACTCTGGTTCATTAATGTTCTGGTAACAGAGACATAACTGACTCATCCAGATGCCACCCAACACCTAATTGTATTAATTCTGACAAGGAAGTTTAATCATAATGGTTTTCCATTTAGCAAAATTCCAACCATAACTGAATCTGGAACTTGAAAAACAATTCAACATTCTCTATCAAATATTCCAAGAAATAGGAGGACTAAGAATATACATTTCCGAAACGGAAAAAATGATCTGAAATGAAAGCAGTGATGACATCTACCCTGAACCCATCATAAAAATTCAGGATGTAGAATTAGTAAACACCAAATACTTCAGTGTCTGGATCAGTTACAGCAAATTTAGTATAGGCAGTGATGTTGATAGGTATTTAATATGTAGTCAGTCCCAGGTGGTGATTTAGTTGTGTTTCTGGGAAATTCAATGGGTCCTAACTAATGTTTCTTAATAAATTTTTCATGTTAAACTGCAGGGTTACAGACATTTTTTTTAACACTATTGTTCCAGAAACCAATTTTAATCATTCCAAATCACTTAAGCTAACAGAACAACTTATTTTTTTTAATTAATAAATTCAAAACAAAAATTGTATTTACACTTAATTGAGGTTCAATTAACAAAGTATATTTTTGGGGGAATTATCAGGTTGGTGCAAAATAATGTTTGATTTCAAGGCCTATATTAAAAATGAAAAAGCCCATGATTATGAAAATATTTATTTGTTAACATAACCTTTAATGAGTTCAGGAGCTTCAAATAAATAAATTTAAAAAAAGACAAAAAACAATCAAGAATGTTTCTGGTAAGGCGACATTGATGTGTATTTCATGCCACTCACACATCCCACCAGCCAATGAAAGAAGGAAACAGTGAAATAAAGGAAGAACTAGTAAAAAGTATTTGAAAGAATATTTGCAATGTATTGCATTTCATGGGAAACTTTAGATGCATCCCGTAGGATGTGCAGATTGGTCAATTACTGCATCATTTAAAATTTTCATGCATCAGTCATGCAGAAGGGACACCTATCAGCATCCTCTGTATAGAAGATAAGGAAATTGAACAATAGACTAAGCCGTGCTAGAGGTAGTCTCATCCAACACTGCAAAGTGCGACAAAACCAAAACATTAACCTGAAAAACTATGCTCTCAAATAGTATAGTTAGGTTAAGACTTTCATATGGATGAAACCCATTCAAAAATATCTAAACTGTCAGCTGTATACAAATGCTTGCCAAGATCAATGGTTAAAAAATGGCTTTGAGCAAATAAAGCCAGTGGATCATGACCATTGTTCTTCGAACATTGTGGACTGGTACTACAGAGTCACAAAGAAAGAACTTTACTGAATAACAGAAACCACATTACTTGAGTACTTACAGCAACAGATGGATATCACATAACTCAAAGAGAAAACAACATAACGAAAATGTTGACATTCCACACAACTCTAAATAAATATCAGAGCAACAGACTTGGAAAGCCAATTCTGCTGAAAAATTGTTTTAAGAGAAAGAGTTCATAAATTTCAACCAAATACAGCACTAGCTGCTTGGTCAATGAATGCTGAATGTTTCCTTATAAGGAAACAGCTAATATTACCCTTGTCATTACCATAGCACTTAAAAGTTTTCCCATTAAAAGTCAACATGTCCACATTTTCCCTTTTCCATAGGTGACAAATTTACAATTTAGCAGCACCATCCAGAATTTATGAACACTGTGTACAATTGTCCATCAACCTGGAACTCTACTACAGGTTGTTCTGTGTTTACATTTTGTTAATTGAGAAAACTGGTGCAGATCTTTCCCCAACAATTTGACAAAGTTTGACTTCATGCTTGGCACTGATAATATTTTTTTTTTTCCTTTGTCTATGTTTATCTTCCTTTCTCCTTAATGGAAACAATCTCTTGCCATATGATTAACTCCATGACGCCTGTAAAACATTGACTCTACAATTTTTTTGATTTTCTACTAACGTTGGTTGTACCAGTGTTTGTAGACCAGTTGTGTTGTGGCTCTGTCCAGATCCAATACTTTTTTTTCATCTTTCAATATTGCCCAAATGAAAGCTAATGACTTAAATTTAGATATGTATTATTTATCTAAATGTGAAAAACATTAGGATTAAATTCTGTAAATTAGTATTTTTTTTTTTTTTTTATTAATGTGATTTTTATGAAAGGTTTTCCAGCAAAATAAGACATTTTTTAAATTATTAAAGTTCCTATTCAGTTGATAAAATGACATTTTCCCACTTTAAATTCTGCTTTTAAAATAAGATATCAAAAAAATTCAAAGGTGCATCATTGTCCACAAAAACAATACTGAAAAAAATCACAAATTATAATTTTTGTACAAAAAATGGCTTGGTTGGAATTTTTAACCAAATAGAGATATGGCATTTCCTGAAAAAACAATAAAAAAAGGAACCTCTCAGGAAAAGTGCATTCTGAGATAAAAATGTTCCAATCGGAAAGAGAGAAGCTGATAAAGATGTTTTCAATTTTCTCAAACCTGTCATCACTATCAGTTTCTTTCAATTCATGTCAAAGCAGTTCCAGAATCTGAAGACCAGTGTTCTGACTTGATTTGCCCAATTAGCCAGAAGTTACTACAGAGCAACAACATTTGGCACCACTGAACTGAATGCTATCATCATGGAGCACTTCCATCTGATTTTGGAGTCTTGTGAAAGCCATAGAGGCAGTTTAATGTGAGTAGCTTCACTTCAAAGTTACTATTAACTGGCACTAAAGGCATCTTGATTCTCAGGTGCAGTAGCATCATCTCTTTCAGGATGTAATTGGGAGGGCCAGCCCTTTCCAAAACCTGAATGTGTACTCCTAGAACTCAGCCTTTGTCCTCCCAATAAGATTCTTATGCTGTAAGTATGACTTCTCCAGCATGAAGAGAATAAAGTCAAACTGGAGGTGCTTCATTTCAAATGGAATACTCCACTGTCTCCTGCAAAATCTCCAATCCTGGTCCCAGGGAAAGCAGTGATCAAGTGGTAGATTAGTGGCAGTAGGGCATGCAGACCGCTGTTTAAAGATTGAATGGGTCAAAATATTTATAACCATTTTGACATTTGGGATGTGTAAACTTTTTTTCAGCACAAAATTGTTTTTCTGGATGTTTTTGGAACATTGGTGAAAAAAGTTAGTCTTGGAGCCCTGATAATTTCAAATGCCTTAGCAATTGAAAAATTAACATCTTTGGCAATTTTAATGCCAGAGTAAGCCAAAACTCAGATGCTTAGAAAAGTATTCACATTAGGCTTGACCTGAAATTGCAATGACAATAGATGCCATTTCCTTGAACAAAACCTGAACTCACTAGAAAACTGCATGAATACATCCCTGCTCTGGTGCTTTGTTGATGACTTCCTATGCAGTAGACAAATATAAAAGACTTTCATTGCATCAAAATGATGTCCAGCACAGTGTACCATACAGTACTTTGTCTACTGTAGCTGAACCTTCCACTTCCAACTAGAGTGAAAAATTAAAAAAAGACAATCCAGGACAGTTGTCTTTAAAGAAATTTGGACAGAATTCTAAAGCAGTGTATAATCCAAAGCAGAAAACAGCTGTTCAAAAGATCTTGAATGCTCTGTGGCTATATAATGTCTGTAATGCTAGGAATTGGAAAAAAATGCTCTATAATAATAATAAAGAGGTCTGATGAAAATGATCAGAAAATCCACAAATTACTGCCTTAATAAAACGGGGGTCAGTAAACAAGACACACTTTGTACAGCTATGTTGTCTTTGCTGAAAGAAAAACTTTCTGCCAGACATGAAGCACTTGCCAATGAAAACTTGGCAGTATCTAAAATAAATTTGTGCTGATGTCCATGGAGGTCCCTATGAAATATTGGAAGCTTTATATGGCCACTTGTACTAGTTCTGAAGTGACTTGTTTATTAACCTTTATCACACTGCAAGCAACTTTAATTCCTGGAGAATTCTCTCCCTTTGCTACTCAGGCACATTCTGTCACCTTAGGACAGTTGCTATAAAAGAAAACACATGTCAACTGTTATTTCTGGTATTTTAAGTTGGAAATCACCTACTACAGTTTTGGAACAAGACTAAACTTCTGTTTTTCAACACCATTTTGAATTCTTCTAGACTTAACACAAGGTATATGATCGATTAAACTCACATTACATTTTTTTTTTTTTTTTTTTTTTTTTTTTTGTAAACAAAAATGGCTGTGTCAATATCCAACAAAGCTTTTATTCAGGAGTTTTTCTTTGATTAGAACTCCAATGATGATTTTGAAGGCTTTACTCAAGTGGATATTGACAGTGAAGTGGTTGAAGTTGATAATCACACTCGTGACATGGAGGAAAGCAGTGATGACCACTAGCTGCTACTATCATCCGTGCCTGACTAATTTTATGGAAGCTACTGGTGACCATCAATATACCTGATAACCTTTCTGAAGTTGAATTATTTTGTCTATTTATAAATGATGAAATAATAACTTTATTATTCAATGAGATATAAATATGAGTCAGGTGAAAGAAAGAGCAAGCAAATGCTAGTGTCTTCTTGTGTTAAACATGAGGAAACTGCTTTTTTTGACGAAATGAAAGCCTCCTTAGTGATTTTGCTTCTTATTGCACACCCAGAACCTCACAAGGAATAATAAAAGATGTTGAATTATGTATGTCTTTTTTAATGTATTTGGTTTTTATTTCACATTTCAATTTTTTTGTTTTCAACGTCAAAACATGCACGCGAAACGTAATGCATTATATCAAAATATTACTCAGTCATTCTTTTATTAGTGTAGAAAAATTGAAATCTATGTGCACAAGACAAAGAAAGTTATAACAATTTTAAAATGGTAGGTGTTCATGTTTTTACACCATCAAAAAAAAAGGCAATGTCAGGAGGGACTATTCTAGAAAGAAATTAGCATGGCAAAGGTTAAAGACAGCGAAAATATACAATGCAGTTCTTGGCCAAGCTTTCCACCGACTGACCAATGATTACCCTGCATTACATTTCAATTCTCGATCTCATTGGTGTGCACTGCATGCTCACAAGGTAACAAGATCAAAGACAAACACCATGTTGGATAATGATAACACAAACTGTTTCTCATATTATCAAATAGCTGTTTTTATTCAGGGCTTTGCCTGCTTACCAAATAGGTGACATTGGACAATTTCTGCTCTCTGAATCTCTTCCGTCTGCCAACTCTTTGTCTATCTACACATCTTGGCATGGGGGTTGGCAATACAAATGGACGGTATCGGAACCATGCAACGGACAAGTCCATTTCTTGCTAAGAACAAACCAGAAATGCTACTGATTCCAAGCATGACTGTTCATATAGACCAGCACCTGGATACATCCTATTTCTGATTTTGTCATCACTTGATCTCCAAAAAGAATCCCATCCACAATTTTACTAAGTTCCTCTTCAGTCAAAGTGCATGCTGCTTAGAAGACCGAATTTCAAAAGGAAACATCTGCTAGTCTATCAGACAGAAACACATGAGATTGAGATAAAACCACTACGCTTTTTACGTGGACATCCATAGTATCATAACTGGACTGATCAGAATTTTAACTTGAATTGCACATTTATTTTTAGTACTAATTGTGTTTCCAGCAGGCTACATTAGGCACCAACCCATGAAGTTGGAACATCACAAGAAATTGAATAGTGAAGCCATTACACTGGAGATCTAGAAAAATGAAGGCTTATTCAGTACACACAACTTCATAAGCTCCTTGCTTGTTTGCTGGGAGTGAAGTAAACTTAATCATTCAGAACTTCAAACTTCAGGAGTTGTCCTAACCCTTTATGAAAACAAAAGTTGGTTTGAACATATGGGCTTCTTGAGAATCACTACTTTGAACTATAGGATTGAACTGAGGATTCTGCTGAACAGGATAATGTCAGCTGCTATTGAAAATTGCCTTCCTGGAAACTTGTTTGTGTTTAGAGTTAATTGTCTACTTATATGGTTTTTCTTTAGAGGAAAATCTTCTCCAAAGACATTTGACATTGAGCATAGTGGAACTTTATAAACTCCTGGACATGACCAAACTTCCTTACACTGGGCATTGATCTCTGTGAAGCAAGGTTTGGTCAACTCATATTCAGCTGTGACTTTTCACATCCCTTTATTCTGAGCATAAATTAACTTGAAAACAACAGTTGCGTATTCTTTTACACAAATGGCAGTCTATTTAATCGGAGGTGGATTCAAGACTAGATTGCTGCTGGTAAGAAAGGTTGTTTTTTTGATGACACATTTTGAGTTTGATTTAATCTATAACACTTTCTAACAATAGAAGCTACCATGGAATCGCGTCAATTGTAACATAATTGTTCTAATGAAGCAATTTGTTTACTGTGACCAAATGTTTTTTAGAGACTGGAAAAATCCTGGACAAGCAAATCAACCAAATTTCCTCATCATGCTCATCAAATTCTTGGTCAAATCATATTCAACAATGCCTTTTCGCATTCCTTATGGCTTATGCAAAGACAACAGAGCAGCTGGCCATAGAGCTTCTATTTTCTGATAACACAGTTGCTCGCACTGATTTAATCCTGTATTATGTGAAATTCAGTTTTACAAGGATACAGAGGTCTTTATACTTGAAACCAGCCTGAAGAAGACTGCAATATTCCATCAACCTGCTGTCATCTATTGATAATTTTCAATAGCCAAAGAGAACTTAAAACAATCTTGGAGTTTACCTCCCTACCTAGGGGTGTTTTACATCTTCTGAAAAGAAAATCATAGAAACATTTTGGCAGACTACACAAATGTCACTGAAGCAGTAAAAGGCTTATGACAAAGGCAAAAATCTTTTATGCTAGTGCTAGATCCTGGGTCATTTATCACCATCACCTATGCCTACATGAATGCTTCTGTTAGTTTTGCCTCTTTACCATTCTTAGTGTGTTGATTGCATCAAACTTCATTACCAATAGTGAAATCCTCAAGACTGAATGTCATGCTCCACAGGATATTCTTACACTGGCAAGGTCATGTATGGAATTTTCTTTGATGAATTTGAATCAACAAAATATGAGTACCATAAAAGAGTTTGAAAGAAAGCTTTCATCTCTTGTATTGAAAACCATCAGTGAGTAACTGGCAGAAAGACATGGCTGTCTTCTTTTTTGAGAAGACATGTTCAACTAGTGCAGAACTGAGGAGACTGAGAGAAAACCAGATTTTCAGTGATGATTTATTCTCTTTATGCTTTATTAAACACATCAGTTGCCACCAGGAAGAAAATACAGCCTCCAACAAAAAAAATACATTTATATCAAAATATTTGGGAAAGAGGAATTATCTTTTGTTTTGACTCTTGTATGTTCTGACCTTCCTCAGGTGTCTGTTGTACTTCGTAAACAACTCCTGAAAACCAAGAAGCTGTCACACATCCTGAACAAGAACAAAGATTACTTCACCATAAATGAATCTTGACAACTGACCCAGTATTAAATTAAGTTATCATATGTATGGTTGTTTGAAAATTCATAGAGATGGTATCCCATAGAGGTCCATAATTAGTTGTCAAGGCTCAGCCTGTCACCTTCTGTGCAGATTCTTGTAAGTATAATCAACCCAATAACAGATAAGTTTCCATCCTATGTAAAGAGCTATGCCCACTTTGTTCAAAATATCAGAGATGCTCCCATTCATACTAACTAGATGGTGAGCTTGGATGTTGAGATTATTCACCAAGGTTCATGCTGATGAGTCTCTAAGAGTGTCCTGATAGATAGCTCAATGAAAATATTGACTTTCTGTTTGCAAACAACAGGCTTCCAATTGTATTTTGACATGTACCAACAGAAAAAAGGCATGGCTTTAGAATTGCTATTTCCAATTATGGCAGACTTTTAAGAAAATTGCTGCAGAAACACCTTTATATTTTGGTCTCACCAGGAAATTGTGCAAATATATTCATTAAAACCTATATAGTTCACTATGGAAAAAGAAACAGAAGATCAACTGGTCTTCCAGGATATGCTAATAAGATGATGTCTTCAAGACATCCATATATTATGACCTAGCATTCATTGGACAATGCTTTAATTTCACTTCTCACCATCAACACACAAGTTGCTGGCTCCAATGTTGGGCAAATTTTGTAAGTGGCGACCTTAACACATACCAACAAAAGCTGATCAGTACTGGAAACACCTTTCAAAGTAGCGATTACCCTGCAAGCATAACATTGGCTTTCACAGGCTGAGACAGAAGAATCCAGGACTAAAAAAATTTGCCATGATCTGTCCACAGTGCATAAAGGGTACATCAGAAAATGTTCAGAGGATCTGTAATCCATGCAACATCAGGATGATATTCAAAAGCAGTTTGGAGATATCTCTCCCAAAACAATCCACTTTGGAAGAGAACATGACCTACAGTCGTGATAAAGAATACAAGGTAAAAACCGTCTGCCTCCTGAAAGTAAAGGTGAGAGAAACATTGAAAAGCTGTAATCTGGGGGAGAGAAATCATGCATAGCTTATCATGTATAGAGGGAAAAAAGATAGCTATCAACCTCAATGTGGAACAAAGTTAAAATAATAGAGAAGAACATTGGAAGACTGAAAGAATCAGCACATGTTGTCAGCCTCCTCAATAGACCTAGCATAGAGATAAATACCATCTGGGAGCTCTTGGTTAAGAAAGGAAGGACTCAATTTCTACCAAAAATCCACTCAGACTAGTGGATTAAAGCCATGGTTGAAAAACTATCTGGTTCCCTGGGAGTTGTGGGTTCAATTCCTGGGTTTGTGCAGAAACATCATATTCTCTTGATTCAATGGAATAAATGAACACAAAAGTAAATAGACTGGAGAGTATTTAAGCATGGAAAGCAAAATGGGAATAATCTACCATCATGGATTAAAGAATTTTGTTTCAAATTCAAAGAAAGGCACAATTCCTATAAAACACTGTCAGTATAACAACCAAAATGCTGGTTCAAAGAAAAAGGTATAGGGAAAAAAGTATACATTTTATACAACTACAAAAAAGTCACTTTCATCAACTGATCACCCTGTCTGAACACTGTACTAAATAAAACTTAGATTGTAGAACCTTCCTGCCTCATTCCTATTGGAATTGTGAATCATAATTCTTTCTGAAGTGTTTCTATGCTCTTTGAATCTTTAAGACCTGGAGTCAAGACTTGAACATCATTATTACTAACCCACAATATCCCCAACAATATTAACAGGTTTGTTGGTTTTCTCTTACAGTTGAGAAATGCCACTGTGATTTCAGCTGGAGCAGCATGACTATTTATATTTTAGCATACCCTGGGACAAACCCAAAGTATTGAATCAACCTGTGCAAATTGAACCTACACTAACAAATTTTAGTTTAGTACACACATATACAAACAAACGCACACATACATTTGAAGTTAGATCAATACAAATGTAACCTGGTATGTAGTTAGCTGAATCTTGATCAGAAATTTTCAGTGTATAATGTATAATTTATGTGATTAATGTTCACCACTGACTAAAGTGCATTGTCAAGGAGGGAGATTATGTTGAAAATTATTTATGTAGGATAAAATGGTTTTTTTATCATTAGGCTCTAGACTTGATTTACCAATGCATGTGTGCACACACAGATAAGCCAGCATGACCAGCAAAAATGACAGCTGCTGTCTTGTGACAACTGCATATGTTGGGATTAGATTTATATAAGCAAGTAAGTTCATTTTGATGCATTAAATGCTGTAGTTAGGAATAAAAAAGATTTGAATGACTTTGAAAGTGAAATTGCAACATTGCAGTTGTTGTACAGTAATAATTTTAAGAACGTGAAATTTTCACTATATTTCCCTGGCTGCACAAATTCTCCAGATCTCAATTCCATTGAGCTTTTATGGGATGTGCTGTACCAGTAGTTTTGCTCTGCAGAACCTCCATTTTGCAGCAGTTAAAAGGCCTGCTGTTAGCATCCTGCTATCAGATTACAAGGAAAAACTGTAGACATCTTATAGAGTCTGTGTTTGATCTGGTAAGAACTATTTTGTGGGAACATAGCATATGCTAGTAGCTGATTTGATAGTTTGTTTAAATACATGTGATTGTCGTACCAAGGAAGAGAGCTCATTAGAACAACTGCCTTGGAAATATACTAAGGGGAAACGATGCCGCTGTGTTGGGAAAGTCACTGAAGTCAAGATGCCAGGTAATGATCAATACATTGTCGAGAATCTTGAGATATATAGCTGGAGCACCAGACCTGATAAGGCAGCAATGTTCAATGCATGGATAAATGCTAGATTTATAAATGTACAATATGGATTCTGACGGAAAATTGTCTGGCACAACACAGTGAACCAACCTTCTTAGCTGCAGGCCTAGCAGTCAACTCATTATAATCACTTCCACTTTTGCTGGAAAATGTGAATCCAAGAAGGCACAATGAGTTGTTTGCTTGAGGGTTAACATCAGCCTTGCTGATGGAGGGGGGAAAATGGCTCTCTATAATGATTAAAAGATAGCAATTTCATTTTGGAAGCATTTACAAATCATTTCTTGCTCCATTTAACAATTGGAAGTCATTTTCAAGTGCAGCTGCCAGTTTTACTTCGTTTGAGCTATCAGACTTACTATTGTGACAGTAGTAAATAGTTGTGTCATCAGTATAAATACCTAGTTTGGGTACTGATGACGCTGGAAAGATCGTTGAAGATAAGAAACATTGTAGGTCCAAGGAAAGAGCTTGGCATTAATGTGAAATGGTCTAGAAGTGTGGCCATTTATGGATTTGTTAAGAATGATTGAAGTCAAATATCTGACTAGAGATACCATAGACTTGAGCTTGTGGAGAAAGCTAACATGCCAGACTCTGCCAAATGCCTTTGAGATATCTACACAGTCACAGCACAACCCTTGTTATTCTTATCTAAAGTGTGATAGAAAAAATTAATAACAACTGTTAACACATCACCAGTTGACCTAGAGAAACAAAAGCCATATTATCTGAACAGAAGGTTGTGTGTGAAATGAGATGCTTAACCAATTCAGAGTTGATTAGAGCCTCTCGTACGTTACCAAAAATGGTAATGGATTATTAGGCCAATAATTCAAGAAATCAAAAGACCTGAACTACAGGATTTTCAACAAGCTGGAAAGCAAGAAGCAGCAATGAATTTGTTTTAGAATTTGGAGAGAAGGCGAGCACATTTCTTTATGACCATTCAGGGATATCATTGAGTCTGCAAGCCTTTTGGGGATATAGTTTGGAGAGCAGAAATCATAGATGGAGTTATGTTCATCTTATTGAGTAGAGATTCCATTCTATAAGAAAAATCAGGCAAAAGTATGCACACACATATATATATATATATATATATATATATATATATACATACACATACACACATTTGCATATTTGGCAGCAATCCCTCTTTAACATATTTTATTAAATAAGGCTGACAAAGTACTTTTGTTTCATTTTTTATTGTTTTTCTTGTATATGTAGAAGTGTCTTTTCTTTCTTTCTTTTTTTTTATCATTTTACCCCATGCAAGGCAGTAAAGCCGCCAAGGCACAAGGGGTTACTAAGTATGCAAGAATAAAAAAAAAAAAAGAAACTATATTATGGAGTGAGAACAATAGAAGAGGAATCAAGAAGGCTGTAGATAATGATTGACATTGCATTTAAATTTGTGAAGATAAAAGTTGGCTGAAAGAATGTAACCAAAAGAGAATTCCACAAGCGAGAAGTGTGAGAAAAGAAACTACTAGCATAAAACTTATGGTTATCCCTAGCCAATTCAACTGTGAATTGATGCGACCTTGCCGTAAATCTAATAATGCACTTAAATTCATAAAGTTTAGGGAAACATAGCGAAGAGTTCATCAGAAAAATTACCATGAAAGTATTTATAGTAAAGGCACAAGGAAGCTACATTATGGTGGTGGAAAAGTGACTGAAGCTGTGATGACAGGACCAATAAAATTGTAAAAATTGTACAATAATTTGTTTCAAGCATTCTCAGATAAATTGTTATCCATTTTTAAGGATTGATTTGTTTTTTTACATTTATTTTAATAACAAAAATACCTTAAGGTTATTTTTGTTACACTACTATAATAAATATTATAATAGTATAATAAAAAGTAATCCTAGAAAATGGCTAACAGTTTAGTTAAAAGTTCTTTGGACAATTTTTACATACAAGTGCAGAAAAGACACTTATGTGTATACAATAGAAACCATAATAAAAGTACTGTGTTCGTCTTGTACAACGGACTGTGAGAACACACACACACACACACACATGATGGGGTGCTGAAAAATTGTTTGCCTGACTACCTAAAGTTGACCATATAATCAAATATCAGAATGTTTGGGGGAAGTCCTTGATTGGACTAAGAAGTTTCCACCCATCTCTGGAGGGATATACTTGCTACTCACTTTTATTAAGCATACTCTTCTAGTCATCGAGTTGAACCCACTTTTCCCTTGAGAATTGCCTCCATTCTTCTTGGCATGGATTCAACAATGCTTTGGAAGCACTCTTTTGAAATTTGGACTCTTGCTGTTATTATGGCATCCTGCAATTCTTTGAGATTGGGTGACTGCACATCCAGAATTTAAATCTCTCTTTCCACTACATCTCAAACGTACTGTATCCAGTGATTGCGTGGGTCACTTTAATGCAGGAAACTTATTGCTGTGTTGTATGAACCAATCTACCATGACTGGAAGTGACTCAGAGGATGGATACACTGGAGATTGAGGCACATGTTCAGTTGGGACATTTAAACAATTTTTTTTTTTTTTTATATGAATGCTTCCAATGTATACCAAGAGAATAATACTCATGCCATTAAAATACATATCACTAGCCTAAACGTTGATTTTTTTTTTTTATTTTTATGCATATATTAGGAACCTTCATTTCATTGGTTTGGGTGATATTCTCTTGGCAGAATGGATCCATGCTTAGATGTTTATGCAAATACTGTCTCTATCAACAGACTAGTCAATGTTTTTTCCCTTCTGTTCTGGTGTGGTCTTTTGATGCTGTAGCTCATCTGCTTCAAAGTTCAATGTGTTGTGTATTCAGTGATGCTCTTTTTTACCTTTATTTTTGTCTACACCTGTTGTAAAGTGTTAATTTGAGCTCCTAGTGCCTTTCTCTCAGCTTTAACCAGTCTGGCCATTCTCCTGCAACCACTTTTGTCAACAAAGTGTTTTAACCACAGAATTGCTGTTCACTGGAATTTCTTTTTCTTTCTTTCTGATCATTTTCTGTAAACCTTAGATATGGTTGTGCATGAAAATTTGAGGAGATCAGAAGTTTTTGAAATATTCACACCTGCCCTTTTATCTGCTACTGGTTTGCTAATTCCCTTCCCTTCTCTTCTACCTTCTCCTCCCCTCTTCTCCACTGTCACCTTGTCAGCTTTAGCATGTTGGACTAATAGTCAATGCTCCCTGATGTTGATATGAAGCGCTGACAGATTTATTAGTAGACTTATACACTGATTTCATTCTGATAGTTTACATTCTTATGTTAGTTTATCAAGTTAAGACCAGAGAATATTATGACCTTTGACACCATATTAACACGAGGTGAGATTATAAATAACTTGTACAATCAACAGAAATCCAACACAGAAGTCTGATGTCTGATTGGTCGATCCCCTGGCATGTTAGAAACTTAGCCCCCTCCCCTTTTTCCCACCCCTCCCTTATACTTTGATATAACACTTATACATTTACCTATATTTATCCATTTGGTTACATTTTTTATATATATATATATATATATATATTCAGGCCAATAGACAAAAATAAATATTGTCTAATAAATAAACAGTTTCTACTCAAATATGAGTATCCACTAAAAAATAATGTTTAATTAACAAAAATTTGTCAGATTAATAAATAAAAAATACATTCCTTTCTTTAGAAATTGCTCTCTTTGCATTAGGATATGGAACTGAGGAGATATATTTATTTTGAAAGTTGGAGAAAAATCTGTTTAAAGACACTATTTGGACTTTGTTTAGCCATTGATGCAGACAAGCAGTTAGCACATCAGATCAAATGACAGTTTCCTCTTGGGGAATGCGGGTTCAGATCCTGCCGGAGAGTACATATTTTTCTAATAAGATTTCTCTTAAATTAAGGCTGGTAGATGAAAATGAATACTGTTAATAAATAATTGGAGCATCTGCTCAAATATAAGTATCCACTAAAAATAACATTTATATAAATGAACCATATTTATCTTTTCAAAATGTAAGAAAATGAAATACTCCACTGGCTATATATATAAGTAAATTGGTGATGGATCAGTGGTGCATTGTGGGTAGTCTATTTTAACGGTTATTTTAGCAGGAGTGATTTGTTAATTTTTCATTATTTACTTTATTTATTTGGATTAATTTATTTCACTTGTTTTTGCTTATTTATTTTTATTTATCTATTCCTTTCAGTTTTCGGTTTTTAAGTAACGTAGTAAAAATTTGTTTTTATGTCTACATTTTGTGATGAGTTCTGATTGTTTATTTAGTACTTTGTTTTGGTCTGGGAAGGTAATTATAGCTATTTTTTCCACCAAGCAGAGTTTGCAGTTTTTGGATTGATTGTTGTAGGCTGATGTTCTTTTCCTTATTTTCCATAAGAAAAATGATATCAGCCTACAACAATCAATCCAAAAACTGCAAACTCTGCTTGGTGGAAAAAATAGCTATAATTACCTTCCCAAACCAAAACAATCAGAAATAATCTCAAAATGTAGACAAAAAACAATTTTTTACTGCATTACTTAAAAATTGAAGACTAAAAAGAATAAACAAAACTATTATTAGGGTAAAAACTTCATTCTAGTGACAAAACATTTTTTTTTTTTTCATTTTGCCATTCAATTATTCACTATCAGCCTGATATATAGATTTGTATATCCAATCTTATAGGAAATGGATTGCAAATAAAACAAGAATTCTTAAAATTTCTCTGTTGCTGTCCATATACTAATATATATTAAACATTTGGTACAATCAAAATAGTCAAATCTCATCTTGCTTTTATATTAAATCAATAAATTATGTAAAAATGCATATTATATTTAGATAAATAATTTTAAGCACATGTTTTGTATGCCACATCTAAACTTGAGCCTAGAAAAATATACACAGAATGTGAAAGATTCATCAATGTGACCTTAAGGATTAGAAATGGCTTGAAATCTTTTACTGGATTACAATCCAACCATCACAACATGAAATTAAACGTATCACATGGTCAAAGCCTCTTTTACAATGCTGTTTCTCTTCAGAAGATAATATTTTTTCTCTTTTGAATATTTAATTCTTTTCAGTAGTTAATTTGGAGTTGATTAAATAAAATTATCAAATGGAAATTTACAATTTCATAAATTATCTTTAATAAGCTATTTTCAGTTTATCAGCTAAGAAAAGAGTAAATATAAAATATAAAGATGGTATTCTACACACACACACATTGTATATTTATAAATATGTCAATCAGTATTTCCCTGAGCTATACATACAATGACTACATCTGCCCAATTGCTAATCAACCATATAAATGGCAAAAACAAAAAATGAGATTTTTTTTTATATATTTATTTTTATTCTATAATTAAACATTTTCTACTGACAACTTTTAATATTTGCATTTTATACAGTTTACAGAATAAAGAACTCCCTAATTTTGTTTTGTAAATACTCAAAATGAAGGGTGATATCTTTTTCTGACTGAACTTAAAGCCAAATATTTTCAAGTATTCTGAGCAGATGAACAAAGATTTACCAACTATTAATGGAGATGACATCGTGTTCTAATTGAAAGCGCGTCAACTTTAATCGTCAGTTTTAAATGGTTCAAAAATATTGAGCCAACTCCAAATTTCTTGCACACCTTATTAAAAATGAGTTCGGTTGCAACCAAATACTTGTAGACATATGGACATGCAATACAAATATTTTCTAATATTTATGCATCAGTCTTTCTGTTGTTTTTTTGTCAATGTAACTTTATTCATAGAAAAATAAAAAAAGCATTTAAATATCCCCAATTAGCAAAATCTCCTGGAACAAATGGAGTAAATTCTTTGAAAAGATTTTATAATAAAACCGAAAAGCAGTCAACAGAAAAAGGAAAAACAACAGTAAATAGACTAACTTGCTTTAATTACCCAAGAACTTTCCAAATGCATGGGAATAAAAAAGGAAAAAAAAATCAATGCCGTATTTTTCCACATACACACAATCATAAAAGAGATAATGAAAGTTACACTAAAAATCAATATTATCACTTCTGTTTAGTTTTAAGTAAACATTTACACTGTATCTACCTTGAATAATATTTTTTAAGCATAGCAATTTAACTTCTAGTTGTAGCTATCTTAACAACTTAGCTTCTAACAACTGTGAGTTAATTTTTGAAATTGTAATTAAAGAAACAGATGAAATCAGGATTTTATTTTTATGCAATAATTTGAAGAGCAAATGAAATACGAATGAATAAAGCTGAATACATTGCATAATATAACTTAAACACATTAAAGAGTGTTATATTATTATTTATTTTGCATTTTCATATAATTTATTGATATAAGAACAAAATGAGACTTTTGACTCTATTTTGATTGTGCCAAATTTTTAATGTGTGTGGACAGCAGCTGAGAAATTTTAATCAGTTAATTGCAGTCTTGTTTTATTTGTAATCCATTTCCTGGAAGATATAAAATCTATATATCAGGCTGATAATGGATAATTGAATGGCAACATGTCAAAAGACCCTGTATAATGTTTTGTCTTTAGAATGAAATTCATTTTATTGATAGTATGTTTACTGTAACTGGACATGCATGTCTTAAGGTATCTTTAAAACTCATATCTTGAGCAAAATATAATATTTAAAGTAAAATGTAAAACGGTGTGTACTTGTAGGGTCCTAACAATAAAAAAAAAATACACACACAATATATATATATATATATATATATATATATATATATATGTTTGTGTGTGTTTTCATCCTTTTCAAGTCCAGTCAAACAGCTGTGCACAAAGTTTATACTATAATAATCTTATTCAAAAGGATCATGTCATTGACTTGCTGACACTGTGCTTAACCCTCTCTAAATGTGTTTTTAATAACTTCTATTCATGTTTGCTCTGTGTATGTATTTGATATATTCAGGTTTAGATGAAATTTGAATTCATGTGATGCTGGTTCATTAATTTGAATTTCAAACTAACCAGTTTATCGAATGAAACTCTGCCAAATTCCACGTTTTCCTACTTTCTTCAGAATATTGATTGCTACAATTTTATTGACTAGATTAACCAATGTTTTTTTTTTTTCCTCCTCTGACAGTAACTTTTGAATAAGTGATTAGTGGCTGATGTTGTGAACTAATAGTGTCCATGTAGTATAAAAAGAATTTATTTCAAATTGCACAGATGTATTTGGCAGATGAGTAAGTTATAAAAAATGCTAAAACAAATTTCTGATTCTTAAAAATCTTTTGTTTTAAACATGTTACAAATGTTGTGAGTGAAAAAAGTGACCATAAAATCCTCTTAGCTAAAAATGTGACAAAATCTTTGTTTTCAAACTGAGCCTTTTTGCTCTTTGAGGGAAAGGAGAATTTAAAAATAGAAAGTAATTAAATTTTTTTTTTTTTTTTTTTTTTTTTTTTAGAAGGGTGTATATTTTAATAAACTTTTGACATTTTCAAGCTGATTAAATTTAAATGTGTGGGAGGAAAAATAATCTTGAATATATATTTTAAACATGTTTGTTTCAGTATATATGGAATATTCTCAACTAATTTTATTTAGTTAGATTCACTTAGAATCTGAAAATAGAGGATATTATTGTAGGGAAAAGATTATCTTTATTTGGTGCAAGATCTATGGACTTTGAATTTGTATTATGTATTATTAAAAGAAACTTTCAAACCTATACTGATAAAAATGTTTCAGTAATTTAGAACCGCTTGTTAGACTTGAATATATGTCTTAGAAAATGACAGTTTGCATATTTTTAAAGGGACCTTTTTCCTCTAACACTTTATCAGAAATACATGGGGGGGGGGCGTAATTAAGAAGCCACAACTAAAATAAATTCATAATTAAAAAAACAAAACAAATTGGGGTAAATAAGCCCCTAGTGAGTATGAAACAAAAAGAATTTCTCACAACCCACAAAACAAAGAAAGTTCTCTTTCTGTCTGTACAAAGTTGGTCGATGAAGCTTGATGCACACAGCCTCTAAAAACCTGTCATTTTCAAAGCTATATTTAAATTCTGTGGTATAAAATCTTTGTTTATATATATCTCCATATACGAGGGTAAATCAGAAAATAAAAGCAGTTTTGAAATTATACAGTAAAAACAACAGTGTGGCACTGACATATGACAGCATGTATGTGTTTGGGATGACGGGTAGCTGCCAAAAAGTGACATGTGCATTTGTTCTTCATCAGTGGAAATAAAGGTGTTGTATGGAAATTGTCTTTACCTTTTGATTTACTTTCGTATATTTAAATAACTGATATGATATTAATAAATATCATTGGAATTTTAGTACACTCTTCAACAGAGGATTTCTGATTCCAATCAGGTTTCATTTACTGAAACATTTGGTTACATGTAAAATGTAGCATTGAAGTATTTTCTTTGAAAGGCATGTCTACTTAAAAATCATTTTGGTTGATTTTTTTTTTATTATTTTGTTTTATTCAGTCATATTTTATTTTTGTCATATGGTGTATGCAAAAATGTTAATCTACTTAAATATTCAAAACGAATGATTTCTCATACATCCTGTGTAAATTAATAGAACGTATGCTTTCTAAAAAAATTTATTTTTTTTTTATAAACGTAAATATTTTATATTGTTTCTGTTTATAGAAAATTTTGAAATCATGATGAAATCTATTGTATGTATGATTCAACACTACATTTGCTTATTGAGTATTAAGCAGCTACTTTGTTTTGCATTTAGAAGCTGATAACATATCTAATGAATTACAAATATTTTAAAATGATTCAGTAGTTGAATCAAATTGTGCCCTGAAAACACTTCTGGTATGTCTTTGTTTGAACTTATCTGTATTGTTCATTAAAATTGAATGTAATTGACTAACACCTTTTTCATTTGTAACTTTTTTGTGAAATATATTTTTATACAGTGTTTTTGTCTTATTTTTCATCTTTCAAACATATTTCAAGATTTCAATTCATTTAAAATGCAGAAGGAATTGTTATTCATTTGCTGGCTTTTCCTGCATTACAATGACTTCAAAGAATATATGATTCTGATGATTTCTTTCTTTGATGAACAAATATATAATGTTTCAAGATCTAAGACTTTTCATTGCCCTTCAGTCATATCATATCCTACCTCTTTATCAACAGACATTTTCTAAATGAAGTCCTATTTAAATCATTCAGTTCATTACACATTACATTTTGCTTGTTATCCTGGATACCTTTTCTTTTACCTAATGTCTTTGACTAATTTATCTGTGAATATGACCCTGATTTCATACTTACTAATGTTATGCGATGTAGAAATTTTTTTTTTTTTTTTTTTTTAACAAAAATTTAAAAACAATTTTTTCACTTGGTGCAACTCTACCAATCTGTGGAATTATTTTCAACTGAACCATTTATGACTACTTTTTTAGTTGTATTATGAATACATTTTAATTGATTCAATATTTTTATACGACATAATTTTTATGAAAAATATGCTGGATACGTTTACCTGCTGTATATGTGTCTTTAATTTCTCAAACTTATACTTATAAGTAATTACACCCGAACATTTCAGTTGAAATGCACCGCTTTGGTGTATTTATGAAATTACTGTTGTTACTTCTCTCCTCTCTCTTCATGATTAACTCTTTTTGTGACGCTGCATCCCAGCCTCTCTTTCATCACATTTTCGAATCAACTGACATTTTGGCTCTTTGTACAAGATTTGTCATGTCACCTTACTCACTATCAACATTTTCTATGTTGAATAGAAGGAATAGGATTCATTGAAATCTTGGCAAAAACAGCAATTCTTGGAAACACTTTCTGTTTAAATCTTGTAAGATTATTTTAATCTGTCAGCTGCTGCTTAAAGTGTGTCTTATTATTAATTAGAAATGTGAAAATTATTTCCAACTCACAAAATGATCAAGATTTTCTACTTAGTTAATTTGGAACAGCTTCAATTTTTGAATCATCTACTTCATCACCTTTATTGAGATTAAGTGAGAAAGTGGGAATAGCCAGATGTCCGGTATTCCAATCATCTTTGGATTCATCACTTTTGAAATCTTCAAAATTGCCTTGGATGTTATCAGCTACCAGCGGAGCATCATCAAGGAGAGAATAAAAAAAAAAAAAAAAAAAATGGATATGTTCAGCTTAAAATACTTTTAAAGTGTTGCCAACAAAAGCCTTGTGAACATTCTTTTGTGACCCGTTACAGTTCCTGTATATGTACGTCATTGAGGTACTTTTGTTGCTTGGTCATAAACATTTGGACTATTCACAAGATCCTTAAAATTTGCTTCCAGAATAAGAATGAAAATGTGACTTTTTGTAAAGGATGTTGACAATTGTAGAAAACCTCACAGTGCATTGTAATAGGTTTTCAACATTGTCATTGACAGCTATCAAGAAAACTTGGAACCAGGCTGCAGGAGTTGTCATGCAAATATCCCCAACCATTCATCTTGTGACCAATGTCCTGGAAGTAGTGGACACCTACTTTATGAATTCATCATCTTGACAGGCCTCAAGTTTTTGTGACCATCCTTCAAGTTGTAATGAATGTATCCTTGACGTCATCATGATCAGCAGTGGGATTGTTCTGCTTGTGCTTGTTGGCCATCATCTTTGGAAATGATTTTTGCCACCCCCTTATATGCACCCATATAAAGTGACAATATCCATTTTATTCCATTACCTTGCTGAAGAATGTTTAAAGCCTCTGAAACAAAAAAAAAAAAAACAAAAAAAAAAAAAACCTATCTCCATTGACACCATCATCAGCCACAGATTTAACCAATATCCCTGGAACCATTTTCATCATTCCAATTGACCTTCAGAAAGGATGGATCTCATCTCTCTTTAAGGAAACCTTCCAGTTCAACTAATACCAGCTCTCTTGATATCATCCTTCTGATGTTCTGGTATGGTGGGTCAACACTGAATATTTTGGAACCAGCTTATTGGATAATTCTGATACCAGTTAATCTTTTTCTTTTTTTTTTTTTTTTTTTTTTTTTCCTCCACAGCAGATTTCAACTTTTTGCTCCGTTTCATTGTCATTTTATTTGTAGCTTGCCTTTGAGATTAGTCACATCTCAGTTTGTGATGTGCATCCAAGGCTTCTCTTTGCGTGTTTGGCCATTGTGGAAACAACATCTACTGAATCAAGAAAAATGGTGATTCTTGATTTCATTTCTCTTGTTTAAATCATGAGTTCCTGGGGCTACATTTTATCTTGGCCTGCCAGAGTCTGACCAGTATTCAATGACTGTCCTGCTACAATGACTACGACCTTGTGATTCGATGCTGACCTTCCAAGGATGATTTCCTAACCAACCTGGTTTTTTACAGATTCCAACTATTGTCGATTCCCGAGATATTCCTATTTCTATGCTGACTATGTTTTCTGGAACCAAACCAATCCTACCAACATTAAGGAGAAGAGACCAAACAAAATGGACACCAAACCAGTATCTTTTCTCCTTATGTTCATCATTCAACTGAAAAACAACTTTGTTTCTCTGTGTTTGTTTTAGATTAAATTTGTCAATTTTGTTTGTTTTTATTTTTTCTTCAACTTTGTATCTACTGTAAGGGTTAGAAAAGGACTGCTGCTGCATTATGGTCTCTGGTCAAATAGTCTTTCATTTTTTGTAGCTTTGAAACTAGAAATTCTGAATATTTTTCTAATATGCTAGTTGTTATTGATTATCAGGATGAATTGGTTTTTGACTTTGAAAAATGTTATGAAACTAGATTATGTGAACATTTTTTTTTTTTTTGCTTAGAGGAAATGGATAAATAATGGTGACTATCAGCATAAATTGTTCTTTCTTATAAGGATATGTTACATTGTTTAAGATCTAATAACAAATTATCTATCTGATATTTGTTAAAATTTGTTTACACCAGTGTTTCTCACTGTTTTTAAGCAACCGCACCATGAGCAAATGAAAAATACTACGGCAAACTTAGAAATAAATTTTAAAGGGTATACATTTAAATATGAAACAAAACCATAGATTAAAAAAAATACACATGAATATGAACTTCCTTTCTTTCAATGTTTCTGATCGAATGTGTGATAAACAGGCCCTTATTTCTTCTTCATTTGAGCGTAGTCTTTCTCACTTCTTATTTTTGTTATTATTTATGGTTGAGAAGCCTATAGTTTACATAGGTATAAAATTATATAATTGATAAAGCCTTTTTAGCTAATGTAGGATATTCCTTTTATATTGAAATCCAAAATATATCAATGTGTACTGTCAAATGTTTTATTTTGAGTCCTCAATCACTATAAATGATGGCCAATTCTTCTTCACTTAACTAAAGTCCAATATTAGAAGGAACATTTATGAAGGGATTCCAAATCCACCCCTGCTTTCATGGTACATTTAAGTGAACCACAGCATGGTGGTTGAGAATCGTTGGTCTAGACCAGGGGGTCGACAACTCATCCGACCCCGCGGGCCGGATCGTGTTATAATGACTGGTCGCGGGCTGGACGCAGGACATTAATGAAAAGTTAAGGAAAATTACATATGCAGACCCCTGTCAACCTAAATATAATGAAAATAAACATTGAGAAATCAGAAAAACAAAAGAAAATCTAAAATTAAAAAACACCTAACAAAAATTTCTTTTCCTCAAGGAACGTCAAAATACTTCAAAGTGAAAAAAAATCAACCGAAGTGAATTGGATGAAATTATGATGTGTAGGTTTGAAACTGTTATTGAAGATTGTTCCACAAACGAACCACACACACACACACACACACACATCAAACAAAAACGAAGCACATATACGCATACATACGAGTACAAATAGTTGCAAACATATACACTTACGTACATACACATGCGGTATCATCCACACATTCATGAGGCATGTATGTATAATGCTCGTATGTTTAAGTGTCTTTAGATTTCTGCTTCCTTGCATGTCAGTCCCTCCCTAGCCTCTTTCACTTTATCGTTCCTTTCACTTCTGTTATCTTTTAATGTAGCCAAGGGTCATAACAAATATGTATCCATTATTTGACATTAAATGTAGGCAACGCAACTTGGTAAAATAAGTCTCATGAAAGATAACTGGCAGATAGTCTAATTCGAAAGCCTTGTCTCTCATGTTAAAAATAATCATTGGTAATCAGGCTCGCGGGCCGGTCAAAATGCCTTCACGGGCCGGATCCAGCCCGCAGGCCATAGGTTGCCGACCCTTGGTCTAGACAAACACGCCCTCCAAATTACACTGTTATGCTTCTCTGTTTTCAATATTAAATCTGGAAATATATGTCTGCATATTAGAATATGTTCTTATCTCTCTGATTTAGAAGAAACTATGTCAAAGCAGTTCTCTTTAACATAAACAGAAAAGATATTTGATATTTAGGAGAGTATTGGAAAATAGATACTGTATATACTTGCATATCATACAACTTTTGAAGACCTAATTTGAAGCTAATTTTAATGGGGTCACATCACATGTGAGATATAAAATTAGTGTATGTACTGCTGGCTCTGGCTACACTGTTAACCAAACTATATATCCATTTAAATTAGCTTCAAAATTAGGTCTTCAAAGATCGCATGATATATATGTATATATGGTAATTGTCAAAATAAAAATTGTGTTGTTCTAGGGTGGCCATTAGTTCATGAACATTAATACCAGGAAGTTGTTTTAGTTTAAATTCCTTGTATTTCAAAGATATTAAATAGACGTTGATATTTTCATATAAACAAAATTTGATAAGACTGGCTTCTCTTGTGAGCATCATCTTATCTCATCATCTGCTAGTTCTTGAACTTAAATAAAAGACAAAAAACAAAGGATATTAATAACTTCTATTAGTTTGGTAAAATAGTTCTTCAGTTTATTGTTAGATTATATTAGGAGCATTTAGTATTAATTTCATTCAAAAAATATAACTTTTGATTGGGCAGTTGTCATGTCAGTGTGTATTTTTTTAAAATGATCTCAAAATTGGCATATTTTTGTTTATTGATTGAAATGGAAAATTATAACTAAAATGCAAGAGAAAAAAAAACATTTGTACACTTTATGCAGAAGGTACTGTGATTGATCAAATGTTTCAAAAGTGGCTTGCAGAGTTTCATATTGGAGATTTCTCTACTGTTCAGGTCACTAGTCAAATGAAAACATTACTCAAGAATAAGCAATGATATATAACACGGGAGATAGCGAACATTTTTAAAATGTACATATGAAACCTTAAATCATATCCACTACTTACACCTAACAAACATGTTCTGGGTTTGAAACAAATTTTGATGTTGATGAAAAGTAGACAATTGGAATCAAAGTGATTTGTGGGCAAACAATCAATTATAAATTGTACAAAAGGCTTGATTTTACATAAAGAAGGTAACGTTTATACAGAGGGATGGGGAGGAAGTCCTATACTATGAGCTCCTTTTGAGAAACAAATGATTGATTCAAAAAAGTGCTCTTCCTAATTAGAACAAATCAAGGCAGCAGTCATCTAATGAAAAGCATCTGGAATCAGTTAATAGAAAGGATTTCATATCCTATCAAGTTAATTCCAGACTACATTGATGACCAGACCAAAATTGTTACATCTTAGCTGGGAAGTTTTCAATAATCTGCCATATTCATCAGATATTGCACCTTTAGTTTGAGAATACTCTTAATGGAAAAAAAAATCATGAAAAATGTAGAAGACATTTAAAGTTGTTATTTACTGAGAAAGATAAACAGTTGTAGGAAGTTGAAATTGTTTGAAAGATAGCAGAAAACAATAGAGCAAAATGATATATTGTTCAATAAAGTTAATATTGAAAATAAAATAAAAATTTGTAACTAAATAAACCATATAGTGGCTGCAAAATTTTTTACTTATACATATTTTTTACTGTCCTCACCTTCCAATGGAAACTGAGAAATGTGGTTAGTGGGCATTACACAGATTAACTTGCATCCATAAAAAGTGTATTGTATCAATTTATAGTAGAAACCAACTCTCACTTTATCTGATTTTGTTAAGACACTTTGCTGAGTGTTACATTGTTATTTTAAAGAAGGTATCAATAGAAAATGGAGAAAAATAATTAGCAAATATAAACTAAATCTTTACCCATCAATACATAATTTCTATAGTTTTTTTTTATTTAGGGCCCAAACATTAAAGTTTTGTAGCTGTTGTTTTCATCAGTTTTAATTGTTTCTCCATTGGTCCTTTTTGTACTTTTAATATTTGTAGAATCTGTATATTGCAATGGCTGTTTTAGGCAAAGAGAGTGGTTAGGGAGTGGTTTCCCATTAACGACTCTATAGTTTTGTATTCATGGTTGGCCTTTAGTTGCCAATCAAGGCTAGAGTCTAAAATTTTTAATTCCCTACCAAGTCTAAATTCTTGTGTCAAACACAAAAACCTAGTTAGTAGGAATAGAAAGTTGTATAAGGCGCAATCAAGACTTGAACCCCTGCGTAAAATTCTAAAGGATGACCATAAGAAAAAAAAAATACAAAAATTTACATATAAAACTCTTGCACAAAAATTTCCTTTTGTGCACCTATTGTTTGAAAGATAGCAGAAAACAATAGAGCAAAATGATATATTGTTCAATAAAGTTAATATTGAGGTAGGCTAACATTTTACAGATATGTTGCAAAAAAAAAAAAGAAAATTACCATTGAAAATGGAAAAACGATTAAAATTTAGAAAGGCACAAGGATTCAATTTTGAAAACGATGAAAAGAGAAAGCACATTCAAGAAGTAAAACCAGTTATTCCGTATCAAATCAATAAGGGTCTGGCCATCACTGACACGGATTTTTTTTCAGATTTGTACACTTATAGAGCTTCATGCTACAAATTGAATGGTACCTATTTTACATCTCTAGATTAAAGGGTTTCTGAGATAAGACCCTTTGACCCTTGCAAAACAGGTGAATTTTGGAAAATAGTCACAAAGTTTAAATATCAATATTTTTTTGTTTTTTTACCTACAAAGCTAAATTATATACCATTTTAAAATACTTGGATAGATCTAAATCTTTTTTTTTTTTTTTTTTTTTTGTTTGTTTAAAGGTCAAATCAGATAATTTGACCATGACCTTGTAAAATAGGTACCATTCAATTCGTATCATAAATTTCTATAAGTGTACAAAATTTGAAAAAAAAACCATGTCAGTGATGGTCAGATTTGACACAGAATGACTCCAGTGCAACCACCTTTTTTAGAAAAAAGAAAAAAAAAACTACTTTAAATTGTCCCGTGCACATCCCAAAGACTTATAAAAATTTTGGAAACTTTTTTTTTTTATATTCACATTGTTTGTTCACTGAGCCTTTTGGGAAAATTTCTTTGAATTCTTTTTTTCATTCTTTGTTGTTCAACTGCAGGAGATTTTTCACTTTCAAAATTATTTTGGGCTCTCTGCAGCTTATTTGTAACTTGCCTTATGTCTAAATGCTTTGTTCTTGATGTCAAAAAATGCATTCTGCTCTTTGATGTAAAATGCCTTCTGGGGTTATCTGCTAACTGGAGTTTTATTTATGAAAAAAAAAGAGGCTCACTGATGGCTCCATCCAAGTTTTCACAAGGGCTTAAGACCATATTGGCCAAAAAAAAAAATACCAAAAAATAATTTTCCATAAACTTGAAATGATCCTTAACAATTTTGGCAGTTTTTAACTGCTGAGCCTAAAAAGACACTTCTACAAAAGAACGTGTACAAAAAAAGCAACCGAGACTATTAAACATTTATTATTACACCAAAGACTAACAGTAATCAATAATAAAATTTTTATAAGAGCACCCAGTCTGTTCTCCAATTTATTCTATAGTTGGATTGAGGAAGAAGGAATAGATAATTGCCTTTTCCAAGTCTATTAATATGAAGTGAACAGAACTCTTTTAATTTTCTCTACTGTTAAATATTATTCAAATGCACGTCCATTTCATTGATTTTTCTCTTGAGAATTAAATTGTAAGTAATTTCTCTGGACTATTTATGTCTCATTTAAATATTTCCATTTCAACTGTGGAAATAAATATTACCAAAACAAATTCATTTCTGGCTGTCATTTTAAACAATAGCTGGAATAATAGCAAGCCTGATTGCAAATACTTGTTCGTGGCGTTGGAGTAAGCAACATATTTTCCATTCAAATAATTGTTTCAACAATCTCTTTTATCAAATGAAAAATCATTAAAAAGTTCAGAAAATTTACATGTGTTATGGCTGTACTGACTAATAAATACAGGAGACTTAAATTCTTAACTTTAGATTTTATTCAATTCTGGATTTTTTCAATTATCATCAGTCAGTGGGTGTGAGGCTGCAGTGCTCACTTTGAACATGGGGTCTACATTCTAATATGAATGTATGAGATTCTCTTCTCACTCTTGTGTGAATGTTTATGCATCTACCAGTCATACGTTTGTTTTTTTGCTTTTTTTCATAGATGCACATTCTAGGCACAACAAAGTTGATCATGTGTTTATGTCTCAGGGAAGCCATTGACATTAAGTGAAGTGCACATCTTCCTCTCCAACCAGGTGGTCATTTCTCAGATCAGTCTGCTGAGGCACCTGGTTTCTTTGGTGGTATAGGGTAACATTGAGTGCAAAGTCTATTACACATTACTACACATGGCTTAAGAAAAGAAGACCTGTTACTCTTATGCAATCATTTTGTGCACGTTTACTTCAACTTAATTTCTGAAATCTACATATTTTCTTAGACTGGTGTAAAATAAAAATAGCAGTTGGAATGCAAATGAATACCTATGTAAAATGGTTTTAGTTTTTCTGATGTTTTAATTTGCCGCTTTCATTTTTGGGAAACATTTTCTTGCTGTATATCAAGATAACAGCCCCTAATTCTTTTTTGCCTACCTGTAAACTTTAGTGGTGATGAATTCCAGCAATTTTTATCTTTAAAGTTAGCCTCACCAAAGTCACATCTCATGGTATAATTGTTACCATGTTTCATTTCACTGCAAATTCCTTTCTTTTGTGATTGTTTCTGGACAAATCAAAGTTGACGCCATCCTTTGTAGAATCTCCTCGTTTATGTAACTGAAGTGTCATACTGGTATTTTGCTCAGTTCTTAGATTGGCCATGTTTACCTGACTATTTTTCTTTAAAGTTATTTATCAAGACTTATTAAAATAAACTTATGCAACCACTATTTATATTATTGTTAGTATAAATATATTAACTGTACTTAAATATATATATATATATATATATATGATATATATATATATATATATATATATAAGTAATTTCTTTTGTAGCATTACTAGTATATAAATTCTAAAATATTTCATTTTAGACAAATTGCTCAGTTTGCACTATTTACATTTTTCAGACTGTTATCCTCATCTTTATTGTCATATTCATGACATTTCGGCCATGGTATGCTGAACAAGACCAATCTACCCCAGTGCACTAGATAAAAGGTTTGGTTTGAAATTCCAATGTATATCACCTGAAGAAGGCCAGAGCGTACAATGACCGAAATGTCATGAATATGATAATAAATACAAGGACAATAGTCCGAACAATGTAAATAGTTACAATATGATATCTCGGAAATACAGACAGAAGTTATTTGATACATATACAATATGCTCATCCAATTTAAATCTGCATAACAAAGGTTTAAACAAATCAACTAACACAGCTGTTTATAAAGGGTTCATGCACTAAGAAAAATCCCTATTAAGAATAACATCATTTTAGTCAGATAGTAGTTTGTGATATAACAGCAGAATATTTTGCTCCTTTAAGTACTGAATGTCTGAATGGAGAAATTGGTTATGGATTTTTTTTTTTTTTACATAGTTGTTTGGTTTATGAGTTGAAAACTAATCTCATACTATTCTTTATTGCATATCCATATTCATTGAGAGAGATAGAGATATATTAATGTCTGTTGGAGATTTGCTTCACTTGTTGCAGTCTACAGTTTTTGCAGTTTTTATTTTATGATTTTCTTTATTTCAAAATTATTCAGTCTTCATCTACTATAATATAGACAGTGAATAACACTGTTATTCTGAAGAGCAGAAGTTATTGTCAAGTCTTCTGAAGACAAAGAATATGTTTTGACAATGTTTAACCTTTTTGTCACCCCCCACCTGATGTGTTAAGACAGTTATTCCCGTGACACTGCTATTATTATATACACTTTTGACTCTTTTAGCAATGTTTATTTACACAATTTGCCTGGTTCGCACTCCTCCCCAGTCTTTTGAAGAAGTATATTTTTTGTTTCCTATTTGGGATCAAGTTTTCTTAGTGGCATTATTGTCTTGTTTGGAGTTAACTGATTAAAGAAAAAAATGTGAACCAAATACAATGCAATATTTATTATTTACCATTTTATAACGAAAGAAATTTAGAAAAAAAAATCTTTTTCAAAAATTTATAAAAATTACAAAATTATCAAAATGTGTAAATCAACTACAATGTGATATTAATATATTTATTATAAATAACTATGAAAACAAGATTTTTCATCACTTTTTAAAAACAATAAACATTGAAGGAGTCAAAGGTGTATACAATAATAGTGGTGTCAAGGGAATAACCATCCTTTTAACACACTTGTGAAGGCATAAAGTTTAAACTGTGCCACTTTTTTTTAAAAAAACACACCCTCCCTTTAAACTATAATTTGTTGTAGCATCTGGATAAACATTATAATATTTGTTTATACCAGTGTTTCTCAACCTTTGTAAGCAATGGCACACCTTGGAACAAATGAAAATATCACAGTACACTTAGCAAAATTTTTAAAGGGTATACATTTAAATATTATGAAATAAAACCATAGATTTAAAAACACATGCACACAAATATGAATTTACTTTATTTCAATGTTTCTTTTCAATTATATGTTCAGATTATGTAGTCTGAAACCTTTTTTTTTTGTTTTTTTTTTGTTTTTTTTGTGATTTCTTCAGTGTTTGGTTGAATGTGCAATAAGTTGAGCATAGTCTTTCTTGCTTCTTATTTTTAATATTATTTAAGGTTGAGAATCCTATTTCAGATGAATAAGAAAACTGCAATAAAACTGATAAAGCCTTTTTAGCTAATGTGGGATATATCTATGGGTACCTTCGAATGTTTTCTTTTGAGTCTTCGGTCATTAGAAATGGTGGCCAATTCTTTTTCTTTACCATAACTAAAGTCCAAATTTGGAAAGAAACCTAGCGAAAAGAATTATTTGATAAAAAAGTTTAATACTTATTCCATTTATTCAAATACTAATGATGTACCATTACTACTTTTTCAGGGTGACAGAACTAATTTCAACTCGTGGGTAATTTGCAGTGTAACCCCCGCGCTTAGTTTCTTATAAAAATTTCCTGAATAGTTCCATTTTAGGTGTAAATGTTCATCCTTATTTAAAAAAAATAACAAAGAAATTTTGATAAAATCTACCATTTTGGAGTTATTGACAATAAAATTTTGTACTACTTTGCATCATGGTGGGTGAAATTAATTCGGCACCCCTTTTTCACACACACACACACACACGTATGCTATGACAATATCTCACAGCACACTTAAGAGGATTGTGTGGCACACTAGTGTGCCGTGACATGGCAGTTGAGAATCACTAGTTCTTATACAATTAAGAAGTTGTTTTAAAGACCAAATTTAGCTGATTGCCCATAAAATAGTGAATTGCCTTTGTTTGTTAGACACCTTCAGAATGGCTTATGAATGACTTTAGTAGATTTGAGGATTGTTTTCTAAGAGCAGTAGATTGTTCATTGTTAGGGAGAACCTGATAATTTCTAAGGGCATTAGATTTTCCTTTGTTAGTGCAAATATCATATATGAAGTAGGTGGTGAAAAGTTCTTGTCTAGACTTCCCAGAATCTGACCAAATGACTTCAACATTTTTTGGAAAGGTTTTCTCATCAGGCTGAGATTTTTATCACCACCTCATACTTACATTCAGGCAAATGCACACTTTCATTTTATTATCTAACTGTAAAGGGACATTGATGTAGATGTTCTTTAAGTTTTCTTGACCAGAGACATAAATTCTGTTTGTTTCCTTTCAAATTCCTGCTTAAAAAATAGCATTTTTCTTCCTCTCTCTCTTTCTGCAGCCAGTCCTTCATGGCTTCTCAATGAAAAATTTTTTTTTTTACCTCCCTTTATTGTATTTCGTACAGACACTCTTTCAGATTTGGAATGTCTTCGAGCTATCTTGGTGCGGAACCTGCCATCAGATGTCACCAAAGTGCTGTTGCAGTGCCTTTTCCCAGAAGCATCAGAGATTAAATTGAATGTCGACAGATATGGGAAATACAACCGGAGGTAACTGTCTCTTTCATGCCTGTCTTGTGCTCACCATGCTAGTATCATCATCCTGTGAATGCCCTCTCTTTTCTTACTTCCATTTTCGAGTGCCACTGAAATGATCATCTCTAAGGAACCACCAAACCAGGATAGGCATTTTTTATAATGTCGTTTGTCTTTCTACCTGATAAACATCTAAGACCCCATATGTGATCAACCTTGGAAAAGTTATCAAAATGTACATGTTCAACTACGCCAAGATCAGTTTTGTTTATCTCTATAAATGTATGACATGTGGTTTAATGTTGTTAAGCATAAATTGTATGGAATTTGCCTAAATTAAGATTGCTTAAATTTCTGTAGCCTTTCAGACAACATACTTTAGCCAAAATTTAACTGTCACAAAAGAGATAATGGGAAAAGTTTACATTTTATCTATTTCCTAACCTGTCAATGATAGACATAATAATTATAAATATATAATGACATACAATAGTGCAAATCCTACAAAATATGAAACACTGTATTCTGATTTACACTATTTACATTGTTCAGACTGTTGACCTCATCTTTAATGTCATATTCACAATGTTTTGGCCATTGTCTGCTCTGGCCTTCTTTGGGTAGGATTTTTTGGTGGATTCTTCATTTGGATTTCAAACCTGGCCCTTTATTTTGTCCACCCGGATAGATTGTTCTAGTTCCAGAAAAGTTATTACATGTGGAACTAGAACAATTTACCATAGTGGATGAAATAAAGTATTTCGTTTGAAATTCTAATGTTTATCACCTGAAGAAGGCTGAAGTGTAGAATGGTTGAAATATGACAATAAAGATAAGGACAACAGTCCAAACAGTGTAAATAGTTACAATACCTCATCTCAGAAATATAGACAACTGTATTCTGATGTTAGGAAAAGGTCTTTTTTTTTTTTTTTTTTCTTATACATAATTTATTCTTTTTGGTTTTTTTTTTGCTTATGAGTGACAATATTTAACATGAATCAGTATTGATTAGTATATCCAAGGAAAATTTTGTATAAAATATTTCTGCTAAGTGACAATATTTCCACTACACTTTTTTAAAATCTTTTCATTTACTCTCCTTCACCATGTAAGATGTATGGTAATTTTGTGGGGAGCAAAGTCTTATAAGTCACAAAATACATTAGTCTGGAATATTGAGTGAAGGAAGGAATATCATAATGAAAAAAATCCTTATTAAATGATAAACCAAAAGGCATTTGTGAATTTTCAAAATCAAAAGGCAATAATAGCCCTCATGAAATGGTTTTACCATCATTTCCTCCATACAAGAAAGAATGATTTTACAATCTTTTATGACCTAGACAGGTTTGCCTATTGTCTGGTTCAGACTCCTCTCCAGTCTTTTGAACAGGAGTAGAGGTTTATCCCTTGTTTCCTGTTTAGGATTGGCTTTCCAGTTCTTTCTAAAGTTTACTTCAAATACTCCTAACAGTGGTGCCCAAACTCTGAAATTTTATTCACTAATTAAATCTTGGCCTCTTCCTCTTTTATGGAATCCCCTCCAAATATAGTGTTTTATACATTAGTTTTATATATTTGAAATTGCAGTAAACTGGCTCTCAATTTCAGTCAAGATTGTTTTAGGTGTTGCCATAGAAGGATATGACTACACAACCAAGAAATTCAAATTGAACTTGCATTGGCAGGACTAATATTTTGCTTGGCGAAATTAGTCACCTACAGAGTGCTAATGGTGAATGTTGTGGGAAAGATTTCATAATTGAAATATTTTTATTCTCAAACCATAAAAGATATAGGGAAGAGAAAGTAAGTAAAATGTAATCTGGACAATTTCAGTTCTGAAATATTACATATGTCATATTTGAATTTATCAGTCTTCTCTTAGTATGTTTTTCCTCCCATTATAATTGTAGAATTTAAGTAATTTTTGTTTATATTAAATTCATGTTAGTGTAATGGTCTCTTTTAGTTTGATGATTTCCTCTTTAAACTTTATTTGAATAATTTATAATTTTTTTGGCATTAGTTCACATATGAGTGGATTAGAAATCAGTAAAAGAGATTAATGTATTTTATTAGCTGTAAAAGATTACCTCAGTGTGACTTTGTGTATGCATGCACGCATGCACCCAGATCCCAGAATAACTTCTATGTCCTGGAACTGTCTAAAACAAAATCTTTAATTATCTCCCCCAAATTTAGAACCATCTAATAAAAAAGGCTTTATAAATTGTGTCAGTGTCTAATAGTCATTACAAGCATAATAGAATTAAAATATTTAAAAGTAAAATTTAAACAAAAAAAACAATGAAAAACAACTTCAATTGTTTTAAAAATGAATAAATGCAAAACAGATTAGTTAAATTTTACTGTAATTTTTATAGAAGTTGCGAATTTATTTAGACATTCTGATTAAATAGCTTTGAATAATTTTTCACAAAAATGTTCTTGTTAATTTTCATGCTTGGTGTAACTTTATCATATCTTAATTCATTTTCTATATAAAGAATATTAGCACATTCCAGTAATGTAAAATCAAAAACATTTTTAGTCTTGATCAAATGATTTTAATTTACATTTACCTGCCTCATGCTGTGACTAAATTTTCTGCAATCATTATTTTTAAAATTCTTTTTTGTATTTTCAGGTTAGTTTATGATAAACAAAAAACACAAATATTGTTAATTGTTCAATAAAGTCTTTTTAACCAAAATTTGACAAAAAATATATATAATTCTCTTTATTTATTAAAACAAAATTAGTTCCTACAATTAAACCCTAATATCTTTCATATTTAGAGATAAATAATACAATTATCTAAATTTAAGTCCTTCAACATTTTCATTTGGTTTTAATTCACTAATTTAAAAAAAGAGCTTTAGTTTTGTTTAGTGTTTGTCTGTGTATGTGTGTGCATGCTCTTTTATTAAAAGTTTACCACTATTGGTGAGAAGTTAAAATCTTTTTTTATTTAAAAAAAAATATATTTATATTTAGGATACATATAATGGAATTTTAATAAAGAATTTTGTATTGTCTCAGCATAATTGGCAAAATCTTAACCAACCATCTCAAACTCATGTTCTACTGTCTCTGGGACAATGAGATGTCAGTTTCAAGCCCTGGTGCATACCACCTTCAAAATTTAAATGAATTGAAAATACTTTGGTTAATCGTCTTGTGTTTCATTGAGAAACTTGAATTACTTTCTCCAATTGATGATATTTTCTTTGAAAAATCATTAGTATTTATGGTATTAATTTCTTGCAGCAGTTAGCATCAATGAAGAAGAAATAATCCAGTGTCATGTTTATAAAAGTTTGATAGTTAACGGAATGAAGTTACTCTCTTCAATAAAGGGCAGGGGCCTCTACTACAATTTGGATTCCTAAGGTTTAAAAGGAATTTTTTAAAATGAAAAAGCATTCTTGAATTTTTTTTTTTTTTTCAACTTTAATTGAAAGCTAAATGATTAAATTTACTATTTTCAGTAAGCAAAATACTCTAGTGTATTTCAAGTAGAAATTATATTGATTGGAATCTCAACTTTTTGGTCGCTTTCAGAAAATCAATAAAAATCAGCCATTTTGATAGATTTGTAAACAAAAGTTAATTCTTGGTTTTAAAAATCAACCAAAAATAAAATATATTTTTGTGACACATTATTTGAGGAAAATTAGCAAATTTAAAGTTAAATTAATCTGATTTAAAACAAATATTACTTACAGCATAAAACATGATATACAAGGATCTCTTAACCAGAGGGTCTTGTTTTTCTGACATGTTAATCAATTGATTGGCAGTTTAACATGTTGAAAAGCTAAGCATTGTTGACCAGAAATTGACATAAATTTATGAAATCTAAGTGAACACTTTGTTTTTAGTTTTTAACTACAGAGTAATTTTTTAAAATGAACATAATATTTTCAGCAATTATCTAATATTTTATTGAATTTTATTTACATATATATTTATTTATAGCCTTATATTTTTATCAAAATAACTCTCACAAAAAAAAGTAAAAAAAAATAAAAATAAAAACTACTAACAAAAAACATTTTTTATGAAATAATTTAGGAGTTAGAGTAAAAATAATTTGAAAGGAAATTTCAAAATGACACACAAATTTAAAAAAATAAAAAATTTGAATAGAAATTTAATAAGAAAAATTTAATCTAAGTTAAAGTAAAAATTATCTTTTTTGTAGAATTGAGCTTTGTCTCCAGGTTCTTTCTTTTATTTAAACTAAAAAAAAAAAAAAAAATTACTTAATTAAAGTATAACGCACACTAAAATAAATACACAAAATAAAGATATTTAGTGAAACAGGAATTAAAAAAGTAAGAATTTCTTTAAAGTTAAAAATTTTGAAGGGATGATTTGCAAAGCCTGTTGAATTGTAAACATGAAACAGAAATGAAAATGACAGAATTGCAGACAGCCAAATTTTTAGGGAGGACAACCCTTAAACATGTGACAGACATCCATACTTCTGTAAATGGTAATGTTTCTATACTAAAAAACAAAAATTAAAAGTTATTTTAAAAATATTGGGGGTAAACAATTTTTATTAAGCTTTTCAATTTTTGATTCATATAGTTTTCACTTAATAACAATATCACCTAATTGGATTGAAGTAATGCAGAATTTTAAACAATTTAAATTATTGTAATTAAAATTTAAAACAAATGAAAACAATTCTTGTAAAAATTAATTATTCATTGAAAAAAATATTTTTCTTAAGACAATAGTATCCTTAATAAATTTTATTTATAAAAGCAATTAAAAGCTTTTCTGATTAAATAATGTCATAGTTTTATTGCATTTTTTATTTTACTAATCAGAGCAGATTTTTGGTAACTGGGTCCTGTTTTATAAAAAAATACTGATGATTAAATTTTAAAGGGGTCTGCTTTTAACTAATAAAACAGATTTTGAGATTGCAATTTAATTTCTTAAAATTTCATGAAATTAAGTGGAGGTAGTAGGGGTAACATGTAAAAATAAAAAAATTCAAAAATAATTTCATTCATTTGTGAATAAGTTTTGAAAGTTTCATTAAAATCTGACAATTATTTGATTTTTGCAAAAATTTCAAAATCAATGTATTTTTCACCTAAAAAAAAAAAAAAAAAAAAAAAAAGGTGCTAAAACATTAATCATAAATATTATGGCGACCGCTGACACACAAAAAAAAATTTTTAACCAAAATTTCAATTGTTCTAGAAAGGATTAAAAAATTTAATAAAATGTACTTGGGTCTTTCTTCTTAATAATAACATAAATATTTTGACAATAAAACTTTGTTTTTATTAAGGTTGGGTCCTTTTTCATCATGCTCTGCTGTTTTTCAGCGAGCAAGTGCAGGTACCCTACTAAAGGGTCAATTGATATTATAAAAGAAGAGCTGATTCTCTGTCACAAGGATGCCTGTCTACTAAGGCTAACCCTTACTGTAAACACCTGCTTAGGCACATTTGCATTTGTTCAACACCAACATACTGCAACTATGTTGAGTGGACCTTACTTACAGTTTCTGGAAGAGAGCGTGTTATCTAGTGTGATCAACAGTCTGAACCAGGTCATCACGCTCAAACCTTTGGTCACAATAACTTGTGACTTTGTGCTAAAAGAACCACATATATGGATTATGTAGGTCTGTGTTGTGCATATGAGTGTAGGGATTTTAACGCAGGCTTATCATCTCTCAGTTGTGTCTCTGTCCTTGGACAGAGTGCGCTCAGGGGCTTCTCTGTCTGAGGGCAGAGGGGCAACTGAGGAAAATTATACTGAAGAGGTGCCCAGCCCTGGGGAATAGCTGCCCGAGGCCGCGCTCTCCCATTGCACAAGAGGGAGGGATCAATGCTCTCACCGAGGCCAGCGCAACCGACGATTGCGGGGGCTGAGGAGAATTTTTGTCCCTGCACGAGTGTACGCACTCGGGTCCCTGCATTAATCCAACCATGTGTCACATCTCATTCTCGTGGGGGAATGAGCAAACACCGCATATGAGTGAGTGACATGTGCTTGTGCCATTAAATATACACACAAGCACTGAATTTAACTGATTTTGAAATAAGATACATTCCCCTTTTCACTCAATCTGGACAACCCCTACTATGTAATGAGCAATAAAATTATGGAGTTAGACAACTATAAGATTTAGCTAAACTTTTCAGAAATTATTTGGGAAAACTTTAATTTTTTGCTTTTTTAAATCTGTCATTGAATTAAAATATACATCTAAACATTTTGCATGAAATTGTAATAGATATATTTATCTTTAGAACTAATTTCCTTTTTCTGTTTTGCTAACAATCCATATGTAACAAGAGTTTTATCTAGTCCTTTGAATTAATTTTATGACTCCTTCTGTATTTAAACTTGATTTATTTTCTAATAAATACAGTATTTTAAATGGACAAACAAATTAGATTTTAAATTTAATTATCTTGCTCTGAGAAAATCTACAGGTAGTGAACTAGCAACAATAAATAATTCTATTGATCACTGCCTTTGGTGGGGTTTTGCAATATGAGAAAAAAAAAAACAACAACAACAACAACAACAAAACAACATTTGTTCATTTATTCCAGGAAATAGGAATGCTTTCAATAAATTATGTAATTATTTAAATTTCCTAATCGGATCACTGAAGTTAAGCAGTGTTCTACCTGGTCAGTACCTAGATGAGTAATCACTCTGGAATACCAGGTGCTGTAAGTTTGTATGTACAGAAATGGGTAATGGATAATAGCTCCGAATGAGAAATTGGAGAGCTGAGTTTGAATTCCAGTCAAGTTTGTTATATTCACTCATATGCAAATACCCTTGGGAAAAAGTATGACTCCACCTCTTCTCCTCCCAGCTATAGGTTAAATAGAACAACTTGTATCAGAAAATCATTATTATCTCAAAAACAAAAAATGCTTACTATCTAAACATATTTTCTGGCTTTAAATAACCTGCAGAGGGTTGATAAATCGTAGAAAATGAACAAATGAATCCATCAGTCTTTGTTTGACTGATAATGCCTACAGTATTCAGAACCTATTTTTTTTGTTCTATATAAAATTTCAGATATGTTCTTGTTTGTAACCTATCTGGAATTGGTAAGATCTATGTTGTAAAATATAACATTCATAGAAACCATGTTAAGAATTTGGGAACATTTAGCTATGCTGCATTGAAATAATATTCAAAGAAATCCTTGCTGAATTAAATTTCCATCAGTGACTTAGAAAATTGTTACGCAATGTCATCATATAGATAAGAGGTAACATATGTCCTTTGCCTGCACTGTCATGAACACACCACACAGTCTTCATATCAGAATGGAGACAAGCAAAAATGCTTTTGCAGTCAATGTTATACTTAACAAAGGCAAGGATATGAAATTTCCTTATGCTCTCTCCTCTCTCTTGTCATTTTGACCTTTGTCAATGACAACTTATAGTACAAGGTGAGGGAGCAGACAGCTACTTTGTGCTGAATTACTGCCTAAAGGAAACTAAACAACAAATAAATGTCTTATTTGTTATCATTAATAAAAAATAAAAATGGTGTGAGAGTTGATGCCATTTGTCTAATATATAAATGTTTTTTGGTGCCTGTACAGAACATTAGGTCAGTAGTGCTCAAAAATATAATTTGATGAAAATTATACAAAAGACCTTTTTCTAATTTGTTTGTAATCGTTTATTGGAGTCGTATTAAAGTTCTCAGAGCTATTTACAAACTTTTGTTACTATCTGAAACTTAAAAGTAATTTCTCATTTACATTTTCTAATGTAAATATTTAAGTGTGAATAATGTATAGATAATTTTGTTAATGATTTATTTATTTTCCCCTTGATGTATTTTGCTTCAATTTGATTAAAAACAGCTTGAGCTTTTCTCCTCGTAAACCTGATCTTATTTGGTAACCTACTTGACACAACTCTGGCTAGTGTTCTTTCAATGAATTTTCCACCATTATGGGTGCTATTTGACTTGCATAATTCTTAATAGCAGGGCTTGAAATTAACATCATCTTGGAGATGACAGAAAATTATTTCTGAAGACTGCTTAGATGTTGGTGGGACCTAGCTGAATGATAGAAAATTTTTAATTAAACCACAATTTAGTTTATTGCTGAAAAGAAATCTTGCTTCTTAACAATGGTGGTTAGCTTTTAATAAATGGAGCACACAAAAACAAAATAAACAAAACTTAAGCACTTCTTTTTAAACCAGTGAAACCTTATGTTATTTATCTCTAAACTTAAAAACAAGGATTGAATTGTAAGAACAATGGAGTAATCGAAATGTTGACATTTTACACTATTTCAAATAAAATGTTATGAAGGAAACCCCTGCATCAATACTGGAAAGAGTGATAACAGCTACTGGACTTGAAGAATCTATTTTACTGAAAAATGTTATAATGTTATAAATTTCAACCAAAAACAGTACTAGCTGCTCAGTCAGTGAATGCCAAATGTTTCCTTGTAGAGAAACAGCTAATATTACCATTACCAATGCTGCTTTAATAAACAAAGCAAGATGTTTTTCATTTAAAAACTTGTATGAACTATTAACATTGTGCTATGTTTCCATTTATCATAAACTTAATTGAAAATACAAGGGAAAATTTAAAATTATGATAAACAAACAGAAAATTTAGGTAATTGTAAAATATTTTGATAAATTCTTCACAAACTTTTTGATTGTAAATATTTGGATTGTGCTAATATTCTTTATATAGAAAATGACATGGCTTCCCTCTATCTTTTCTACAAATATTTTCATGGCAACTGTTTTGATAAGCCCCTTTCCCTAGTGCCTTGGCTACATCAATTTAAGTGTGCTACAAGATTGGCAACTAGATCTCACTGTATTACTATTGAACTAGCTAAATACAACTGACACTTTTAAGAGTTTCTTTTATCGCACTTCTCACCTGTGGAACTCCCTTCTGATTTCTTGCTTCCTTACCTCCTAAAATGGATCATCTTTTCTTTTCTTGAACTATGTTCCTTTATTGTCCTTTCCTCATTCCTCTCTTGTCCATGGGTATGACGGTAATCTACATCCGCATCCATGGGTATGACAAACTGCATCTGTGTCCATAGGTATGACAGTAAACGACACCCGAGTCCATGGGTACGACAATAAGCTGCATCCGAGTCCATGGGTACAACGATAAACTGCATCCGAGTCCATGGGTATGGCGATAAACTACGTCCAACAGAAAGGCCATTTTTGGAAAAATAGTATTACCAGCTATACGTTTTGGAAAGAATAATGTTCCCAGCAATGCTTTTTTGAAAAATGATATACCAGCTATACGTTTTTGGAAAAATAATACCAGCTATACATATTTGAAAAATAATATTGCCAGCTATATGTTTAAAAAAAAGAAAAATATTACCAACTATACGTTTTTTAATAAAACCTTATTCAATGGAATTGTAACTGGGGTCAAAACACTATGAAAGTGTAAAAACAGGTTTTAATACCAGAAATTCTTTGTAAAAAAAATTATTACCATCAATTCATTTTTGAAAACCAAATGTTGCCAGCAATGCATTTTTGAAAAACAAATATTAATATATATTACCAGCTATACATTTTTGAAAAAAAAAAAAAAAATATTACCAGCGATACATACTTGAAGAAAAATTATTACCAAAAATGGAATTTTTGAAGGAAAAATATTACCAGAAATAGATTTAAAAAAAAACAAAAAAACTTATTACCAACAATAAAAATTTTGTCGACATTAAATAACCCATTGAGGTTGATATGCCATAAAACCAAAACAAACAATCCTCATTTCTCCTCATTAAAGTCTTCTCATTTCCTTGTAACCCCTTGCATCCTAGCAGCGTTATTGCCTTGCTTGGGATGAAACAATTAAAAAACAAAATGAATGCATAATTCTTGACGTAACTGATGAAAATTAATAACATTTCTGTGTAAAATTATTCAAAATGATTTAACCAAAATGTTAAAATAAAATTAAAGTTGTGATTTTCATAAAAATTGCAGTAAAATTTAAATAATTTGCTTTTGCATTTATTAACTTTTAAAACTAGAATATTTTAGCTTCTTATTTCCTAAACATTTTAATGTTATTTTTATTATGCTGCTAATGACTTAATAATAATAAAATTAAAAAATCTTTTTTTTTTTTTTTTTTTTTTTTTTTTTGGTCTGTGGTTCTGGAGAGATGGTGGGAAAAAAAATTAGTCTGGGGCTCTGCTTAAATGTGAACATAAAATTGCCAAAGAAATTTACATAAACTTCAATGGACTATTGTCACTACCCCTTAGGCAATAGCATTATTTATTATAAATGTATGTAGCCAGGAAATAAATATTAGTTGTTTTTTTTGGTTTTTTTAATCTTCACCCTAAGCCACTAAAATGCAAGGGATTACTGAGAGTGAAAGAAACTGAGAAATAAATTGAGGAAAAGAGGGCAATAAATGAACGGGATTCAAAAAACAAGATGATGATTGATATTGCATTTAAAGTTGACATGAAAGTGAGGATTCAGAAGCAAGTTCCACAGTCAAGAAGTGTGAAAGAAGAAACTATTAGAATAGAACTTACAGTTACATGTAGAAATTTCAACAGTAAAATGATGGACCTAGTTGCAAATCTAGTACTATGCTTAAATTCATAAAATTGAGGCACTAAAGACAAAAGGTCATCAGAACAATTGCCATGAAAATATAGAAAAATCATTAGGCTGTAGAATTATTGATTTACCTATTCTAAATACACATTTTATTATCATTTTGTTTGGAACAATTAAAAGTTAATGCTTTGGAACAATAGAAATTATATTTAAATGAAACAGTTTAAAATATATTCATTAGTTAACAAATTGTGACACTAGATTCCATAAAAAAATTGCTTAATTTTAATTGTTTGCAATTAATAACAAAGTTAAACTCTAGCATCATAGCTACGGTTTATGTAAACATAAACAAAATGTCTTAGAATCTCAAATTATCATAATCAGTGATTTAAAAAGAAAATTTTACAAGTAAAAACTTACTCCATTTTCGGTTCACTAAGTTATGTCTTCTAACAGATATACACATTTCATTTGGTAATATTAATGGATGACTGAGAAAGATGTAAGAACTGAGATTAGCACCTCCCGAAGTATCTGGACTAAAAAATATAGTAGCATTTTAGGTTTTCAAAAATATTGTTCAGTATTAACTTATCTAACTATTCAGCTAAAACACTTATCTCACTGTTATAAACCTGTTGTGTACAATTAACGTTAATTACTATTCAGATTTTTGTTATGATAATTCTAAGTAAGTGATTGTAGTATATTGGGCAATTATTATACATAATATTATTGCTTCATCTTTTCAACATCTATGTTCAGTAGTTGTCGATGAACAGGAAAAACAATGCAAAATGGAGGCAAGCCTTCAGTTTTCATTTAACTGGAATTCTTTGGGAAATAGTTTCCTTGTACTTTTCTGTCTATTTATTCACTTGATCTTTTAAAAGTAATGTTTAGTGTGTATGGAATCATTGTTTTGTATGAAACAAAAAGAAATATATAAACTTTTTTTTTTTTTTTTGCTGATGCGTAAGCATCAGTTTTATTATAATTACTTCATTTATTTGAATCTTCTGATCATCTCTAGCATATTGCTTCTGTACATGAATGTTTTTCCTTTAGTTTCACAGGTATACTACTTTTTGGGATAAAGAGCTGAAAGACTTGTCGGAAAAGACTTTTCTTCGGCTTTGAGTTCAATCTTCCACTTACAAGGGTGAATGGCTTCAACAAGATAAGCCATATTTGATTCTTAAGTGCAAAATCTTGATATTACTCTGGTCTGAAATTCAAGCTTTGTTAAAGGACCTTAACAGTTTTGCTTGTTTTTCACTGAATTCTTCATTCCATCAATTGGGTCTGAGTCTAAAATATTGTTTTTAATGTGGCCAAAAACTGTATATTAAAACTAAACTACTAAGGGAACCACAGGTTTGGATGGTAATGGTGATTTTTAAATGTGACCATTGACAGTCTTGAACTGAAATCTGGAGTTTTTTTTTTCCCCATCTTATAATGTCTTGTTAAAGACATACTCATCAAAATGCCTGTTTCTCTTCATCTCTTAGCGCTGAAAACCAAATCAAACCATGCCAAAGTAATTATATGCAAATCGTCTGCAGAGAAGTGTAAGATAAAGTGTTGTTGCAAAGAATGTCAAAAAAAATAGAGGAACCCAGCATCTAGAGAATTGAAACAAGGATAAGTGAGTCTCCACTATTTGCTTTTGCAGACTCTATTTGCATGGTCTTGTTTGCTACCTACGTTTCAGGTTCTTATCTACCTACCTACAACTACAAGACACCAATTGAACTAAATGAATCTATAAAGGCCTTCAGAATGCAAGAAATAAGAGGAGAAAACTTCAACTTGACCTTGAGGATGAAGAAGAAAAGAACCTTAAACCTTTTTAAACTTCATGATCACCACTACCTGCTTTTTCACATCTGTTAAATCAGCTCTTATGATCTGAAGATCTTTACTGGTAAGAACTTGCCAGTAGAGTAACTGATAACTTGTGGGAGTTGAAGAGAAAGAGAGACAGCAAAAATGGTTTCAATTTTTGTCACCTACCACCAATATTGTCATTTGTGCTTTAGAAAAAGGCATGAACCTATTTTTTTTTTTTTTTTTTATTCATTCCTCTTTCTGGATCTTGTCCTGTCATGAGAATGATAGCATTGGATATGTGAAGAGAGAATGAAAGCAATCCTGTGCCGCTTTCCTTTTGCCTAATTCAATGTACAGGTTCCAATCGTCCTCACTTCTAGTAAAAGAATAAAGTTGTACATTAGAGATAGCTGTCATCAACAGATCTTTTTATGTTATTCACAAAGGAGAACTGTAATGAACCATATCTACTTATCTCCAAATTAAGCTGAGTCTTACTGCCACATTACATTGAAACACTGATTCCTGTATGATCACCATTGAGCCTAGTCAGTACCTAGATGGATTATGGCTTAGGACTACCAGTTTCTGCACACGTGGATGTGTGAGTGGGGTAATGAATAATGGCTCGGAATTGATAATCAGAGAGCCGAGATCCAAATCCTGTTGGGTTTGTTATATTCACTTACACAAAAATACTATTGGGAAAAGTATGAATCCAGCTCTTCTCCCCCCAGCTATGGGTTAATTAGCAAGACTTGTATCACCAAACCATTATTATTTTTATAAATTTTTTTTTCTTTTTTTTTTTTGTTTTAATCTAAAAATACTTCCTGGCTTGAAATAACCTGCAAAGGGTTAAGCCATAGAAAACAAATCAATTGGAAAAACCAAACTAAATTGGATCTATTGTTTGTTTTTTTGTTTTTTTTTCTCTTCAGAACTTGAAAAGAAATAGCTTTTTCTGTTTTCAGTTTCTGCCTCAGTTGAAATCTGTTTTTACGATGCTTTTTTGCTTTAATGAAAAGAAAAAAAAAATAATACATTACCTTATTTTTTTCCATTAACTACATTGGCTAACATTGAATATGGAACCAATTTTACTGATTGCTTCATCTCATAATGCCAAAATGATTTTGTCTTTGTGAGTATAGAAAATTGAACTAATAATCCAATATTAAAAAGAATTGATTTTTTTTTTGTTTGTGTGGTTAATACTTACTTTGTGTTCATGTCTAGTAAAAACAATTTTAAATAATTCTTATTGTTTCATAGAGTTACTGAAATCCTAACTTGTTTTGCTTTGAAGTAATAACCATAATTACATTTCTATATATTTGATTAATGTTGCTAGTCTGAATTCTTGCATGTTTTGTTTAAATATTGGGTCATTCCATCTCAATTCAAACAAAAAAAAAAATGGAAAATTTATGAGGTCTAGAATTGGTAGCTTTGAGAGATACTTAATGCAACTTAATGGAATTTATACCCCAAATACTCTAGTTTTCAAATGTTGTGCCACTTTTTGTTACTTTTAGGGGCTGGATATGATATTTCTCAATTTTTCCATATTTTTTTTTCACCAGAAAACTTTTTGGTTACACCCTGTAAAATTCCAAAGGGATATTTGGATTCCTTGAATGAGAATCTATAACAGTATTATTAATTCATTTCTGGCCAGTGGATCGGAAGATATAAGGGATTTGTGAGATGTTTGAAAATGGAAATGTCCGTTGGCAGAAAACACCTAATTCAGCAAAATTTCAACACGTGATATCTTGAACAGTTAGGAATTTTCCCTTAAAGTTTTCAGGATTTCCTAATGATTATAAGGTGTACAACATATATCAAAATGAAATATATATATATATATATATATATATATATATATATATATATATATATATATGTTGATTGGTTGAATTGACATGAAAGGGCCCTATTGTGGGGGGAAAAAATGGTTTTAAAGACAATGTTGATAACAGAAGTGTAACATTTTATATTTTATACAAAAAAAAAAAAATTCTTATTTTAACATGTTCCCTTGTGCACTTAATTCAGTGGTTAATATTGAAGAAATAGCTTTAACTTGTACAGTGAAATTTTCACAATAGAATTAATTTTTAACATGATATAACAGTATGGATTTATTATTCACTCTTATGTACTAATTTAGAAAACTTTTAAATTATTATAAATCTGCATGTGTATATTAGAAAGGATCTTTTCTCTCCCAGATTTTTTTTTTATGGAAAAATTGAAATATTCAGTACAATCACTGCAAAAAAAAAAAATTGTTATATATATATATATATGTAGGTGTGTGTGCGCACATACAAATAGTAAGAACAGAAACTAAACATAATATATTATAATAGTATTATTAATACAATAGTATCACAAAGATTATATCCCTCTGATGATTATAATTACATGAAACTCTGAGTAGCAGATTTTTATATTATTTTCATCGTGAAACCTGATGAGTCAACTGAACAATTACAAAAAGGCTCATCTGTGAAACTCTAACGTCGGAGTGCTGAATATAACATTAGCTAAGTGGAAAGTTTTCTATTTGTATTAATCATATATATATATATATATATATATATATATATATATATATATAGTTGCTTTATTGATATCAGACTCCTGTTTGTTCAATAAAGAAACATTTATCTGTGAAGTTAAAAAATTGCAATAGGAAATATATGCAAAAAAAAAAAATCATCCTTGAATAAAAATGTAGTTAAGAATTATTAATTTTCCTTTTTGATTTTCTTTTTATACAGATTATGAATATTTTTTCTTATTAAAGTTGCAATGCATTTTATTTACAAAAAAAACAAAAATCATTATTTTTGAAATTTTGTCAAATTTGCAAACCCTTGGGAATAATTTAGCTGACCAATTATGATTCATCTCAATAAAACTTGTTTTGACAGAAATTTTGAGAACTTTGGCATCCATGTTTCATTTAACACTCAACAAATTTCAGCAAGTAGGAATCAGTTTTTATAACCATATTAACTTTTAGCAATCTGCAGCTGGTTTTGTCCATTGAACAACTTGTCAGTGTAGATGATCCTAATCACTGAATGATAATCTATTAGCATTTTGTGTTGGGTTATTTAATGTTAAAATCTATTATTTTTTTGTCTATATTCCTGAGGTATTATAACTATTTACAATATTCAGACTGTTCTGGATATCAGTTTCAGTTACTTCCCTTTAGTAACTTCACTCTCCAATTTTTTTGTTCATCTCTGTTGTGGCTAGGTATTGAACTCACAACTCTTTGGGTCATGTCACTTTGGGATTACTTCAATCAATGCTTTTAATTCAAGGATAGGCAAATATTAGTTATGAATATTTGGGTCTATAAGCACTTATTTGGTCTTGGATAGTTCTGTCCATAAACATTTACTTGGTTTGGTGGATAGGCAAATATTGGCTATTTATATTTGAGTCTGTCCTGGCCTCTGATTGGGAGGTTTTGAGGAATGTTGAACCAACTCTTAATTGCTGCTGTTCCCACGTCCAGCCTGACCTGGGGTTATAACACCTGTTAGGGTTCTAGTTATTGGCAAATGGTTAACTCCGTCAAACTGGGTTCAAAACACTATGGAAAGTATAAAAGTAGATTTTTATAGTAGAAGTGCCAGCAATACATTTAAAAAAAAATATTACCAGCAATACATTTGACTTTCAACAAAAACCCTCTTTATAAAAATACATCAATGAAACCTGATCTACAAACTGATTTCTTACAAGCAAAGTATACATATTCTATTCATACGAACATATCCTAAAAATTATGTTGCCATTAAATAACTCATTCTGGTTGATATGCTGTAAAACAAAATAAACTAAACCAAATAAATCATATTTAAGTCTATAAGGCCTTCATCATCTGCATGGAATGCAGTTGGTGTCTTCTAGATCCCCAGTGATAGGGTAAGAGCAATTAACAAATTAAAATTAGCTACTTTGATGGATTTCTTAGTCCTATACTTGATTTTGTGCATTTGAATTGTTGTAATCTAAATAGAAATATCTCTGTCATAAAGTGGGCAGTCTCATGTACGTGTAACCATCAGAATGTCTGTATTGCCTAAGCAAATATCTTAATAAGATTCTGTTTAGCAAATGGGGAAAAAATGTCAGTATTGTATATTCCAAAATTTGATTCTATGAAAATGTCTTTTCCCAGCCCAATCTTTGTTTTTGCAACTTACTTCAAGTTCCTTCCTTAAAGAAAACATTGTATTAGAATCTGGTTGACTGAAAAAGGAACCTCTGAAGATACTGAGGTCATGAGAGAAAAGCAAAAGGTTTTACTGGGGCCTAATTTATGAAAATAGGATTTGAGAAATGCTGCTGAGATCTCAGTTGTCTACTCAGCATTATATAGGATGGCAATGTTTATTTTGTAACTCAAAGAAAATCTGTTTTCCAAACATCAGACAGAAATTAAGTCAATACTGAAAATGGCTTTTGCTTCAGAACAACTGCTTGATGATGATGAATTGGAAAATGTGACAATTAATATTTTCCTTTTTACAGCTTTTATTTTTTTAATTCAAATATTTTTTTTCTCAGAAAATTTTGCAATGAAATTCTTTTGTATTTAAGTATTAAATTAATTTTGTTGATTTCAGTAGTTTGTGTGTGTGTGTGTGTGTGTATATAGCTGGCTACTCGTATACGAGGATACCCGTCTACCAGCCAATCCCAATTGCAGATGCTTGCTCAAGTGCAATTTGTGTTTATTCAACACCCACAGAGCCCACCTGTGGTTTATACTGCAACTATGCTGAGCAGACCTTAGTTACAGTTTCTGGAAAAGTGCATGTTATCTAGTGTGATCAACAATTTGAACAAGGCCAGCATGCTCAAGCCCTCGGCCACGATGACTTGTGGCTTTGTGCTAGCCCAGCTATTGAAGGCCCCCCAAGTGTTCTGTCTACCCAATTTCACTCACAAGGCTTGGGTCAACCCATGGTTTAGTTTTCAGGCATTTTCCAAAGGTGCCACATGCTGGGATCAACCCCTCCAGTTTGATAACATCAGGAAGTTTTCTTCCTGACAAATTGACCATGGTGAGATTCAAATCCAGACCTCATGGTCAGAATGCAAACGTTCTAATCACTCAGCCATGTGCCCATATATATATATATATATATATATATATATATATATATATATATATATATATATTCAATCATCTCGCTTCAGCTTGTCATTGAGAATCAGATTAATGGGATGGAGAGGATGGTATGTATATATATAACACAAGCATGTAGCATTGCCATCTATATGTGCAGATTTCTCTTCATGTAACCCATGATGATGGAGGCATAGCAACATATGCAGGATTGACAACATGTACAGGTTTGACATGGCTGGCAGTACATAGTCACAAATCTGCACGTGGGTGGCTTAGGCCTTTTCCTAACATTGCTGATTTTGTTGACCAACTAGCAATATGCGTTAGCTAAGTACTTAGTGTCTGAGCAACCTTATCTAGGGATGCACTACTCACTGATTAATTTGGGAAGTGTTTATAAAAGGTGACCTAAACAAATGCCTGTTCTTTATGCAGCTGGTCACCAACCTGCGGTTGATCCTGTCCCTTTATATATATATATATATATATATATATATATGGCACTATTTGGGCTTTGTTTGACTAGAAGTCCTATGTGGCCGAACGGCGAGGTACATCGGATCTAATGATGCTTCTCTATAGGGGATGTAGGTATGAATCCTACCGGAGGATGCATGATATATATATATTTATTTTATATTCTTATATAGGGATGCTGAAGGGTTTTCTTTATGCTCAAGAAGGAATTTCTCCTATATTCTGATGTTTGGTTAGATTTTGAAAAGTGGCTCGTTTCAAGCCTAGAGATTGAATATCTTAATGAAGAAAATGTTGACATTATGTTAAAATGTTCAATCTCTAGGCTGGTAGACATTAATACCACTGTTTAAAAACAGATGGGTATCTATTCCGGCATATGTACCCACTATAAATATAGCTTTTATAATTGTAGGGAATAGATATAAAGATAGTCAAAATTAGTTATATTTTAAGCCTTACTCTTATTTTTGATTTGATATTTCCATCTTATTTTTGTAGCAATGCTCAAGTTGTTTTCATATTCTGTGACCATTAAGCGATCTGGCGCAGAAATAAAGAATAAGCTTTCAACAAGATTTGAACTTGTATCCCTTATCCTTGGGATCCTGTCTGACCAAAATAATGTCTTATCGATTAAACAGTGAAGGCTAAGCAGCATACTGAATATATATATATTCTCAAGATTTATTCTATTCTGTATTTATTTACACCTCGCAATAGTAGACGTAATAGTCTTATGTTGTCCAAGCATCATCATTTTTAACTTTTGTATAGTTTTTCTTTACCCTGATTTTTGATAGTATTGATTTTTTTTCAAAATACTCATATAATCTTTATATTCTTAGCAGCATAGTAATTTACTAAGCATAGCTTAGATGTAGCACAAAGCCAAAAACATGGAGCACCCAGTGAGGATTAAACTCACTACTCAGTTGTAATTGATATAGTGAGGCAAGCTTGCTAACCATTACACCACGTTGAGGTTCCCATACATTCTTAGCATGGATTGGAAATACTTCTAGATGTAAATAAACGATATGTTACTGAGTAAATTGGATAAAGAAGAATGTATTCAAATGACATCTGTGTGTTTTTTATAACTTTGTAATCCAGACTGGGAGCAAACCAACTGCATGCAGATAGATAATAAATCGACTTGCCATACAAAAATAAAAAGATCCATACAATAAGGTTGAATCTTCTTAGATTTATTCAACCCCAACAGAAACATTATCCTAAGGGAACTAGAGATCCTACCAGGATTCATTATTGGTGGGCATAATCTTAACAATGTAAAATATGCAGATGACATTGTGTTGATGGTTGACTCAGAAAGGAAACTACAAAACCTCCTAGACAGGGTGCTAGAAGAAAGAGAGAAAAAGGATTGACCATCAACTGCAAGAATACAGAAAGTATGGCTATCAACAAGAGAAAAATCACATAATGTGAATTATGAATTGGAAATATAAACATCAAGAGGTGCAGAAGTTCAAATATCTGGGAAGCATTTTAACAGAGGATAGAAAATGTGACACTGAGACCGGACAGGTATTGGACTAGTGAGAGAAACATTCCAAAAACTAAGTAAGGTGCTGAGAAATGGAAAAAAATTGTTAGCAATCCAGCACTCTTTGTTGCTTTGTGCTATCTATCCTCTTATGTGGCAGTGAATGTTGGACAATTTTCTCAAGGATGAGAGAAAAACTAGAGACAGCAAAAATGTGGTCCTGCAGAAGGATACTGAAAGTTCCGTGGATATAGCAACAAGCATGTCTTAGAGAAAATGGCAGCAGAAAGAACCCTTATATAGTCAAAATTGTGACAAGATAGCTGAAATTCCTTGAACACATAATGAGGAAGGATGACTTGCAAAATTGAACCCTTATTTAGGGCAAGAGAGGTAAGGGAAGGCAGCAAGCCACTTACCTGACAAGCTTGTGTGAATGGATTTTGGGGCAGAAGAAAAGAGAGAAAAACTGTTAAAAGCCACATGTGATAGAAAGTTGTTGAGAGCCAAGATCACTTATGTTCTGAAATGATGTGGCACATAGAAGCTAGTGTTATTCTGGCCCAACAAACTCCCAAGGATAAGGGATTCAAGTTCAAATCTTGTTGGAATCAGCCTGTAAAACATGTAAAAAAAAAAACACTTCTGGAATTAGGAGTTATCATCATTTACATGTGGAATATTGTTGTTACTATGACATTTGTTATGGTAAAACACACCTATTCTATAGTTAATAGACTCTCCTACCTAATATAAGTAGGAGTAGTAATAGAAACGACGGTTGGTCGATGTCGTATGACAGCTGAATACAAAAGTATCAGCGACCACAACAAGATTACTCTGTGTAATACCTATTATATCAAGTTCCTATCATTTTGTACATTGAACCTATTTTAGGACCGATTTAGTACAAATACAAGCCTCCACTGCGAAATTACTCCACAACAACATTTCGTCAGATGCTTGTCGATCTGGGTCAGTGTAAATATCATGTCAGCATTTTTATTTAAAGAAAAAAAAAAAACAAAAATAAGACTAAAGAGAGGTTAGTCAGAAATTAATAATTACAATGGTATTTTGACTGTAAAATGATAAGACCTTGCTGCTAGTAATGCGCTTTAATTTGTAAAGTCTAGGTACCATAGAGGAGAATTCATCAGAACATTTACTATGAAAATATTTATAGAAAAGACACAGGGAATCTACGTTATGGTTGTGGGAAAGTAACTGAACTAGTGAATCCAGGTCAGGACCAATAACATTGTAGATTCTTTTTGGGATTATATCAAGGACTTCCAAATATATTTTAAGAGCACCAGACCATATGTGACAACAATATTCAAAGCATGGATGAATAGTAGACTTGTAGAACTGTAAGATAGATTATGGTGAGAAAGATTGTCGAGCACAACACAGTGAACCAACCTTCCTAGCAATTAATTTGATATAATCGTCGTATCATTGGAAAACATTTAGCCAAAGAAGGTGCACTGAGTTGCTCTTCCAGAGGCTAACACCAGCCATGCTGAGGGAAGACAGAAAGGGTTGTCCCAAACAATTAAGTTTTCTTTGGGTGGTGTTAAAATTAACAAGCCATTCATTGCTCCAGTTAATGACAGGATGTAGATCATTTTTTTAGATCAGCTCCCCATTTGATCTTATCAAACCGCTCAAATTACTATTGAGACATGAGTAAATGGTTGTATCATTAGTATAGATACCGAGTTGAGAACTGAATTGATATAGCATAACTGTTTTTTGATTAAAAAGAACCTTTTTCTTTTTAGCTACAAGTATATATCTTTTTACCATCTACAAGAAAGAAAGGTGGAGTATGTTACATTATGATCTGTCCCATGATTGAGTGTAATCATAGGATTGCCTTCCATGTCTCAGTTGTGAACTAATAGCTGAATCTCTATGATAGATCTTCCAGTTCACTCAGTGGTAAGTAGAATGTGTCTTGGAGCGAATCCTTCTGGTCAGATCACAGCTGTTATCTTCCAACTCATGTCTAGCACAGTCATATGGTCATTGATTCTATCAAGAGAAGCCTCTGCATTGACCGTTGACATTTGTATTTTCAAAATTCTATTTTAATGATTTTTAACCTTTTAACCTTAATATCAACAATTTATTTTATTTATTTTTTTTTTAAAATGAAGTCTCTCAACACTTTCACTGATGCATTGTTATGGCATTGTTGCCATAACAAAAATAGGAAAAATAGCAAATTGCCATCTATGAGGTATTGTAATTATTTACATTATTTAGACTTGTCTTCATTGCCATATTCACAATGTTTCGGCCATTTTACAATCTGGCCTTCTTTAGGCTATCCACTGGGCCATGTGTTAGAATATACGACTCATTGGATAAAAGTGTTGGTTGGATCCTGTGACTTGACCCAAAGAATTGTGAGTTCAATACCTGGCTACTGCAGTGGTGAACAAAAACTTGGAGAGTTAAGTTAAAGGGATATAACTGAGAGATCCAGAAGAGGTATGGCATGTGGAACTAGAACAATCTACCCTGGTGGGCGAAATAAAGGGTTCAGTTCAAAATACAACAGCTGAAAAGTCATGAATATGGTAATAGTAAATTGCCATTTACTGGAAACAAACGACCATAAAGACACTTGATAGTAATTTCTCATTAGTACTGCCATTTTGGTTTTGTTCAGATACTTTGCAATACAGACTAAGCTAAATAACAGCCTCAGCATGCTTTATAATAATTAACATTTTTGCCTGGCTGTGCTGGGCTTTTTTGGAAAAAGTAAAAAAATTGCCATTTACTGAAAAGGTATGAATCCACCCCTTATCTACCTAGTTATAGGTTAATTAGTAAGACTTGTATCACTAAACCATTAGTATCTCAAAAACACAAAATTCTTACACTCTAAAAGATATTGCTTTGATCTTTAGATTACCTGCAAATGGTTAATACACCATAGAAAACAAATCGGTCTTGAACATTTAGCAGTGATTGAAGATGGCTAGGGTTATTTTTAAATCTTGAAAACTGTTTTTGAAAGGCTTTTTAAATTTTGTTCATATTGTTACCCAGTCAAAAGTTATGGCTTTCAGAAAGAAAGGATTTTTATGCCTTTTTTCAGGATGATGTATCAAAGTAGCCATACAAATAGCTCTAAATGGACAAGAAAATTCTTAAATAAGGCAATAAATCAACTCTGATTACTTGAAAATAATATATTATTGTATTTTGTTGCCCCAATCCATTAAATTTGTAGAAATCGCCCAGAAAAGAACCTATATATATATATATATATATATATATATATATATATATATAATTTTCTATCAAGGAAACTTAGTGGTTTTTACCTCCAAACAACATTTTTGAACTTCAATGGAAAATAATTACAAAAAAAAACAAAAAAAAAACAAGCATCAAGGCAAAACATATTCTGTGTATGTATATATATATATATATATATATATATATATTCAGAAAGTTGAGTTTATATGCCGCATGTTTTGGATGGTTTCATGCTGTTCTGTCTCAGCAATTTGAAAAATTGCCATTTTCAATATTTGGTCTTTAATATGCATGAAAATGTTTGCCCAATCTGATCTGTTCATAAATTCAGTCCTTTCCTGTTGACAATATCTATGCAGTGAAACCTGTGGCATAATGTTTTTGCCAAGTTATGCTGAAATGTCTATAAAATCTATATGACAGTTTATTGTAACTAGGGACTGATGTTTCATGGTGTCTTGAGAATGCACAAATATATCAACAGCAGTCATTGTTACTTTCAGCAGGCTATGAAAATTTCATATAGACATGTTTTGAAAATATATACACACATTGGCAGTAAGAAATGTAAATTGCTGCAGAAGTGTTAATAAAACATACCCACTTTTTCTATGTGCCATGACACTTCCAGATGTTGGTTATTATGGCTCTCCACAATTATCTGTCCTTTGTAGATCTTAATAAATTTTGTCTATTTATTATCTCACCTAAACACTGTGGTGCCATCAATTTACTCATGTTCACTAGGTAGGTTATGCATTGTTTATTTTTGCCCCTTTTGCATTCAATGTCTTGTCAATGTCAAATTCTCTAATCTCTCTTTCTTCATATGCACTCTAGAAATTTCAAATATCTCTTTGTGACGTTAAGTATAAGTGTCCTTTTGTTTCCATTATCTCTAAAACTATGTGTTCCTCACAATATGTTTGGTCCATGGTATTGTCGGCATCCTGCTGTAGAACCACGATTTTGTTGCCTCAAGTCACTTTTGTTATGTACAAGGAGATTGTCCAGCATTCACAACCATATAGGAGGAATGATATTACATAACAGTTCAGTACTCTTTTCTTTGCTTCTCACAAAATTTTCCCATTTCTTAATATTTTGCTTAGCTTTTGAAAAGCTTCTTTCACTATCCTAAAGTGCCTTCAAATTTCAGTGTTGCACTTTTTTTAAAATTCTTCCCAGATATTTAAATTATTGTACTTGTTTCATTTTGGTATCTCCAATTTGTAATTTGCATGTTATTGTTTCTTTGCTAACAACTATGCATTCTGTTTTTGTGCAATTGATGTTTAGTCCTTTCTTTTTGCTTTCCTTCACTACATTCTGTAGTTTCCTTTTTGCACCTGCTATCAACACTGTAATCTGCATATCTAATCTTAATAATGAATCCTCGTAGGACTTGTAATTTTATCAGAATTGCCTCACCGTTTAGGTTGAATAAGTCTAGTTAGAAAACGCTTCCTTGTCTTACTCTCCTTTCTATTTTTGTATATTTCTGTCCGTATGCAGGCAGTTTGCTGCTAGTATAAGTTCTGGATTATTGTAATACCCTTCCCAAAGTAGATCTGAAATTTCATAAAAATATCTTTGCATTTTCTTTTAAAACTTAATCCAATTAAAGATGAAAGGATTGAAGTCTTGCTGTGTGTAATTTTGTCCATCTTTTGCTTGTTTTTTATCAGCTGTCATATGATTTATTCTCTTTTTCTTCTATTGACTCTTGCCATCCATCAAAATGACTTTGATTTCTGCATACAAATTAACTAGCCACTTGCTTATGGCTTCTGACATAAATGTGCTGACACTATGCACATGCTTGCATTGTTTATTTGCTGCCATCTTCAGCTGTTGCGAATAAATGTCAAACTTTTTTTTCAACAACTGTCTTTTGCTCATTAACAAAAAAAAATGAACATTAGCCTGTGGATTTCTTTGGGGAAATGAGAAAAGTTGTTCAGATTTTTGCAACATCTCATAAAATGTGTACTGTAAAATGGTTTCAATTTAAAAATAATTTCCATCGTTCACAATAAAATAATATGAGGTTTTATAGTGTTTTAGTAGCTAATCACTTAGATACAACATTTTTTTTTTCTTTCTACTCACTTTAAATATTTTACCTCGCATGAAATTTATTCACAATGTGTTATGTATAATAATGTTTTAGTATTCATTGATTCCTACAAACTCTGAAATCAATAAGGGTACCTGTTATCCTATACTTGGTATGAATATGCTCTTCAAAAGGAAGAAATAAAAATCAGCATTTTTTTAAAAAAAAATTTTTTTTTTAATGAAACACCTGCATGGATTGACATGAATTTGTACAGGTTGAAAATGGTCGGCTCCCTGTGCCACTCCATTAAGTACCTGACTTCTCCTGCTATCCTCTACCTTTACAAGAGCCAAATCAGGCCAAAAATGGAGTACTGTTGTCATATTTTGGGCAGGAGCTACCCTGACCTGACCTCTTCAGCCTTGATAAAGTCTAAAAACATCTACTTCACAGCAAGAATATGCCGTGCCACGTATATAATAGCAAACCACCCACAATCCCTCCATATTCCATTGGTGAAAAGTAAGTTTCACTCAAGCAGCTTCTTCCTGCGGACCGCTACCCTGTGGAACCAACTTGCAACAAGATGCTTCCCCAACACTACAATCTTAACCTGTTCAGGGCTTGAGTTAATGTTATCTTCCACTAATATGCACACAAATGGCCTGACATAACCCTCTACTTTGAGTGGCCCTTGGGCCTTGTAAAGGATGAACCTTATAAGTAAAAAAAATAAAAAATGTCAGGCAGTAAGTTTGAAACATGTATTCCAAAATCTAAGCAGAGCATTAAGAGACAGAAAAGCTTAATTAGAAACAAAGAAAAGAGTACTGAACTGTTACGTGATATCTGTCCTCTTCTAGGGGCAGTGAATGCTGGACAATCTCCTCAAAGATGAAAAAGAGACTTGAAATGTGTTTTCTACAGAAAGCTGCTGAGGATACTATGGTCTGAACATCGGAACAATGAAGGTTTTGAGAAAATATAAGCAAAAAAGGAAACTTGTACTTAACATCAGAAAGAGGAGGTTGAAGGAAGGAAACCTGGGAAAATCTGATACCCACAGGACAAATTCAAGGCAAGTGGGCCAGAGGAGAACAGTGGGTAACATACTTGATGGGCTTGACAAAATGGATGATAGAACAAGGTTTGGGAGAAATAGCAAAAAGACAAAACTTATTAAGAGCGACAAGGGACAGGAAGATGTGGAGGACCATGATCGTCTACGTATTGAAGGGACACAGCACCTAAAGGAGATAAAGATTTGTTCACATTTTGTGCCTATAACAATTGCATGTCTTTAATAACCATTTATTTTCTATTTTTTTTCTCTTTTTACTTAAAGACAAGAAACCAAATTTTGTCTTTGGAAAATCACTCTTATAGCTTATTATTTCTTGTTAGCATTCTGATTATAGTGTCATAAAAACTCTAACATTTGGTTTTCCTCAGATTAAAGAAATGGAATATTGAGGTTATTAATTTTTGTTGAATAGCATCATTTTGAAAAGTTTTATCATCAAAATCTTTATTAAGAGGAAAGACCAAAGTATTTTTTGATTATTTAATTATATTTTTTAATTTATTTTTGGAAGATTTTTTAAAGAGAATTACATTGCAATTAGCATGAACTAAAAATGGCACTTAAATCAAATTTTTAGTAAAAAATTAAATTAAATACCCTGTAAAAGACAAAACAATCAGTCACTTATTTAGTGTTTTATAACCTTTGACAATGCCTGTGAAAATGGGTTTTCTGAAAGCAGCCACCCACTTGACCAAAACAAAATAAATTTAAGTGCCTCCAATAAGTCACGATACTTAAGGTTTAAAATGAATTTTAAAAATTCAGAACTTTTCTTGAAGCTTTCATTTTAGCTTTAATTGAAAGCTAAAGGATTAAATTTACTGTTTCCAATAAGCAAAATATTCTGTAGTGTATTTCAAACAGAAATTATATTGATTGAAGTTGATTGACTTTATTTTGGTTAAAATAGCTGATTAGCAACCATTTTTAGTCATCTATCGTCACAGTGTAATTTTCTTTCTTAAAAAAAAATCTTCCAAAAATAAAATATACTTTTCTGAAGCTTTATTTGAGGAATATTAGCTGATTTAAAGTATAATTAATCTGAAACAAATATTATTTACTTTTAAGTTGGAAATAATGGAAAAATGGATTTTTAAAACAAACAGTAGCAGTGATTACGTACTTGTCATTGCTCATAAATTACTTATCAAGTGCTGATAAAGGTATTGACATATTTATTGTTGTTCTATGGAGACCTTATCTGTTAAAACACAATTTAAAAAAATGATGGGTGAACACATATTTTTATGTAGTTTTTAAGTACTCATTAATCATAAAATCCTTGGGAATATTCTACATAATCTAATTTTAGCAATGTTGACTTTAAATTTACTATAGTCATCGATCTTATTTTCTGATAATGTCATGTATAGTCACCCATACTTTCAAAATGGGCACGGTTATACACATAAAACAATCCATGCAATGAATTGGTGGTTTCTAAAGTAATCTTAAAGACCTACCGTTGTGAGTTTTCTCCTCAGTGGGTGCTCTATACTTATGGCCATGTGTCAGACAGAAGCTTAGTAACTATCAAGAATAGTTTTTAAGTGGTTAAATGCAAAATTAACTGAAGAACGTGTTTCTTCTTTAGCCCACAGTTTTTGTCTCTTGAAAGTTTACATTTTCTGCTATTTATGGTTCAGACAGACATCATCTTTATTTATATGGAAACCTGTGGCTAGGTAATCTGATAACTGGCATCTATAATACGGTTCATCCTTGCTAAAGAGTAATCTGAAATTTATAACTCGGTAAGCATTTGACAAACAAAGTTTGAACTAAGTGATCTTTAACATGATGCCCTGAAAGATTGATTATATATTCAATAATCATTAAATAATCAGCAAAGTAACCTGTGCAAGCAGATGGCTGACACAGATCAGGTGGTTATAGGCAGTAAGAAGAAATTTATATTGATGCTTTTTGTCTTATTTATTGGGTCGATCAAAAATCTGTTCACTTTTTTTTTTTTTTTTTGTTGACACTGAACTTCAAGCATTCTGATAAGTTACTAACTTCACTTTCCTTTTGCATGTTCACTCATTAGATACTTGACACTTCAATGCAGATTGATGGGAACTTGCGATAAGACAAGTTCTGTGCTTACGATCACCCTGAAAATGGAGGACCAAAATGAACATTATCGACACCTCCTACTTTTTTTTTATCTTAAGAAAGTGGTGGAAACTTGTAGGAAGATAAGTATGCTGAGTGTGGAGAGAATGGTGTTATGGAATGTATATCCCAGAAGTGGTTTTCATGTTTTTGAATAGGAAGCTTTTTGGTTTAATGTGCATCTTGCTCTAACCACAATAAATTAAGTTTATTAAGTTTGTGTTTAGTTTGGAATTTCCCCTGTCCATATCTAGGGATGTGTCATATTGTCTCTCTCTCTCTCCTCCCTTTTTATTTTTTTTTCCTCCTACTACTGCTCACTTATCTGTCCTGTTTCTGTTGGGTCTGAGTTTGTTCTGCCTGGGCCAAGGATTAAACTCACAATTACATCGCCAAATTCATGAATGAACACTTTGATCCTCTGGGCCACATTTTCTGAATGAAAATTTGTTTATGCCTCTCCAAACTTTGTGATAAAAAGTACATACAATATAATACATATAATATGTCACACACTTTTTTTTTGTGTGTGTGTAACAAGTAAGGAGCAGTGTGCAAAATAACAATGATGCACACACCCAGACTCATATTACATTTGTTTTTGAAAAGAAAAAAAGAACTTTAGTTGAAGAAAAATTATGAGAGACAGACATGAGTTACGGGCAACATTAGTTGTGTTGAATAATCATTTTACGAAGTTAACTATATTAACTTTAGATTAATTTTTGAATAAATAAGGCTTGCTATAGTTTTTGCTTTAATTTAATTTAAAATTATTTACTTTTTTCATGTTAGTAACAAACCATAAAAAAAACAATGTAGTTTATTTTTTAAAGATTGAATAGAAATTGTTTTCTATAACATAAATAAGTTATTTTTCCATATCATAGTTTCAGAGTTGGGCAGAGACCCTTGCACTGGCCTGGATTAATTCAAGATATTTTGTTTGAAATTTGTTTTTGTAAAGTAAAAAAAAGAAGAATAGATATTAAATTTCACTTTTAAAATCTGCAATAATGAATGAATAATAAAAAGTTAAAATAATTACACACACACAAAAATACAGAAATAAATTCAAGAGAATAGAAATTTTAAAAATACATATAGCATTTCAAAATTATCAGCAGAATTAAAAAGTAAAAATACACAGGAATAATAATTATTTCTTTTCATTTTTACCTTTTAATTCTGTGTATTTTGCTAAAAATGGATTCTAATGCAATTATGTATTTTTAATTTTAAAATATCTTCACAAATACAAATCATACATTGATAATTTATTTGCAAGAATGTGGATTGGGTGATACTGAATCTATATATATATATTTATTTTGTTAATTAATTTCTGTTACAATTCAGATCATATATTATGAAATTTGGTAATACTTGAGAAAAAAAAAATGATATTTTGCTCTTAGTAGGACGAGAAATAAGCAGACTCTGAAATTACAGATTGAATCTACAGACTGTCAAGGATTACTCAGACCTTCCAAAGTTTACACAAAAAATATTGTGCTTTGGGATCTTTTGCAGTAAACAATTTTTGTTGTAAATATGTAACATTTATGAGGATAATATACAGATATCTTTCTTTATATGTTTATGAATCGTACACTATTCAATTATTAACATTAACAACAAACTATTTTAAATTACAAAATTGTACTTGGATTAAACCAAAAATACTTACAATATGATACATATTACTTATAATACATTCCTTCTTGCCATCAATTTTGACAGCACGGGTACTAGTTTAAAAATAAAAAAATAGAGGGTTAAAGGAAGATAACTGCTGATTCAAAGTCAGAATATTATCATTGATAACTCTCTCTTCTAATTTGTAGACCCTAGTTAACATATTCTTAATACTTTATATAATACAAAAATATCACAATGATAAAATCTGTCAATAATTATTTATAACTATTTGTACTGGGAATTGTGCAAGTAATCCATAATAATATTTAAAATTTTGAAATCATTTATTTTTGGCATATGAATTTTCTGAAACTGTTTCTAAACCTTTGATTGTCTTTCAATCATTCTGTCTCACCTGCTATCCTCTTCTGCTGCACCTATGAGGTGCGCCACAGCGTTTAGGAACCACTGCTCTAGGCAATCCAGGCAGAAATTGTATTTTTTTAATCTTTTGTTTTTGGTCATTTTTGTAATAGTAATAGATTATCTGTCAACTTGTGATGAAGTTAAAAATCAAAATATCTTCCAAAGGACAGTTATATTGTTACTATTACTGACCTTATAATCTATTGATCCTCAAACAAATTTGAAGAAAAAAAAATCACTTATTTTGTCATTCATGCTTCATTGTTTCATAACCTGTCTACAAAAATAAACCACTGTTTATGCATGTTGTTGCATTTATTTTATTGATTCTTAAAATGACTTGGAATATTTCTACCATGTGGAGTCAGTGTTTTGCCTTGTGCTTGGTTAGTAATAGATCATACTGAAGACATTCTGGGATTATTTATATGCATGGGTGCAGTGTAATGTCATGTGTCATGGCATGCAAGAAATATGTGTACATATAAATAGGCAAATAAATAAAATACAATATTTGGTGGGAATTCCAAATGAACCTTTTGGTTGATAGTTATTTTTAATATCTCTAATAGGAAAAATTAATATTGCAGTGTCCTTTGTTTCTATGATAAAATAAAACTGGGTTGTATATTTGCTTTTGTTATTTTCATATATCCTGAGGTGATTTCATTTAAAAATTTAATGCATATTTGATTCTGTTCCAACTCTGTCCTAAATTAAAACGCAAAAAAGCAAAAAAAAAAAAAAAAATCAAATGCCTCTAAATCTTCACAAAAAAAACTAAGCAATTAACAAATCAAAACCACTTACTGACAGAAAGGTTCAAAAGTACTTTATTTCTTCTCGATAAAGAGCTCCCTTCGTAATCCAAAGGCTGTATGTATTTGCTGGGAGCCTATAATCAATCCTTTGTTAAAATTATTTTCTTTTCTTGCTGCCTGACCAAAAATAAGTTTGGTGTCTAATTTCTAATTCATACCTTCATGTGTGGCCCTTATGATACTTTTTCAAATCAAAAAGACAATAAAAACTTTTTCTCTTTTAATAGGAAAATAATCTGCTGTAAAAAAATAAACACATTTTCATAATAAATAACTTTTGTTTCAGCCAATTAAAATGCTGTGTACTTTTGCTCTTTTGTAAAATCCACAATACTATAGTATCACTGTATACATTATATAATATGTTGGATGAGAAATGAATTTACTGTTCTAATTCAAAAACATTGACAAAGTATTGTTGATATTAAGTAGAGGAATAGCAAAACAGGGATTGGGAAAGATAGTAAAAACTCAAACATTGCTAAGAGATAGGAAGTTGTGGAGACCTATGATCACCTATATCTTGAAGTACATGACACTTAGAAGAAGAATGTAGCAAATCCTTAAAATTACTGAGTCATTTTCAATGAATTACATATGTGAAATTGGGATATATATGTACCATTCTCCCTTTCAGTCAACAAAAGGAAAAAATGAAAAAAAAAAAAAGAAAAAAAAAAGACACCCTATCAATTGTGAATGAAAATGGAGCGCTTTCTCAAGATTAGTTCATTGTATTGTGCCTGACAAGTTTTCTTGCTAGTATCCATCTTGTACATTTATAAATTTACCATACATCTGTGCATTGAATATTATTGCCATATCTAGTCTGGTGCTCTGGCTATATATCTCATAATTTTTTTTAAAAATCCAAAGAAAGGACTTGCCATCTTGATTTCAGTCACTTTACCACCCAATGACATGATTTCTCTCTGTCTTTTCTATAAATATCTTCATAGCATTTTTTTCTAATGAGTTTTCTTCCTTGGTACCTCAATTGCATGAATTTAAGCATGCTGCTAGATTGGCAACTAAGTCTCATCATTTACTATTTAAGTAGCTAGTTGCAACAGGTTCTCAGCTGAAATCTATAGTTTAGGTTGGCAACCAGTTTAGAAAGAGGACAAATCTGGATTCAACATTTTAGAGAAGGCACTGGGAAACCCCTTTGTTATCTCTCAAGAACAATCATGGCAATGAACTGTTTGAAGAAATTAAAGAGATAGGAAGCTGTGGGGAACCATAATCACCTGTGTGCCTGAAGAGATATGACACTGTAAGAGTCTTCTTTCTTGCCTTCCACTTGACACTCTCAGCAATTGAGCAACTACCAAAAATCTTCAGTAGGGGTTAATCCTGAGTGACAAAAGTTCTCCAAGCAACAAGAGAAGAAAAAAAAACAAAAACAAAAACAAAAAAAAAAAACATTGATTTTGGAAGATCTCCACTGGGTGATCTTATTTCACTGAATAGGGGTGACATCTCTATTAAAAGCTGAAGTCTCTAACTGGTTGACTGAAGGTTGTGAGTTAACGTACTGTAAATTTTTTTCTTCTTCTTCAGTCACAGATACTTATGGATTCCTTTATCATGAAAGAGTAGATTATGATTATAAGCATATTAACAACACTGTCTCTACACAAGATGAAACCAGCTAAGATATCTTTCAGTAATCATACACTGACTATGTGGTTTTTCTCGCAGCCAGTCTATGATAGTTGTGATTTGTAATTCGTCTGTGTAAGTAAAAACCTTACTTCTGCTTTCTCAAGGAAAATTCATACTCAGCTGGAAATTGATATGCAGTTTTGTTTTATTTGGGTCAAAGAACTTTACATAAGATCAAAAGAAAACTGATGTTTGTAATTTTGTTTTTGTTTTGAATACTAATACCTCGGGAGTAGAATCAAAAGAAGGCTGACGTGAATACCATGTGAGCTCGTCAAATCAGACCAGCAGGATTTGTACTGTTTAAGTCTTTCACAAATACTAGCAAGGAGGTGCTGAGAAGTTCTTGTAGACAAAGAACAAATAAGAAATTAAATTCTAATATTTGGTCAATTTTGGGAAGTGGATTAGTCTAAGAACTTTTCAGTACTTTCTTGTATTGCTTCTTTCTGAATTAACTTTTATTTAGTATCTTGATCAGTCTGATGAGTCAAATTGACAGTTGCCCTAAATGACCATCATTCTGTTAACTTGGGCAAGGAATGGCTTGTTAATTTTAACACCTCCAAAATGAAACTGCTCTTTATTAATCGTCTGAGAGAATGCTTTTTATCTTTTATGGCTGATGTTAACCTCCAGGAAAGTGACTCATTGTGCCTTCCTAGGCTAATATTTCCCACTGACATGAAATGGAAAGATTATATTGAATCAATTGCTAGGTCCGCTGCTAGGACAGTTGGTTCACTGTGTCGTGCTAGACAATTTCTCTTGCTAGATATTTTCCATGCATTGAATACTGCTGCAATATCTGGTCTGGAGTTTCTGCTATTAGATTCTGTAATGTTATTGGTTCAGACTTGGCATTTTGGCTTCAGTCATTCTCCCAATTAGTGAGACTTGTGTCACTAAATCATTCTCTTCAAAAATAAAAAAAAAATTCTTACAATTCAAAAAAAAAGAAGAAAAATAAATATTTTCCAGTTTTAAATAATCTGCAAAGAGTTAAGCTGTACAAAATGAAATCAATTAAATCAAGCCATCTATCCTAGTGATATCAATTTGCGACTCAGAGGAGGATGTTTCTCTGATCACTACAATCTCAACCTGTTCAAGTCTAAGGTAAACTGTTATCTTCTTCACATATCTCATAAAATGTGCCTCTTACTTTATAACCCTCTACCTTGAGTGGCTTTTGGGCTTTGTACATGGCGAACATCATGGTAAAAAAAATAAAAATAAATACACTTGTAAGCATTAGAATGTTTTATTGTAACTTTTTCCATATTTGTCTATTACAAATGCTGAATCTTTTTTTTTTCTTTTTTTTTTGTCTTTTCAATAATTATTTTATAATTCTGCTTTATCCTCTGTTACCACATTTGTTATGCCCTGTCATTGCCTCAGATAAATAATAGACCATTCCATTTTGATTGCAAGGAAAGACGGAAGAAAAAGATATATCAGAAACACTATTCAGTTTTAGTGAGAAAAAGCATGCTAAAAAAAACAAAAAAACATGTTAATGCTCTCATTCATTTAATGTCTATGTCAGTGGAATTGAAAATCTTTTTAATCTTTTCATTTGTACTGTCTTACTTTAGTTTCATACATATGATTGCTATATTGCAATACTTAAAGTTGTTGTGCTCAAATATTTAACAATGCAATAGGTGAATTTCACCAGGTATTTTATAGTTGTGGAGCTCACAAGGAGCGTATTCAACCATTAGCAATTATGAATCCTGAGAAAGTTCAACTTGGAAAACTGAAAAAATTTTCCTCATCACTGCTAGTTAAAATAAAACTGTTCAAACTCTTGCAAATTCACTTGGTTATACTGAATTTTCCATTTTTTTAATAATCATTTGTAGTTGAGTTTTATATAAAATTTATTATATAATGTTTCAGACACTGTAAATTGATGTTTCCATCTGAAGAACTTATATTCCTTGTGTAACTGTGACCCTTCCTCACTTACCTCCTCACCCAGCATTGTAAGAAAATGTGGACTCTTTGGTAACAGCTGGCCACTCTGTGTACACTGTATTTGGCTTTAAATGTCTTACAAAATATATCGGTTCAGAGGACTACTTGTTTTTGCAGCAGCCGTGGCAGAAATAGTAATTGTCTCAGAGACATTCCTGTTATCCAGATCCACACCCTGCTTAACCCATCCTCCAGCAGGTGTTTGCTGGCACAGCACTTGGCTCTGCACTTGCACCTTGGCTTATTGCAGACTGTTTGCCTCAACACCCCTCCCCACTGTCAGGCTCAGTTTTATCTTTTCTTTTTTTTTTTTTTTTTTTTTTACATCCTCTTTTAAGTCTTATGAATCTGATTCCACAAATATTGAAGGTTTTACCCTTATGTAATCTTCACTGGCATTTTCTATATTTTCCTGTTCTTTATTTTTGGAAAAAAATGTGATTGGTCTGAGATGCACTTTGCAACATCCACTCACCTGATAGAAAACATAAATTTTTTTTTTTTTTTTTTTTTTTTTTAAGGGTTTACCTAACACAAGTACCATTTAATATTTCGAAATATTGAAATTGTTGTTGAAAAAGCATTTAGCATTTTAGAGACAAATTTTTAATTCTTATGAGAGGAAAAAAAAAAAAAAATGTTCAAACGAGAAATATACAGGCATTATGAAGATCTTGAAAGGTAAGCTTGCAATTTTGCTTTTTATACAATTGCCTATAGAGGAACGGCTTTCACAGATATGTTGACCCTGTTCTATTTTTAAGGAATTCCTTAGTTGGAGCAACCTCCTTTACTTGATGTCTGTGAGTCTGTGATCACCAGCTTTTTTATATATATATATATATATATATATATATATATATATATATATATATATATATATAATCTGTTGTTTTAGCATTTCTTACGTTTTGATCACCACAAGTGTTCTAGCTCCCGACTCTTGATATCTAAAAGGTCAATAAGTTTGTATAAGTTATATCATTATTTTGCTTTTGATGAGATGGGGCAACACGAGTGTCATAATGTACTTGTTTACATCCTGTTGCCTCTGGCTTTAGATTTGCCTGTCACTCAGTCTCTCTCTTTTCTTCTTGTTTATTATTCTCTCTCTCTTTTTTCCCCCCCTCCTATCTATCTTTCAGTAGACTTAATCTCTTCTTTTTTTTTTTTTTTTACACCCATGTCATTGTTTATCAGAGTTCAGGAGATCTTTTACTACTACTACAGTCTTTACTCACAGTTATACCACTTTGCTTAATTATTTTTCTTATATTTTCGCAAAAAATAAACCGCAAAATAGTTTGAGTAATTAGTCATGGAATCTCTGACAACAAAAGAAACTGTAATAAGGAATAAACTGATATAAATACATCACATGAAAAAATGTTTTGCTTTTAATACACTTACACCCTGGCGAGTAGACAAAGTGATTGCTGGAGGGTCCATCTATGGATCTCTGGAGATGGGATGCTGAAGGTAACATCAGTCTGCAAAGTGACAAACATTTTACATGTATTAATCATATACACACACACACACACACACACACACACATATAGGTAGCAAGAATGCATTTGAACAAGTTTTATTAAATTCAAGGACTGACATGGTTAGTCTATATAATCATTTATTGAATCTTGCTAGTTTTCAAATAAGTTGTACATCCAAGTATAAATTGTGGATAAACTGTTCATGTTTTTGTTTGAGTAATCTAAATGTCTTGGTCTTTATCAAGAACTGAATGTTGTTAGTGTAGGAGACAAAATTTTCTTGGCTACATAATGCCATTTATTATATTAATGCATTTCAAATTCAAATACATGAATATTGTATGTCTTGTCATGTGTAGAATGGTTTCACAGAGCTTAACTAGTAAAAAAAGAATGTATCAAGTATTTTATATGTATTATCATTTTAAATGCATATTAAATATTTTATACCTGTTTTAATAGGCCATCTCTTGTCTTGAAAGAGATTTAATGTGGATTGTTTTTTTTTTTTCTTTTTGAGTCTTTCCTTGCAGTCAATACTATATAGTATTTTTTTTTATCTACCAATAGTTGCATTTTGGTTGCTGGTGATCAGATGGTTGATATGTGTATGAATTGCACTCAATTTTAACAAGTGACAAATCAGTCTACAAGAAAGTGTGGTGTATGTATGGCCAGTGTAAATTTTTCACTTTTCATATTACTTTTTCATTGAATAATTACGAGGAACAAATGGAATCTATAACTGTTTACATGATTTATAGTTGGACTGATGTTAAGCAATGATCCCACATCCCAGAAATTCAGAAAGGAATCTATAACATTTTTGTTTTAGGCTAATACTTACTGTATATATCCACAGCGTAAATGAAAAACATCATCCATGCCCATGACTAGTGTCACTGAAATGATGCACCTGAATTGTGATAACAAATTGACAAAAGAGAATATAGACTAGATATTTCTTAGTTATATATTATATTTGTTTCACTTTGGTATAAAAAGTTAGGATATGAAGTTACTTTTCTTCAAGCGTTAAGGAATTGTGGTCATTCTTATCAACTTCTATTTAAGTTTTGACCTTCAACCCACTGTAGATAGGTACTTCAACTAGTTTGTAATGATAAAAAGATAAGACTAAAGTTAACCTGTTAAGCATGCAAACTATATCACACTTCAAGGCTGATATATTCTCAGCAAGATGAAATATATTATGAAAGTTGAATTTATTTTAGAATCTTTGGTGGTGCTATTTCATATTTGTGCCCATTTTTATTTATTTATTTATTAATTTCTAAAAGGTAGATATTACATGCTGCTCTGGCTCATTTTTGACTTGGGTTTTCTATAATTCTTGAATATATTTGGTTAAGTACATGGTAGTAGATATTTTAAAAGCTAATGTTACATAGTGAATATGTAGATTGATTTCTATTTTCTTTATATACTGTAGAGATGAGCGGTTTAACTGAAAAAAACGTTTTTCATTTTCATCTTCACACAGTGAAACCACATCAAAAAATTTTATGAAACCAAAATCATTCAGTTTTTTTTTTTTTTTGCTATCAATATTGAGTGACCATATCCAATGAAACATTATTGAAAAAAATTTTATCAACATTTATACCATTGTAAGAGAAAAAGATTTAATTGACTAGTTTTAGGAAATAAATGTGAAATCTGTTTGTTTACAAAAGAAATGAAGAAGAAGAAAAAAAGGAAATATGACATGATGTCTGTAATCTGTTTGTTTCAGTTTTCAAAAGAAAGAAACTTTTTGCATAAAATTAAATTAACAAAATAGCGAGTAAAAATAAAAAATAATTACCAATTTCACCTTAATGTTAAATTTTATTTTATGAAGTTGGTTTTTTTGTAATGCTAGGGCAATTCAATTGTTTTCTAGTAAACCAATCATGAAATAAAGTTGTTGTAAACAAGAAAAATGAATGAAGATTTTTTTAATAAATAAATTTGTTTTTTTTTATCTAGAGAATGCGTCTAAATTAGATATTAAGAATAATTAAAATAGTTCTTAATTTCACTTTTCAGATGTGTATATTTCCAGATATGCAAGTCTAGTGTAGTAAAATTGTTTTAAAGTTGTTTCTATCTAGCAAATACACCTAAAATTATTAAAAAAAAATAAAGTAAGTTTTAATCTCAATTTTAAAATGTGTATATTTTCAAAACTGCAAGTTTTTAGTTTTTTTAAAACCCAACGTAAAAATTATTTTTTTTTTTTTTTTTTAGCCACTAGTCAATGTCCAACAGTAGTTGCAATAATTTGAATTCCACACATTTATTACTATCAGTTGTTTTTCTTTTTTTTTTTCTTCTTTTTTCTTGCTTACTTTATAATTTTTGAAGGAATCACTTCCTCAGGTCAAGAAATGAACATCTTCCTGGTTGTTGTTGTTTAAGGTGTCTTCTAATTGAGTGTATAATTTCAAGAATATTGATAAAGATTGGTCACATTGGTTTTGGGAAACAAAGTACCGTGTAAAAATTTAGTGGAGGGGGGGTGCTTATTTTGCATTTTCGGCTGTTCGAAGCAAAATACTGTTTTAACTCTCTGTAAAAAAAAAAATTCAATGTATAAAAGTACATACAAATTACATATTTAGAAAGATTCTTTTCTTTCCAGCCGTATAAATATTTTTAAGATTGGACCAGAAATATGCGAGATATAGCTAGTTGAACAGACTGAGTTGCAAATTTATCAATCTCAAGCGAAATCAGATATCAACTGGAATGTTATCATTACACAATGAAATGAACGGCTTCCTTAGGAAGCAAAAGTGTTAAATTGAAAAGATGAATCAAAAACCATGGTATCAAGGAAAAAAAAACGGAAACTGATACCAAAACATAAATTGCCAAACTGACCAACTCTAATATACTGTTCTTAAGGCTTGTTCTTTATGTGGTTATATATATATATATATATATATATATATATATATATATATATATATAGGTTAAAGAAAATAAAGCACTTTTAACTTCAAATCTTTCATCAGATTTGGGAAGTGGATTGGCTATCATACACTAACTTTTATTTTTGATCTCTTTCTAAATATATATTGACCTACTATTAGGGGTGGGGAACAAACAGGCATCTATCTATCTATCATATATATATATATATATATATATATATACACTAGTTTAAAAGCTGTCCTATCAGGTGGCATTTAAGCTAGCGCCTGTGGAGGCTCTTGATTGGGCCTTTATCATAATAGGCAACAATAGACTGCAGAAGAACTCAAAATTGATTGCTGCATTTAAGTATTGCATTAACAAAGCTTACTTTTTTAAAAGTTCAACAATAATTCTTCTGTCACCACTTAATTTAAAGACAGTTTGATGTACATACATCCTTACTTTCTGTACAAACAACTATTTTTATTTAATGGGTGACTTTCACTGAATTTTGCAATTAACTTTGACTATTCCCAAATTTATTTCCAAGTTATAAAAATTGTTATTGTACAAAAAAATTTATCTCAGAAAATTATGTAAAAAAGAATCACTGAAAACAATCACAATAATGAAAATTGGGAATCCCAAATTTCAGGATTGTTGGTCCAGATCTGGCTTGGAATGTTTTTAATTTGTTCATGCAGTTGGCCTGATTCCAAGATGGTATGATATGTTGGCCTATGGCCTCTAGGAGTAAAATTGAAAAGGTGTAACACAGTGACATTAACACACACGCGCGCGCAGACACACACACACACACACACACATATATATATATATATATATATATATATATATATAATGATGATTAAAAAGTAACTCCTTATTTTATGTATGATAGCCTCTCCAGCCTAACTATAATTTTTACAAGATACATAAAATAGGGAGTTTCTTTTCAATCACCCTATATACAATAATTCCAGTAAATGCTTTTTTTTTTTTTTCTTGACTGTTCATGACTGAGATGTAAAATACACAATCATGATAAAACTGACCATGGCCTCTGGTGTCAAGTGAATTAATGCATTTATTCCCCCTCAGTAAACTAAAGATACTAAACCTTGTGTTCCCAGCATGTACACACACATTATTAAAGGAGAAATCAACTGCATAGCACGAGATTGTACAACCAAGTCCACAAGGCTGACCAACCTTAAGTTGAGAAAAAAAAAAACACTTAACCAATACACCAGTGTTGGTCTATCAGAAAGTGCTCAACTGTACAAAATTGATTATATTTATAATTTTGTACATTTATAATTATTATATTTATAATAACACCACTAGTGAGTGAATTAATTTTTTTATATAGATATACATGCTCACATGCAAAAAGCTGTACATCAGTATCTGCAGGATAATGATGAAAAAAAGTAATTTATATTTCAACATAATCTTTTCCTTGAAAATGTGCTTACATCAAAGGTGATTCACTGTTTGAATATTACTTTTTTTAAAAAAAAAAAAAAAATTTGACCCAGGCAAGGGCAATAAAGCCACTAAAACACAAGTGGTTATTGTGTGTGAGATAAAAATAATATTTCTTAAGCTTAGCTGAGTACAGCATAAGGTGAGATTAACTTTATATTTATTTTCTTACACAGTGATTTTATTTAATGAAAATGACATTTTTAAATGTTAAAATTCATACATTTTACAAAGATAGATAAAACCTATCTTGGATTCTTTGACTCATTGAATATTTACTTTCAACAATCCGAAACACTTATTAGAGGCAGTATCTGTTGTATATAGTTTTTTTTGAGCTATCAGATCATTGCAAAAGTTTGGACCCAACTTTCATTGTTAATATAAAATGACTGCAACTTGACACTTGTGTTTGTTTTAGTGCTGATCTCTGGTGTGTACTTGACTGGATCCTTTTATCGTTCAATTGTGAGTCAGACTTTGTCGATGTTTTGTCCACAAGTGAATGCCTTAAAGTTGGAGGATGAAAAGTTGCATTTTCGCCATATTATACTCTATGAATTTTGGAAAGGAGTATCAGAACTGCAACAAAAAAAAAAATTCTACTCTTTTGACAGTTAAAAAGTGGTTTGACAGATTTTGTCAGGGTGATTTTTAACTTAAACTGATCAACCACATTCCAGGTGATTCTTCAACATTGATGAAGATGCTCAACTTGTCATCATGAAGAATAAACTGAAGATTTTGAAGGAATAGATTGCCAAGACTTTGAAAATCGATATCTCAACTGCCTTCCACCATTTAAAGGGACTTTAGTTCAAACTCTGCACATAGTTGCCACATTCTCTGACAGAACAAGCTTGGTTGTGTTTCTTTGCTGCTATGCTATGAAAAGGAGCCGTTCTTGGACAGAATTGTCACAGACGATGAAAAATGTATCATTTATGATTATAATCAACACTAACTGAACTGGAAACAATCTTGTGAATGTGCAGAACCCTTGGGGCTTGAATCCAATGAAAAGGTGTTGCTGGGGCTGCAGAGAGAGAATTCATTTTGTGCTTCTTCCAGCCGATGGAACAGTAACTGCAAAGATATATTATGACCAACTCAACAATCTCAGTGTAACTATTCATGAAAAATGGCCCATTTTGGCAAATTGGTAAGGTGTCATATTCCACTACGACACCATAAGACTGCATGTAGCAGAACAGACCTTGCAGAACCAATAAGAGTTGAAATGGGAAATCTTTCAGCACCCACCATATTTGCCTGACTTCCTTGAGATTTTCATTTGTTCTGGTCTCTACAGAACAATTCAAATTTGAAAAAAATTGATAGTCTGTTGAAAACCACCTCACAACCTTCTTCTAATAACAAACACAAAGTTTCTATGAAAATAGCATCAACAAGCATGTAAAACATTAGAATACATTAAAAACAAAGACTATGTATTTGACTAATAAATATTTGTTTTTTGTCAGTATGTATAATTTTGTTTTTAATTTTCTGATCAGAGACAGGATGTGTATTGTGATGTAATGGATATTGGCTCTGAGTGAGAAATCAGAGCCAAGTTCCAATTCCAGTAGGTTTCGTTGCATTCACTTATGCACAAATGCCTGTGGGAAAGGTATGAATCCATCTCTTCTCAGCTATGGGTTCAATAGCAGGACAGACAGTCCTATAGCCTCGGTTAGCAACCAGATCACTGCAGAAAGAAACAGCAACCAACTATAGGAAAATCTGTCTAGACAGTCATGAATCAAAAGAGACATGATCACCCACTTGAGCATCACATACGGCACTTAATTGACTGACTGAATCAGGCACAAACTTTTACAATGATCTAATATTTGGAGCAATCCACATTTTCCTTTGAACTGATAATGAATTTTACAATTTTTTTTTATATAAGAAGGATGAGATGTTAGAGTGTTGGAATTTTTTAGATGAACCATTGTCATTATTATAAATTTTGACTGGCATTTCTGTCATGATGTTTGCTTTGGATTATTGATCTCAAAGTGTTATTCATCAACCATTAAGGGATCAATGTGGATCAGAAATAAAGAAAATCTCACCTCCCTTATTCTTGGGAACCATGATATCACTTTACCCATTAGGATAAAAAAGAAATCAGTAGATGTCATACATTTTTAAACGAATCATAATATATTCTTTTGTAATCATTTTTCAACCGTGTCTTTTGTTTATTGTGATTTATTAATATTGATTTACAGATTTACTTTCTTTGTTATGAAAGATTGGTTTCTTTTTTTTTTTTCCTGTCAGTTTTTATGCAATCCAATGCTTCCAGCCATTAACCTGTCTGAGTAATCTGTTTTTTTTTGTTTTTTTTTGCTTCTTTCATTGCATTTGATAATGTTTACAAAATTTAAATTTCCTAAATGGCTGTATTTTTTTGACTCTACTATACATTCATATAGAAATAAGCTGTCTTTCTATATCATATTCATACAAAAAAATCTTATCTTTTCATAACTTGGTGAAAATTCATGTCCATTTGTTCATTTTTTTTTCTATATAAGGCAAATGTTTTTTTGAAAATGCCTGGATTTCAAAAAAAAAAAAAAAAAAATGACTTACCATTTGAGTTCAGACCTTTGTATAAAACATATTTACAAAATTAAGGACAGTAATACATAAGCATGAAAGTACTTGCTTTAGACCATTTTTACGACAGGGCAGCAATCCAACACTTGACAAGAAGAAAACGAAATAGGCACAAGTTGTATATGCAGAGACCCGACAGTTTATTTAGCAACAGTTAGAGGTACATACTATATTATTTTTCAATGTAACCGCCACTGGCGGCGACGACCATCTCGAGGTTGGCGCGAAATGAGTCACATGCTTTGGTGACCATGTCTTTGTCCATAGAACACCTCCACAATGACAGCCTTCAGAGAGTCGACCGTGTTGTGTGTGTGCTTGTTGGTCTTGGCTTCGATCACACACCCGAAGAAATAGTCATGGGGGTTGCAGTCAGGTGAGGAGGGCGGCCACAAGTCTGGCAACCAGTGGTGAGGAACATTGTTGAGCAGCCACGCTTGGGTCGTCTTGGCCCTGTGTGCAGGAGTGGAGTCCTGCTGGAAGACGTAGGGGCTTCCGGCAATGATCTTGTCCATCCAGGGCTTCATCACGCTTCTCAGCACCTCCTGGTAGGTCTCAGTGGTGACTCTCAGGCCCTTTTGAAAGAAAAACAGAGGCATGATGTCCCCCTCTCTGCACACAAGGCCAAGACGACCCAGGCGTGGCTGCTCAACAATGTTCCTCACCACTGGTCGCCAGACTTGTGGCCACCCTCCTCACCTGACTGCAACTCCCTTGACTATTTCTTCTGGAGCATAATCGAGGCCAAGACCAACAAGCATGCCCGCAACACGCCGCTATGGACATGGTCGCCAAAGAATTTGACTCATTTCGTGCCCACCTTGAGATGGTCGTTGCTGCCGCTGGCGGTTACATTGAAAAATAATGAAGTATGTAACTCTAACTGTTGCTAAATAAACTGTTGGGTCTCTGCATATACAACTTTTGTTTTTATTGCCTATTTCATTTTCTTTTTGTCAAGTGTCAGATTTTGCTGCACCACCCTGTAATTTACATGTAAAAAAAAAATATTTAAAAGTGTCTTAATGTTGCTGCACCTTTAAATGCACTTGATAATGACTGACTGCTTAGATAGTTCAGGAAAGTCATTAAGTACAAAACATATTGCCACTTTGCATACAATAACTTTTACTCACTTCTGAGCTAGATAATTTCATTATATGGCGGCAGCAACGACCATCTCATTTTTTTCTTTTTTTTTTTTTTTTTTCAATTTAGACGTGACAAAGGAACTGATTTGCGTTGTCTGTTATTGATTTTCAAAGGGCAACTGTTTTTGGTCTCAGTGAAATTATTCTTTCTCATTTTGTCTGCACACAAAACTTTATACAGAATAAAAAAAAATTATTATTTTTCATTTGTTGAGTTTTCCTGCCCGTTGTATATTGTCGCTTTCACTCGAGATGGGATGATAACGAGTCTCTTTAATCTCCCTGCATTTATCTTTAAATGTGAGAACTTGTCCAATTTCTTTTCAAGGTTACCTTGCAATCATTCCAAGTACTCAAGTAGTGAGAGTTACTACTGTTAACTGTTGATTTCACATGTTCTACTGGGTGTCCCTAAAGTCTGCTCACACAGGTAAAAATGCATATTTTCAAGAAATTAAATTTTCAACAACTTTTTATTGAATTGGAATATTAGCAGATAACATCTTCAATATGATTTCCATCATTTGTGATGCAAAGGTTGATGTGCTTAGCAAGATTCATGTGAACTCGATGCAATAACTCCACATTGCCATCAATTTTAGCACATTCACTCTTTATGCATTCAATCAAGTGTGTTGCATCTGTGATTTTCATTAAGTTGACCTTTTAAGAAGTCAATTCTTTCTTTCTTTCTTTCTTTCGGCAAAATCTGTGAAAGTAAAAAAAAAAAAAAAAAAAATATATATATAGTTAATGAGATTTCCTGTGTCCAGACTTTAGAGACACCTTGTATTACAGTGTAACCCGGATATAAGAGAGATTTTCTCTGGTCCCAAATTAGAGCCTGTGTTAATGTATATAAAATAGACCAAACCCGGATATAAGAGACTTCTTCTCCGGTCCCGACAACTCTCTTATATCCGGGTTACACTGTATTAGGAATAGCAAATGACAGCAAATATTTTTCAATACTCCAGCACCCTTCTTAGTATTCTGTTTTTATTATCATCTGAATGGTCTTGACTCTTACCTGCACCAATGGAAAATAAAATTGCAGTGTAGTTTACTCAAGATTAAACAAACAATATAGCTGGATCATAAGTTCCCAAATAAGTATATCAATAGTACTAAGATCCCATATTAATACAACATATAGCCTCCTTGGGTGTTGACTCAGGCCTGTACTTTTGCATTCATACCTTCATACAGAGAGTGACTATTATCATCCTGTGATACATTATCCTATACTTCTTGTATCTTGATGCAACAGGAAAAACTTGACTCATTGAAAAAGTTGAATATCATCCTGTTGTGTTTCATACATGTTTAATGGGAAATGGATCTGCCGGTCGTGCTCACCAGGAAAGTTGACCATCTTTCAGGACGTGTTGAATAGGTATCATGTAGACAGGCTGTAATGACACATTGCCAGCACCTTAGAGGAATGGCAGAAAAACAGGTTGAACAATGTCTTGAACTTACATAAACCTATTCAGTGTTTCCTCTACAAATGCCAAAGTTGAGCATGAGTTGTAACTTATAGCGACCCATACCAGGGGTTGGGCAATGGGTGTTGTGGGCTAATACATTCAGAAAGGTGTCACTCTCCATGTCTATTTTGCACATGCAGATGAAGGGAGAACCGACTTTCTCATTACTGAACTCTACAGTAAAAAGATTTGTGAATCGGATATAGATTTTGGTAAAATTGATACTCCCTGGATATATTGAAGGCAAGAGAAACAGGAAAATGGTGAGTAATCTGTTTAATGAGTTATGTGCAAATAGTTGGCAGAACAGTAACTAATAGGGGTAGTAAGACAAGCATTACTTAGAGCTATGAAAGATAAGAAATTGTGCTGAGCCATTTTCAACCTTGAGCTGAAGAACAACTGATGTAAATTTTCTCAGATATGTTTTCTAGTGTGTGTTTTTTTTTTTTTTTTATTTATTAAAAATGTTTATTTCTGGAGCCATTACCAAACTACTCAGCAATGACAACTGATTGTATCATTCTATACCCATTCCAATGTAAAGTTAGCTACTGTTCACTGTCTTATTCATTGAACAGTGTTTGAATATTTTCTTCCATAATAAACTAATATAAAAGTACTTTCCTTGGTCTTCTAGGAGAACAGGTAAGTAAAACCTTTTGATTTCTGTATTTGAAACTTGTTAATTTCTCTATACCTTTCTTTTCTTCCCAGATCAAGCATCATCATCTTTCCCAAAGTCAGTCATGCTCTATATTATGCTGACCAAGACCGTTCTATCAAATTGGACCGGAACCTCTTATCCATTCAGAGCTTGGTCCACTCTGAATCTTCAACCTCCAGCAAAAAGGATCAGGAATCTGTACCTGCCCCTAAAGAGAGAGACAGAGAATGGAGCCGTGACAAAGACCGTAGACGTGACAAAGACCGTAGACGTGACAAAGACCGTAGCCATGACAAAGAGCATAGCCGCGACAAAGACCGTACCCGAGATCGCCCTAGTCAGGATAGCCGTGATAACAATCATCCCAGAACTTCCTACAGTCACCATAGCTCTGGGCATAGGTCAGCGGTCCCTCGTTCTCATTCTAAACTTGGAGATGAGCATGAGAGCCATCGTGATGCACATTCACGTCCTCACACCAGTCGGCATGAAGACTACTTACATAGATCAAGTGATGGTAAGTTTTCTATTAAATTTGATTTTGGAGGATAATTATTTTTTTTTTTCAACTTGCATCTGCTCAAATACTATCACAAAATCCATTTTGTCTGATATAAAAATAAAAAAAATAAATGTGAAATCAGTTAATGTATAACAACATGACATCAAATATGTCTTTATGGATCTTTTATATGAATTTGATTGCAAGTTTTGTAAATATATATATATTACGTAGGTACCTCCAAAGATTTGTTAAAAAATGAACATACATGATGAAAACATGCCTTATTAGAAAATAAACAAAATTTTATTGACAAAGTTTTTGTTGTAATTAAGAGAAAAGACTAACTGATATTTTGATGTGAAAATTATTTTTTTAAATCCTTTTTAGAACCTTTGAAATGTTGGTTAAAAATCTTGTTTTCCCAGCATTGGAGGGGGACTATAAATTAGTATGCAAAATTTGAGCAGCTTTTTGCAGGTAAAAATACATTAATGTTGAAATTCCTGCAAAAATCAAATAATTGCTGGATTTTAGGGCTGAATAAAGTTACTTTGGAAACATTTCACTTTTAACACAATTAGGTAAATATATATATATTTTTTTATATCGATTTTATTTAATTTTATGAAATTTTGAAAAATTTTTATTGTAGTGCTTTATTTTTATATTAGTTAGGACAAGTTCTCTGAGAATTTAAATCATTAATGTTTTTTGGTCAAACATAACTGCTACTTAGAGAAAATCTGCTCTGAAATGCAAAATAAAAAACAATGAAACTAAGACATTATTTAATTAGAAATGTTTTCATTTGCTTTTAGAAATAAAATATATTATGGACATTGTTTTCTTTTAGAAAAAAAATTTTTTGATGAATAATAAATTTTTAAAGTTTTTTTTTTTTTTTTTTTTTTTTTAAATTTAGAATAATTTGTAATAAAGCCAGTAATATTTGTTTGCCATGTTGTTGTCTTCAGGTCAGAATGTGTTTTTTTTTTTTTTTTTTATGAATCCAGCAATGTCACTTTACCAGATTGCTGTCTTCTGGTCAGTATCAAAGAACAAAACTGTTTTTTTTGTATTCAAACCATTAAAATTAGCCCACTCTGAATAGATCTCTGTTACTCAATCTAGTAAATAAACATTAACAGCTTTAATACTGAGGCGAATGAAGAAAACAGTAACCAACGAGTAAATTCAAGCTCTCCCAGCTGGTATTTCAACCTTGAGTCGTTCCTTCTTGAGTTCTGTCTCCAAATCACACTAACTGCCCGTTCTTGCTGTCAACCGTGAACGTCCCTCGAAGAACTCCCCTACTCGGAAAAAAGTAGTTGCTTTTATAGTTGTTCATATACCCATAATCCCTTGCGTCTTCATGTGATCCCATAATTCATTGCGTCCATGTCCCATAATGCATTGCATCGTTATTGCATAAAAATGCAATGCCAGTCCCCCCTCATTCTTTTACGTTATCTGGCCGAGGATGGATTACGGCAGAGCGGTAAGTGCTTTTTTTTTCTCTCCCTCATTTCAACTGCTGTAGCTTTACATGCTAAGCAAATACGGGCTCTTTTTTGGTGGGGACAAGAAAATGGCTACCATTGTAATGGGTCACGTCCATTGCTAACCTGCTCCAGTTTTTTCTCACACTCAAATTTCCTTTCTTCCAATGCACTGGTGCTGGATCGATCGATTGGCAGGCTTCACAGGTTCTAACAACAGATTCTACCAGTTCCTTAGACACCGTTGGATCTACAGTCCTAGCAAAGTACATTGTTCTTTTAACACTTGGGTGCCCACTCTGCTGGTGGATGTGGGTCACCTGACTGGCTCATTGCAGTGGCACAACTCACTTGCACCGGTTCTCTTCCTTTCTTGTGCATCTCCAACCAGCGTTGCGGCACTCTGACAAGATTTTACCAATGTCACAGTCATAGTCAGTGCGTACTCCTCCACCAAAGCTCGCAGTGTCTCTAAGCGCCGCCTCATCAGCATTTCACCCGCTGCCTTCGTGTTCACGCGCGTCTTTCCTGTCAGGGTGTCAGACACCCACCAATGCACACATGCTGAATCGGTGACCACATGCATAACTGGTGCCTGCCACTGCAGGGCAAGATTCACACCCTTGATCACCGCATCAAGCTTAGCAAGATTAATGTGTTTGGCATCATTGGTTGGACGCAACCAGCAAGCATCTTCCACGACGCTCCCATTCACCTCTAGTGCTACTCCCGTGGCCACGGAGCTTGCATCCACCCAAACTGTCACGTCATTGCTGTTCACACACCAGTCTCCGCCGACAGGATCTGATTCCCGCACTCTGGCCACTGTTTCCTCCAGCATACGTCCAAGAGGGGCATCCTTTATCTCATCGTACCATCCTTTGGTTAGTGTACTTGCATAACGCTTAATAAGTGCAGTTGCCACCCTAAGCCAACTGCACACAGGGAAATGACCCACGAGTTTCCCGCACAAGGAAAATACACTTGCGGGTCACCTTTTGAGCAATTTCTGGAACCTGACCTCCCGCTTCCATCGAAGAGAGTTGCTTTCTTCCCAGACTTGCAGACCCAGGACCTTAGTTCCGTCTCTCAATCGCTCCGGATCTTTACAGACTAGCCCGTAATCTGCAAAGTGCTGTCTTACGCGCGCTGCAGAAACTAGGCCTTCATTTATGAAGATATCGTCGACGTATGCCGACGTGGCACTCTTAATGTCCTGATCCTGGGACGTTATCATGTCAATCACTGACTTCATGACAAGTGGTGCCACATTCAGGCCAAAACCCAAATGCGTAAGGCAAAACCGCTTGCCCTTAATGACCACTGTTTGAAACGGCCATAGTGATTTGTCAATGTGAATCTGTAGGTACGCGTTTCTCAAGTCCAACAGCGATACGTCAGCTCCTTGTCGCCATTCTCGTAATTTCTGTGCACACACCTCTGCGTCAGCCATGAATGCGTCTACAAAGCCATTCAACTCCCAATAGTCAAGTACCGGCCGGACCTTCTGTTTGTGTTCTTGTACGACTACCATTAAGGGAATTAATCCCTTGGGTGGGCCAAGCTCTTTCTCGGGATATGGCAGTAGCCATCCGTCTCGACCAGTTGTGCTCGTCCCAGATTCTGTCTCATGTCCACCACAAATACAAAAAAAACATACACACAGTTTTGTCTTTCATTCTCACCTAAAAATGCCAGTCTAGCACACAAAGGCAAAATGCGTTGTCATTATAAAAGCTTTTCTATTTTGTATCATTTCGCCTACTTTTGTTCAGATAGTATTTCTACATTATACTAACACACATATCTATATTTATATGAGAGAGTGACATACACACACACAAACAAGAATGGTACTGTGCTTGTATGTCAGTTCTTGTCTTATGTTGGTTTTAATTTTCTAGAAAAGAAATTAATCGGTCGTGCCAGTTCATTGTTTTCATGTCCTGTCCGTCTCCATGTGACAAGATGTCTTTCTTTTCATGAAAATGGAAACGTATTATTTTCCAACAACCTCAGACCAAATTCATCCCAGTGTAATTCTATAACCACTGAAAGCGTTTTCTTGGTCTTACCTGCTGAATTTTAATCTCTTGTGCTATGTTTGTCTTGCATATTTGAAATAGATCACTACCAGTATCTGAACAAAAGTGTTCTATATCTGTTTTAATTAAATTTGATAGATACTCTTTAAACTTTCGCTCCTGTAATTCTCAGATGAAACATTATTTCAATAATTGTTTGGACAACTGAATACATTCTTTGTCTTTTTTTTTTTTTTTTTGCCAAGGGTTGATAGATTGTAATAAACAATCAATCAGTTTCTCCACAGTAATGTTTTCTCAGTTTATTTCGCTCTCAGTAACCCTTAGCATTTTAGTGGTTTTTATTGCGTAGCTTGAGGTAAAACGATTTAAAAAAGATTTAATTTGCAAAATATGCACTTTGCATATATCATCTTTAAAGTAAGCATTTTGGGCAAAGTTGGACCTTCATGCCTGCAAAAAAAATGGAGTCTCCAAAGGCCAGTTTTTCCATTGACACTGATATTATTTTTACTACCTTCACTCCTTAGCAATGTTTATGATTTTAAAAAGTGATGATTAGAATTGTAATAAAGCCTAAACATGATGAAAGTGAATTGATAATTTTTTTTGTTCTTGAGAATTTACAAAACAAAAATATTAAACTATTGTTTATTTATAAGAATAATTTTACATTTATAACACTCTAAGAGCTAATATAATATTTATCATTTACCATTTTATCAAGAAATAAATATGAAAACCATTTTATATTGATAAATTTATAAACATTTACTAAAGTAGAATATGTGAACTGACTATAAGGAAATTCTTATAAAATTTGAATTTATTCACGATTAGACAATGTTTTGCCAATCATTCCAATAAACAATCTAATAAATTAATAATGTTTATTTCTTTGTTAAGAATAATGAAACTATAAATTCACTATCATTAAGTTTTATTACAATTTTAATCATCATTTTTTAAAACAAAATAATTGCTTAGGAGTGAAGGTAATTAAAATAATTGTGGTGTCAAGGGAAAAAAAAACATTCTTTTGAAACACTTTTTTTTTTTTTTTTTTTTTTTTTTTTGTGGACACAAAGGCACAAGTTTGTCACATTTTGTATATGTCATTTTTCAAGTTTTGCACATTGTGTAGACCAATTTGTTAGTCTAATCATTATGATCCTCATTGAATCTCTTCTTCTGATGGTTTAGTTGCAAACTTACTAAATAACTCTGCTAGCCATAAATTTATATCTCCAGAAGATTAGAAATTTATTTCTTTCTTTTCATCTTTCTGTAGTCCCACATTTCTGTTACTTCAAGTCTCTTCTTCATCTTTGAGGAGATTGCCCAGTATTTGCTGCCCATACAGGGTGACAGATATTACATAACAGTTCAATACTCTTTTCTTTGTTTCTAACAAATTATTTTGTCTCTTAATACTTTGTTTAGCTTTTGGAGTGCATCTTTGGTCATCGCAATACATCTTCAGTTTTCAGTGTTGCACTTTCCATCCTCTGTTAGAACATTTCCCAGAGATTTCAATTTTTGTACTTGTTTAATTTTAGTATCCCTGATTTGTAATTGGCACTTTGGGCTCATCTTTTTTCCTGATGACCATGCATTCTGTCTTCTTGTAGTTTATACTTAGTCCCTTCTTTTTGTTTTCCTTTTGCTACCTTTTGCAGGAGTTTTTGTAGCTACCTTTCCATGTCTGATATTAACACTACATACCTTTATCTGGTTAAAATTGTGGCTGCCAATAATGAATCCTGATAGGACTTCTAATTCTCTTAGAATTGCCTCACTGTATAGGTTGAATAAATCTGGTGAGAAGACACACCCTTGTCTTAAACTCTTTCTATTTTTGTATATCTGCTGAACTCATTTTTTGTTTGTATAAAGGTGGTTTGTTGCCAGTGTAGATTCTTGTTTATTCTAATATCCTTCCTGACTATGTCAAAGTTGCTGAGCAGCTTTTACAGACCTTTGTGGAATGATCCTAATATAATGTGACGGTATTGACCTTATAAGAAATGTTTTTTGCTGTTACTACAGATTAATTTTCTTTTTTAATTTTGAAAACTCACTTGTCAGTCAGTTAAAACCTTTTTATTTTAAATTGTTGTTGTGAAACCAGATCAAAAACCTGAGAAGGCAGTTCAAAACATTAATAGATTTGTTTTAGTACAACAACAACAGTAGTAGTAGTAATAATAATAATAATCCAAGTGTATTTATTTTTTGTCTGTAACATGTAACTCTACTAATTGACTCCAATTATGACTGACTGACCATTCTGAGATGTTTGTGAAACCAGGTGGCAAAAAAAAGGTGGGGCAGCAATGATAATAAAAATATGTATTGTATATTTCTGCATATAAGATGACCTTTAGATAAGATGAGATCAAAAAATACCGCAAATTTTCATGAATTTATCCTATACCTATAGTATAAGATTATTGATTATATAAAGATGACATTAATGGCAATGTTGTTACTGTATCCTTAAAAATTCAAAATAAATGCAATAACAAAACCGATTCTCTATCATCTTCTCCTACACATGTCCAAAAAGAGGGGAAACCATTTTTTTTGTTTGTTTCATCACGTAATCTCTTGCAACTACTGATTCTTCTTCTTTTTCTATATCTAAACTGTTACAAACAACCTGGTGTACTAATGGCCATTTACTTATACTTCATTGACAGTCATAAAATACTGTTAATAAGAGTATCATAATGTATGGGAATAGTACATTCCACTTTCAATTTTTTTTTTTAATATTATGTTATCCTAAATGTTATTACTGTTGTAATTAACACTACCTCAATGATTATTGAAAGTTTAGCAAAAGCTAAAGGTTGCTGTGAATGCAATTATAACTTGATGTTTACATTTTCCCAGCTAAGCTTGCATGGATACAAATTGATTTCATTGATATGGAATTATTCTTCAAATAGGCAATTTATTATGAAGTTATACCAGTAATATATAAGGTAGAAATGGTTTTATTACTTTTATTATCAGTTTATTTGATAATGTGAATCTTTTCATGTATATTATTATTTATCGCAACGAAGCCGAAGTAAGCCTACCGACAAACATCATTTAGAATTTAAGGTTTCTTTTTTAGAATTGTATACGACTCCCAATTTTTAAAGGTGATTTTTTCTGGATTTAACGGTTGTCTTATACGCAGAATATATGATAATAAAAGACTCAAAGGGAAAATCTTGTAATGATAGTAAGGTCTAAAAAGATGTCAATTTCATATTTATCATCACTTTCAACAGCCTGGTGGTTGTTGTTATCATCATCATCATTACTACTGCTACTATTACTAATAATAATAATAATACTTTTTCTATTTACATAGATAAAGACAAGCTGATATTGGTAAAAAATCTTCCACTGTCTGTGAACAAATCTACAGTCTTTTCTATCATTCCCAATGCCAAAGATCTTATCATTAGCATTGATCAGTCAAGAGAAAACTCAGCGTAAGTATTGAAATGACAACTTTTGACCTTTAGCACTCTAAGTGATTATTTTTGCCAAGTAAAATGTTAGTTCTGCCAATGCAAGTTGAATTGTAATTTTTTGGTTGTGTAGTCATATCCTTCTATGGCAACACCTAAAACAATCATGACTGAAATTGAGAGCCAGGCTACTGCAATTTCAAATATATAGAACTAATATATAAAACTCTATATTTTGAGGGGATTCCATATACAGTAAAAGGGGGAAGTAATATTTATAAAGGATGCTGAATGCTAAATTGCCATGCTTTTTACAGGTGCATGTCGAAGTTCATATGTGAATGAGAAATGTGTTTCTTTAAAAATTTGCTTTTATCACTGTAATACATTTATGTCATTTTCTTTTTATTTTGTTATTAGTAACTTTAAAAAATAGTTAAATTTTATGATATCTCTTTATATTCAATGTTGATAAGGTGTGGCAAGGCCAGTTGAATAATTGTAATCAAGAAATATATAAACTTTGTCAGAAAAACTGAATATAGTTTATATTAATCACTGTGATGTAACTGAAAATGTTGAATCTTTGATAAACAGGAAAACTAGATTTCTTTATGTCATCTTTATGCAACTTTTTTTTTTTTTTTTAACCCTTGACTGCTTCAACTGTTGGTTAAGAGGAGGGGATCTGTGGGAAGAAAAAAGAAATGTTTATTTTTCTTCCTCCTAATTTTTTCAGATAGCTTGGTGTCAGCCATCTCCAAGCTTTTGACCAACAGCCGAAGGCCACAGAATATGGTGTGGGTTGCCCTCGGTCAAAACACTAGGGTTTTGATTTCAGAGTTGTCCTTCTAGACCATTTGCCACAAAAGGTTATAGGAGCCAGTCTGTCCTGTTATTTATCCATAGCTGGGAGAAGAAGAGATAAATTCATACTCTTCCCAAAGGTATTAGCATGTAAATAAATGTAATGGACTTGACTAGAATTCACACTCTGCTTACTGATTCCTCAAAGAGTCAAATAATGATCCATTTCTCCTGTATGGGTTTATTGAGTTCATTAAAATGATGCCCTTTCCTTTATTCCATGGAAGCTGGAAATCAACCATCTTCCTGAGTAAAAACAGTGAATCAGGAAATGTGTTGGTAGCATGACTGTTATTGACATGGAAAGTAGAATTGATGAACAGAGTTCAAATTCCAACCAAGTTTGTTGTGTTCACACTAATGCCCATAGCAAAGGCATGAATCCATCTCTTCTCCTTCAAGCTATGGATTAAATAGTAGAGAAGATTGCGTTCTCTAGCCTTGGAGGGCACCCACTATGGGGGACAGTTCTGAATTTAAAACCATGGACAAGGCAATAGGAAACCATTCCACTATTTTTCTCAGGAAGTTATGACAACTCACAGATAATAAAGTGAAGAAAGCTGTGGAGAGCTATGACTGCCTATGTTCTGAAGGGATATGGCATTTAAAAATAAAAATAAATTCAGAAAATGAAAATTGATATTGTTACAATTGTTTGCCTGCCCAGTCTGCCTCGTTTCTTGCCCCTTGACAGTTGGGAGCAGCTGTTGTACACAATCTGTTTCCCTTTACCTTACTTTCTCATTTTATTGTCAAATAGTTTCATGGATTGAAAATTGATCTTTATTACTAGTACTTGGCCATTTTAACTTCAAGCTGACATTTTTAATCAATGTCAATGATTATAGGCTTCACTTTCATTGTGAGGTTCAGATGTTAAATGACAGTTCTTTTCATTTGTAAATATTTAAGATCTTTTTTGCTTTATTTTGATTTATTGTATATTGGTATCACCTGTGGGACAATTAATAGCACCAATTTTTGCAATCACAAGCATTTAGAGAAATTTAGAGTAAAAAAAAAAAAATTCTATCATTTGGAGTGGTTTGGAATAATCTAGTATGAATTCTAGATTTTGTATATATCTCAACATGTCACTTGATGTTTCTTAAAATATTTGAACTGATTCTAAGAACCAGAGATATCTGGAAAGAAGAAAAAGAAATGAAAAATCAAAGTACTGTATCTGTTTATCCCTTATTACAAGAAATGTATACATTTTTATCTAATTATGTGAATATATCTCTGTCAAGATAAGATTAACTAACACCCCATAATCAAGACTTTTCAGCAACAAAAGGTTCCACTTAACCTCAATCACTCTGTACGTGACTTCATTTGCTGTACAAAATGTTTATCCTGCCACTGAAGGTGACTCTGATCCCCAAACAATAGTGTGTTTGAATTTCATAGTTGTGTTGTCATATCTTGCTATGGCAACAGAAAATAACTTTGAATGAAATTAACAATAAGGATATTGTAATTGAGAGGCCTTGAAAAATAAATGTAGTGGAAAGGAAAGTAATATTAATAATGCTGAGTGCTAAATATTTTAAGTTTGATCTTAAGCATTTTAAATGAAAGACGATAGCAGTGTAGTATGTGCCTCACTCCAGGTCAGTCTTATGGCCGTATCATGTTGAAACACTATTTCTTGTATGATCAACAAAGTTAAGCAATGTCAAGCCTGGTCAGTACATAGATAGGTGACCACATGGGAATTATCTGGTGCTGTAAGTGTGGATGTACATCACCGTATTATCTCCACTCTGCTTACTATTTATGGAAATGAAAATCTTAAACTTTTGAAATACTAATTAAAACTTTTTTTCCATAAAGTAATAAACAGGGAAAAAAAATGAATTCTTTAAAAAATAATTCATTGATTGTCTAACTGAATTGTAAAAAGTAAATCCTTTTCTTTTTGGCAGCTTATGGCCATATTACATTGAAACACCAGTTCTCATACAATCACCAAAGTTAAGCAATGTTGGAATTGGTCAGTACCTAGATGGGTGATTGCTTTGTAATAGCATGTGCTGTAAGCTTGGATGTGCAGATGGTGTAACAGATAGTGGCTCTGATTTGGAAACCTGAGAGCCAAGTTCCAATTCTTGTCGTGTTCGTAATATTCACTTACACATGACTTCCTGTTTACCAAATGAAGATATATGTGATCAACACAATTGCGCCGGGAATTCACATGTGAGAAAGAGTAGTATAACAGATATATAATCACCCATCCCAGAGAGAAGGGCAATCTCTCAGTTATCGCAGATGAGAATGTAATGGCCAGCCACATACACACACAGGCCAATAGTAAATGACAAAATCCACTTTTTGGAATAAGTTTTTGAAGGGTGATGTATTTTAGTAACATCAATGAAAGTGATTGGCTCTTAATTATTGTTGATGCTATCAATTTGCAACACATAGAAATAGAAGAGCAATCTCTCAGATATTGCAGATGAGAATGTAATGTCCACATTTCAAATGATAGCCTGGGGCCACATACACAGGCCCATAGTAAATGACAATAGTTGAATGTAATGTTAAATATGTCTTGTGTTTTTATTAATTGACATGCTGGTATCATTACAAGATAAATTTCAGAATTATCATTTTTTTGTGCAAATTAAATGACCGATTCAGTTTCCTAGTTATGCATCCATATCTGTATCTTTTCAGAGTTTGTGTGGTTGAATTTTTCACAGACAAAGAAGCTGAAGCATTTCTCAGAAAAGGTCGTCGTATCAAGCTTGATCGACATGTGCTGACAGTGGAACCTTATAGAAATGACAGGGGTATGTTTTCTGCCTTTGATTGGAACATCCATTTTAAAAACATATACAGATGAAATGCCCTAATTGAGATAAAAACATTTTAGCCCGAAGACTCTGTTCTTAAACTAGTATATACAATTTATTAACAGATCAGCCACCCCATGCAGTAGGCTCATTTAAATAATTCTCAGAAACGCAACAAGTACACCAAGAATTTATTATAAAGGCTAACAAATATATGCATTAAAACTGATTCATATTCTTTAGAAGGATTTAGTCGTTGTCGTAAATTTCTTTTGAGAAGATGTCAGGAGTTTCTCTGTGGGATATTACAGGACAAAATAGGAAAGAAAGCAGAGAAACAGAATAATTATTTTGTAAAAGCAGTAAGAAAATAATTGCCTTTCCAAAATGATGCAGAATTTGCATTCTTTGTTTGCATTGTTTTTTTGTTTATAAAGCATAGGCTATTTAATATAAAAAGATACCCTGTTGAATCTATGAATATTAAAAGTAATTTTATTTATTCTAGATTATCCGAAACTATTTACAAAACACATCACATGATTTTGCTTTCTTTTGTATTTGTAATGAGTTGGTCGGTCAACTTGACACCCCCAAAGCGAGTGGAGGTGGGCAGGCGCGGGAACTGTGATTGGTAGCTGGCTTGTTGGTGTTTTGCATAGGTGAGTTACCAAGCTCTATGTAAAGGGCTGGAATGAGAAGGAGGGCAATTTTTGTCTCAAAAGTGGAGACTGTACCCGTCGCTATGACAGCAGGAGAGAAAGAGACAAAATCATTTATTTTTTCGTGACACATTCCAACACAAGCTATTTCGGCATTTACTTTGTCTCTAGCAAGATGGTGGAAAGACCTTTCGACATAAACCTGATCTCCGAATTCAATGGTGATACGAGTGGACAGTCTGTGGTTGACTGGATCGAAAATGTGGAACTGGTCTGCGAATTATGCGAGATCACGAAGATTGAACAGATTCTTCCACTGCAATTGAAAGGTGGCGCCCTTGCTGTGTATAGGCAGCTGAGCAAAGAACAGAAAAGTGACATTGAGCAAATAAAGTGTGCTCTACTAACCGCGTTTGGAATTGACCGGTTTGTGGCCTATGACCAATTCCAGGCGCTGCGTCTGCGACCTGGCAAGACAGTAGACGTATATGTGGCGGAATTAAAGAAGCTTGCCGTACCAATCGCACAGCTTCCTGAAGAATGAATGACCTGTGCCTTCATGTCATGTTAAGCAGATACTCCGCACATCATCCCGAATGAAAGACATGACACTCAATCAATTGTTGACCAGAGCCCATTGCTATTATGATCGACGAAAAAGAGGCTGATGAACCAGTGGCCGCAGTTGTTCAACCAATTGAAGTCAAAGAGGATCCGACCCCACCCATCTGTTGCCATCGTTATTGGTGCTCTGGTCTGAATCATTTTGCCAAAGACTGCCGCTATCAATGCAAAGAAATGTGCAGCGGGTCGGCACGAAAGGCACATCTCGATCTACGATATTTCCAATGTCATAAAGTAGGTCAGATTCCGGGAAATGGAATGAGGGACGCGGCATCAGTGCGAGTCTCTTCCCCGCACCGAGCATGAAAGAGGCGCTCCCTCTAAATAATAATAGGATCGCATCAATGAGATAACGCGTACTGCTTTAGTAGATTCGGGCTGCTCTCGGTTACTCACGAATGGTTTGATTTGTCGACAGTGGAGCAGACAAAAGATGGACATACTAATGGCCGATGGAAAGGATCTCAGAAGCCAGGGAGTTGGAAACATCAAACTCAATATCAACAACGGTAACCCTGTCACAGTCAGTGTGTTGGTCGTGGACAGCGTGTTATTAGGTTTTGAGCTGCTCCTTGGGATGGACATTATTAAGGAGCTGGACAGCGTACGCATCACAGAAGTGGGCAAGGTCGAGTTTTCTGATCTGCCCATCTTTGAGGATTAACGAACCTGACTTCAGTGCAACTTTCGACCAGTGCAGGGGTGTATGGACCGCAACGTGGAAGTGGGTGGCTGAACTCCCATGCCACTTTTAAAATAAATTAGCACAGTACCCGGTTCCAAAGCATATCAGGATCGAATACGAAAATGAATTGCAGCTTTGGAGAGCAGCTTTAGCTGGCTTGCGGCGTACCCCGAGGAGGAGCTAGGGCCGCCTCGAGGACTGATTCTGTTGATGGCAATAGTGCAAGAGAATAAGGGGAAAGCGAGACCAGTCATGAGCTACAGGGAATTGAATAACTTTGTAGATGCATATACAGCCAGTGCGGACGTTTGTGCCCAGAAATTGTGGGGATGGCGACAGCAAGGGAGCAACGTGGCCACCCTCAATTTAAGAAGGGCCTACCTCCAAGTACGAGTCCACAGATTACTCTAGCCTTTCAGACTGTGATCGTAAAAGGACGGAGATATTGCCTCACTCGATTGGGATTTGGTCTTAATGTGGCTCCAAAAATCATGTCCGCGAATATGCATGTGGTCATGTCGCAGGATGAGGAAATTCAAAGGGCAATTCCAACACAGTATTTATTCCCAGAAAGATAAGTTTTTGTATTAATGAATGGCATTTTCCCAAATAAGATTCATCTAAAATCCACTTTTTTGGCATAAGTTTTTGGAGGATAATGTATTTTAGCAACATCATTGAAAGTAATTAGCTCTTAATTATCGTTGCTGTCGTGAATTTGCAATACATAGAAATATGAACCCCAGGTTCAACAAAAAAGAAAAGGAACATGCGAATAGGTACCAATGAATAACAGACACAATATGAACATTTATAACAATTTTATATAACAAAAAAAGAAACAACAGAATATGGGAAGGTTATTAATATTCATTTATATATCTTTGGGTATAATATTCTTTTTCTTTATGACACATCAAGTAGTCAAATAAAACCATGGTCTTCGAGAATAATACCTTTTTTATTTACTACACATCAAGTAGTTAAATAAATCCAAGATCTTTGGGATGATATTTTCTTATTTCTTACACAGCAAGTAATGGAATAAGTTCATGGGCACATCTCTCATGAGATGTCATTGAGAGTCAATTTTCTGATGACCTGTTGTGGTCAGAGATTATTGGGAAACTGAAATTAGAATACCAAAAATCCCACATGGTGATGTATGTCACATGAGTTTGTGTGACCACCGTTACTCACTTTCTCAGGAGGTCCCTCTGTCCGCCATTTTAGACTCAGTCTAGACAGGAAATAAAGAATGAAAGAAGGAAGAGGAAACACAAAGACAGTGTGTCCCTTAATAAATTGATCATGTGTCTGATTTAACATTGAGGAGCATGTCACATCTATAATTTTGACAGACATTGATCTATTTTCATTTTTAAATTATGTTTTACCTAAAAAAAGAAAGGCATCTGTCTATTATCAGAGATTCACACTTAAGAGATAACGTTTTAAGTGTAATTAGTATTTTGCAAATGGACTGTACAATTAATTTGTTCAAATTAAAAATAAAATTAGAAATTTCTATTATACAAACATTTTAGTTCTAGTATACACTTGATATCCAACAAATTGTCGTTTTTTTGGGGGGGGGTTAAATAATTTTGTCTAGTGTGGTCTCAAAAAAGTAATTAAAACAAATAAAAATGTTAGTGTTTTAAAAACTTTTCAAGCTCAAGGCTGATTCCCACAAGATTTTCCTTTTTTAATATTGCCAAAGACTTATGTAACATTTAAGAGGATTCACTGACTGTTTAATAAGTTAAAAATTGTTTTTATTTATATGTAGGTGTAAATTCTCCAGCCACCAATTTCATGTTTGTATCTTTTTATATATATATTTTTTAAATTTATATTATGGAAATAGTTTTTTCTATTTGACATTAAAATTTACAAGTGTTTTTGAGTGAAGATGATCATGTTATGACAGCTGCTGCAAAAAAGCTAATTTAAAAAAAAAATTATTTTATTCTGGAAATACATGAATCTTATTTCAAAACTTACAAATATAGATAGTCTATGAGGATTGAATGAAGCAATTGACAAAATCATGAAAATAAGAGAAGAGGTAATGATTTTATCTTGATTCTCCTTTGAACTTTGCCCAAAGTGATCCTTATACCAGGCCTGGCAACCATGTGACTGGGATCAACAATTGACGGCAGACATGTGGAGAATTAAATCACTGCTAAATAACAACTACTAAGGACATTTTTAACAAAAAACTTGTTAATAATGTCCAGTAATTAGTTAATTAGTAACTATATATAATATTAGGAAGCATCTTACAATTATTAACTAATTTCTATAAATGCAGATGTACAAAGAAAGAATAAAAATACCATAAAATAATTAAATGCACAAAAATCAGTTTAGACATTTTTAGATATTACAAAAATAATGAATTTGTTTATGCCAATTGATTACAGAATATATAATTGTATAAAATAATGAGAAAGCAATTTCAGCATTTTACAAAATTATGTATCAACAAAATCTGAAACTAATTTCAGAGAAACAATAATTTTGATAATATTTACAAAATTTTCTTACAAGTAACATTTGTTTCACAGATGAAGAAAATACTTATTTTGCTATGATACATTAATAGATATTACCTGTATACATAGTTTTTAAAATTAAATCAGTTTACATTCAGAACACAAAATTAACAGGATAACTTGGTAAGTTAACCAGTTAAAAAAGTTGGGGTGGGGTTGATTAAAAATAAAAATATCTGGTATCCCTGGTTTTAAAATTTTTAAATTACCACAATCTATTTCTTTAAAAAATGTTTGAAAATAAAAACTAATATAATTAAATATTTCCTCTTCGATGTTACAAGAAAACATTGTCTGACAGGTATAAGGATCACCTTGACTCTTCCAAATTATATTCATATTGCAATAGCCATACTAAGGGTAAAGAGTTGTCTAATCTTGCTTTTTACAGTTTATTATTTTTTCTGGGACTTTACCTGCTGACTGCCTGTGTTAACCATACAATTTTCATATTCCTTGCTTCACTCATTTTACTTTTTTGTCTGATTCATCTATTGGCATCATTTATTTTAAGAACATTTGTTTTGTTAGTCTGTCTGCTTCTCCATTTGAGTACTTTGTACATTCTTTCTCTGTATATATTTGTTTTGTTTTTTTTCATTTGCATGACTTCCCAACCCAATCTTGTTATTATTAGCTGGTCTCATTATCTGGTTATTATCCTGTAACATTCACTTAGAAGTGTAACTATGTTAGGCAAGAGAAATTAAACTTTGTAGATATTATACACAACAATTTATTAAATGCATTAGTCCTATATAGAAATAAGTTCAACCTCAACTTTGATCTAAAGAATGCTGCACTTAGTAAAAAGAAGTAACTTACTTAGATAAAAAATTCTTAAGAGTGCTGCTATTGAATCTTGTCAGAATATAAATTTGCATCCCAGATTTTTTAAAATATCTCCTTCTCTAAGAGAAATACTCTTTTCTTAAGCCAAAATGACCATAAAAAATAGAAAAAAACTTTTAAATTCAAAACCTATTATTTTACATACAGAAATTAATCTCAAACTAAAAATGTAAATAATTATTAGATTATAAAAATAAAAAATTCAACAACATTTACAAATTTTGGTTTATACAACATTAAATTACATCCTTTAGCATTCACCATAATTCACCTTGATGTTCAGTTAGCCTGATGCATATTTATGAATCTTCTTAAATATAAAAAATCCATAAAAGTAACATTATTCTATTTATAAGTACTTGTTGCAAAATAAAATCCTTACATTGTCTTGATAAATTCAATCAGAGAATGAAACCTGTTGGCTAAGAAAGATGTTCCATTTGTCTTTATAAAAGGAATATTTAATATACTAGTAGAATACCTGTTCTACAGACAGAGAAAATTAAGTTGTAATAGAAGCTATTATTAGCTCTATAACATTTCTTTATAAACAATATTTTCGGCAGGACATCTATTTTGCAAAATTCCTTTTGTTATTATGTTAAGTCTGTTTGAATTTCCTACACAGGACATAGCTATGATGAGAGAAACATTTGAATCATTTTCTATTCAATAGATTATTTTTACTTTTAAAATATTTTCTGTTTGACTGATTTGTAGTAATTTGAAATGTCAGATGACAACAATGGTTATTATGTGCATGGCAGGAAATATGACTGTAACTAACATTGCCAGGCTTAAAAATTAATGATTTCTATAAACCATTTTAATATTTTTAAGAATGATTTATGTCTGTTTCTTAAAAAAATGCTTTTAGAAGCCAAAATCACACTCCTTTTTATATTTTTTTTAAAAGTAGACACACTGATATTTTTCTGATAACTTATAACTGATTTTTGACAAGGCAGATATAAATTCTTTTTTCCAATTTTTTTCTGAATTGAAAAACTTTATCAACAGAAACAACTTATAATGGAAATTTTTAAAATTTTTTTCAAGAAATAACTTAAATGAAATATTTATTAAAATATACTTTTAAAAATTGTTATATATATATATTGCACATTGAATGCTAGTGTTGATAAAATAGTGCTCTATGTAATTTAACAGACCTATTAAGTATACATTTTATTCCTCACCAGTAGCATGACTCAGTTTCATGCCCAATGCTATCTTCAGATACTGAGTAGGCTCTCTCTTTATATATATATATATATATATATATATATATATGTGTGTGTGTGTATATATATATAATGCTGATATCAAAATTATTCTCTCTATATTAAGAATGTGGGATGTTTTATTCTGATGTGAGGTGAGGATAAACTGGCATTTTTTAACCATATGCAAATTTATGAAAGATGAGACTTTAGATCTTGTGTGTGTGTGTGTAAATGAATTTAAACTTAAAAGATAAGCTTTTAATTTAAGAAAGCCAAATTAATGTTTTTCACTAATTTTAGAAATTTCCATTACCAAGTAAAATAAAACTATACATTTCAAAGACACTTGATCTGTTTGACAATTGTCAATACTGTCACTTCTTGAACAAACTACTCATTGACATGTGAACAAATATTGGCTTAACTGTGATTAAATTAAGGAAACACTTGAAAACAACTTCTGAATGAAAGAAGACTTTCAACCAACAAGTGTATGCTTGCTATATCAGATAACTGCAATTATCGTGTTGTATCTTAATTCCTTTTAACAAGATTAATCTTGGCCTAAAATAAAAACGTGACATATTCCATGTCAATTATATTTTGTTTTTAAATATCTTTTATTTAAAAAACTAAACAGTGGTCTTTGACATAGCTGAGAAATTAATTTTGTCTCAATAAAAAGACAGTCACTTTGTTTTATAATTGAGTAGATGAGCATTTCTCAATCAGTGTACCCAAGTGTACTAATACACCCTGAAAGTAAACTAAATGCGCCCTAAATTAACAGAAGAATAATTTATGAATTATTTTTATATTTAAAAAAATTTTTATTTTTAAAAAGCTAGACACCAAAACACATGGCTTTCATGACTAAGTCATGTCTTTGTTAGTTGATATTTTAAACTGGATGCTAAATTCCTTAATCTTTGAGAAGCAGTAGATAATCCTTCCCTTTTTTCCTCTCCTCAAAGCTTAACATATAACATTAAAAAAATTGCTAAGAACAGGCATACTTAAATATATAATGTAATGTCTTAAATATAAATTCTTTTTTCAGGTTATTTCTTTATTTACAAATTTCATGATTTCTTTATTAAAATTTAAAGTGCACCCCTATAGTTTTAGTTATTCTACAAGTGTACCCTGAAGTAAAAAAAATGGTTTAGAAACACTAGCATAGATTATTAAAATTACTAAGGGAAGTAACCACACATTAATTCCTTATCAAAATTTGATGTGCCTCCCTTACCACATTTTTTTATATGAATAAATATTTAAATTCCATGTGAAATGGCTTCTTTCATGACTACCATGGTTGAACTAGGTCAACTTTACATAATCTGTCCAGTACTTTTTGAGCCTATAGTAGATGTACAGACACTTCGTTTTATTTGTATAAATTTAAGGCTTCCCAATTCTGTCTGTTTAGCAAAGTGTCATAATTTTTTAAATGGCCTTCCATTTTTAAAGCTTCTCAATCACTTATCTTTTTGTCTATCTTCAACAATATTCTGATGAATATTGTTCAAAATAGATCTGTGATAAATCACTTAATTCATTTTTTCCTCTCCAGCTGGTCAAGAACTAGATTTAGATTTGCAAACCCGCAGCCAAAGTCCAACTGCATCTCGGCGACACATTAGGAATTCCCCTTCCTATCGACTACCTCAACACCGAAGTCGGAGTCCCCTACCACGGCGCAGGAGTCCACAAGTTCACTCAACTGAAAGACCAAGAAGTCCTCTGTTTCCGTCTGCTGCTCAATCTGTTCATTCTTCAAATTTGCAAAACAGACCAGCACTCCTTCGTAATGACAGATACCATTACATTGCCAACAAATCAGCAACCAAGAATCAAGAAGAAAATGAAATGGTAAAAGCGGGAGGAGACAGGAGGTTTGTTTCCCTCACCAGCAGAGTTGATGAACAGTTCAATTCTAAGCAGGTAAGTATGAATATTTTTGACCAGTGAGAAATTCTTTTGTCCTAATAAAAAAAAGAAAAATATTCACTTTTCTAGTACTGCATATTTTAAAAACAGGTTGATTCATTTTCTACGGCTTATTAACCTTTTGCAGGTTATTTAAAGCCAGAAATTATTTTTAGCTTGTAAGAATTTAAAAAAAAAATTTTTTATTGACATAATAATGGTTTTAGTGATACAAGTCTTAGTAATTAGTGTATACCTAGGAGAAAAGAGGTAGATTCATACCATTCCCTTTGAATTCCATTCCTAATTGAATATAACAAACCCAACTTGAATTGGAACTCTGCTCTCTGTTGAACAATTCTGGGATAATATCCATTACACCACCTGCACATCCAAGCTTACAGCATTCCCAAGTGGTCAGCCATATAGGTACTGACAAGGCTTGACATTGCTTAACTTTGGGAACCAGTGTTTCAACATGATATGATTGTAAGCCTTAAAAGCTGTAAGAGAGAATCCTTATAGATTTGTATATCAATTCCGTATGGCATTTTCTAAATTAGGTCATTTTGTTATTGTAGGTTCATATTAACTTAAATGTTGATAATGGTTATAAAGATTTCTACTTATTTTAGTTTGTTTTCTATGAAATGAAGAAAGATCTTTTTTTTTCTCATCTGACATCATCAGATGTTAGGCTGAAGATCGTCTTTCTGGCTATTGGTAGCAGTTGCAACATTTTACTCATCCCAAATCTTAGTCACTGACTCTTACTTGTGTTATTAGGTGTGTCTTCTTATCTTTAACTTTGAAACATTTGAACAAAAATCAAAACAAACTTGGTCCCTGCTCTGTTCTGATTTAGCAAGTGATGGAAATTTCAATTGAAGCATCCTCATACTGGAGCAAGTGTCACAGACACAAAAATAGGATTCAAGAATTCCTTTAAGTCAACAAAACTGCTGTATTTAACATTAAATTTCCAACATTGGTTTTATTTATGGTGTTTACATCAGGGATTGGAATTCCACTAAAATATTTTTTTAGAGTGAGTGGCCAAAGTTAAATGTCAATAAATGGTAGAACTGTCCAACAAACGGAATTGACAAAGTTCATAATAAGCAATAACAAGAAAAAGAAAAGAACGAGTCAAAAATAATATAAAACAAGCAAACGATATATTCAAGGCAAATTAACAGTAGTATGGCAAAAAGTTCACAAACTAAGAATTGGGGTTGACACCCAAGAGAAAATTCTGAGAAGCGAACATAGTGTTCTGACTTCAAGACAGACTGGGACTGAATCATATTAAACCCGAGAACTAGCCTATCTTATTGGCTAGAAATCCCAGTATTCAATGTGTGCTTCTGCCTATAAATTGGGGAAGAGAGGGAAAGTATTTTGCAGTCACGTCCTATTAGATTGGAACCAAACGTATTTCCTGCAACCCTAGGAAGTTGATAGATCCTGGAACACTGGTGTTTGTAATGACCTGTATCTGCCTTATATTCATCAATGTTTAAATAGTGTTCCATATGCATATTTGTTACAAGTCTCTCTGTTCATTTGGGACTCAACACCTGACTACAGGCAGTGATTACAATATGGCTAGTATCTGCCTCTGACCTAAGCACTTTCCTCTGAATTGACAATTGTCCAGATAGCAATAAGATATGTTACTGAGATCACTCATAACCTTTATCACTGTGTAGGTGACTATGTTCACCAATCAAAATTTTAGTCCTGCCAATGAATGTTGAATTTGGATTTCTTGATTGTATAGTCATATCCTTCTATGGCAACACCTAAAACAACCTTGACTGAAATTGAGAGCCAGGCTACTGCAATTACAAATATAGAGAACTAATATATAAAACACTAATTTGAGGGGATTCCATATACAGTAAAAGGAGAAGTAATATTTATAAATGATGCAAAGTGCTAAATGTTAAATTCATTGGCTCTGAATACATCTATTGTTTGGAAACCAGATGCTTACAAGTTTGCTTTGTAGAAAAAACTTGGCTGGAATATTTTACAAAGAAATAGGAATCGTGGATTAATAGTAGTTAAAGTGAATATGCTTTTTATTCCTTGGATAATGGATCTAGGGATAAGTGAAGCTATCCAGGTCCATCTGTCCTGCCAACCCAGGCAAACATAATGGTGAAGTGAAAGAAGTTGGGAATTTACTTAGCTCTGAATGGTTTAATACATCATACTATTGTTGGCTGATTTCATTTATTGCGACTAATTAGCATTTAATTAGTCTCTACTAACCATCAACAGATTTTCCTTTAGTTTTCCCTGTCATACCTCCCAAAATAGAATCTCACATCACTTATCACTTAATTCATTGGCCATCTGAAGCCTTTTGGTGAGTTGATTTGGTTAGCAGCGTATCAACCTCTGAGTTATTTAATGCCAAAATCTAAATATTTTGAATGTATTTGTTTGCCTACAAATAAAATTTATTGTTTATAATTTTACTATCAGTGGGTGTTGTTGACAATTTTTTTTTATATAAAATGTATTGCTGGTATTTTTAATCTGAAAAATGTAGTCTTATACTTTTGTAGTTTTTTGTTTGGGGGTTCACTATTTGCCTATAGCTGGGACCCTAACAGGTGCTACCACTCCGGGTCATGTAGGACATGGGAACAACCACAATTAAGATGCGGTTTTATGCTCCTGAAAACCTCCAGTCTCCTGATCAGAGGCCATGCTGCTAGATGTAGTTTATCGTCATACCCAGGACTACTACTTGGTAGGGTTACAGGCCTCTCTCGTTGCATTTATAGATAAATTTCCAAATTGAAATGAAGTTATAAACATGCCAGAAATTTTCATATTTCATCTCAGACACAGTAAAGATGTCAATGAAATTTTGAACATCAAAAGACCTTGGGAAATCAAATCAAATAAGGAATGCTAATCTGATGGCAACAAGTTTGCTGAATATGCCACATGAAGGAAGAATTTCCAATTCCATTTCCATTGAGTGTTTTGTTTTTATGTTGGTTAGCATTTCTATGTTGGCTTCCCTATCCTGCAAATTGCATTGCTTTGGATTCAAAAGTGATGTCTGTCGTATTCTGCAGTAGCAGTTTCACTCCTCTTCAAGATGTTGAAAATCATGGCTCTCCACAATTTCCTGTCCTTTGTAGCTCTTAATTTTGTCATTTTTTTTTCATCTCTCCTAAACCTTGTTCCACCATCAATTTACTCAAGCTCACTTGGTAGATTGTATTGTTTTCTTCTATCCTTCTTGCCTTCAATCTTTCCTGTGAGTATCAAATTTTCCAAGCCCTCTTTTCTTATGTGCTCCGGAAATTTCAACTTTCTCTTCCTGATGTTAAGTATGTGTCCTTTTTGTTACCATTTTCTCTAAGACTTTGGGCTTATGGCCACATCACATTGAAACACTGGTTCCTGTATGATCACTAAAGTTAAGCAACACTGAGCTTGGTCAGTTCCTAGATGGGTGACCACTTGGGAATACCAAGTGCTGTTGCTTCTATATGCTGGTGGTGTGATGGATAATGGAGAGCCAACTTCCAATTCCCATTGGTTTTGTTAAATTCACATAAGCACAAATATCATTGGGAAAGGTATTAATCCACCTCTTTTACTATGGGGTAATTAGTAAGACTTTTATCGTAACACCATTATCTCAAAAAAAAAAAAAACTTCTTACAGTCTAAAAATATATTCTGATATTCTGACTTTAAATAATCTGCATTGTATAGAAAAGTTGTAGAAAATGAATTAAGCAACCATCTAAAACTTTGGGATCGAGTGCCACTTAGCAGGACGTAAGAAAATTTTATTGGCAGGCTTATAGTTGTTTCAGGTAATTCCAGGTTGATTGTTAGGGAGTTGGGAATCATGAATTGGGATGTAGTGATGGGCAGAGGGTTGGTAAGAGAGAGAGTTTGAGATCTCACTGGCCAAAGGGAAGAGTTGGTCTGTTGTGACAGAAATAGCAGAAATGGTGATGGTAAATTTCATTTTGTTGATTGGATGGTTGTCACTGGTTCAGTACATAGGTCAGGAGGTGAACATTTCAAGAACACATAGGTGCATATATCCCACAGTACAAGATTCAATGTTCCAAGTACATGGGCATCTGATGAAGGCTGGAAGGTATATGACTGAAATGTGGTAAAACAGCAAAGATAAATATATTAGTCTGAACTGACATGATGGAGTAATGGATAGTGGCTCAGACTGAGGAATCAGGGAGCCAAGTTTGAATTCCAGTTGAATCCATTACATTCACTTACGTGCTAATACCCTTGGGAAAGGTATGAATCCTCTTCTTCTCTCCCCCCAGCTATGGATAAATAGCTGGACAGATCAGGTTCTATAAACTTGGATGGCAACTGGTCTACTGCAGAAAGTAATGGCAACCTACTGCAGGAAAAAAATCTGCCTGGTCAGTCATGTATCAAAAAATATGTGATTGCCTAAGCGTGTATCACGCATGGTACATAACTGACTGACAGAATTTATATACTATATTTCCACAGCTATTTTTGCTTCAACTGACTATAGACTTTCTAGTGTCAGTGTAAAAAGTTTTCTTGAGACTTAAATCATTGGAATATATCTAAGTTGTTAAACTTCTTTAACTAATATCCTTCAGCATCAGTTTAAACTGACACCTTTATATATATATATATATATATATATATATAAACTATAATTTTGCATAATAACAGCTTCCTTGAAATCTGTATTATTTTTAATCATTTCACTCCAAGTAGGGCAATAAAGCTACTAGGACACAAAGTGTTATGAAGCGTGAGAGAATATGAGAAAAAGAAAACATTATTAAGGAGAGAGAAAAATAAAACCGTAATCAAGAAGACAGAAGATTAACAATTGATAATTTTATAAGCTGGAAGAGAGTTCCGCAAGCAAGAAGTGCAAGAGAATAAACTGTCAGCAAAAAAACTCATGGTTACATCTAGTGGCCATTTCATCTGTAAAATAATGAGTCTTTGCCACCAATCTAATACTGCATTTAAATTTATAGTCAATGTACCAAAAAGGATATTTCATCAGAACAATTACCTTGAAAATACCGAATATGCCTGACAATTTCTTAGTTTTCTTATGAATTCATTATGAATATGAAAATACAAACTTCAAGCAAAATGGTCACAATATATGGAAAAATGAAAGTGTCAGTTCGAGATGACACCAGGAGGACATGGGGTTAAAAATGTGATAGGCAAGAATTGGCTTTTTTCATAATTTTAGGGTGGGCTTGCATCAAATTGGGCATGTATTTGACCCATAATAAATGATGAGAAGACGATACATATTTGAATATTATAATAAGTTAATATTTGAGAAAATAGATCTATATAAAATGCAACCTCATCACTTGCTAATTTAGTTATTAAAAATCAGAGCAGTGTGTATTTATTATCCATGTTGTTAGTGTTCAGATTTTTCCTTTAGAAATTCAACTTTTAAAAAGTATTTCAGAAAATATCACCATGTCCTTCAAAAATGAATGTTTGCATCTTTTCTAATGCCCCACACGCAGCTTGAAATATTGAATTCTTTGAACTGAAGCCAAAATAAGTCAAAATGATTTGTGCAAGTAAAACACTTGGTGTCTAAATTAAAAAATTAAAGAAATTTAAATGAAGGGAGGGAATTTTGAGGCAGGTTTAATAAATACCAGTAATGTTTTAATTAATTATTTTTTAATTAAAATTAAATCTGTCAAATTTATTTCTTGTAATGTTTTTCAGATTGCTTATTAAATCTTTTCATGGCTTTTTTCCCTTAAATGAATATTTTTGATTTCAATTAAGCAAACCTACTTCTCATGCATTTTTTTTTCTCTTTCAGTGGGATAGATATTTTGATAATATTCAGCAAGAAGAACATGATAAATTTTCAGATAAACAGTAAGTATGTTTTTAGTTTATATATATATATATATATATATATATATATATATATATATATATACACACACACACACAGCGTGATGGGTAAATTGTGGCCATTTTATATTTGCAAGCCAATTTTTTTTTGATTTTGTTGACTGCACAGTATAGTAAAGTCAGTTGGGTACTGTCTGTGAGAAAAAGAGCACCATGATGCAATTCACCGTGCCAGAAGCTCCAATACAAAGATTTCAGAGTGTTTGGACGTCAATCCAAGGACAGTCACAAGATTCAGAAAGAGTTGGTTGAGTTTAATGGTGATTAAGAAGGTATGGCAGCTCGGAAAATTCACTTTGATCATTCTGATAAGAAAAGAACTGAATTTGTTGGTGAGGGTCTCAGACACAACACTGAGGGCTATATTAAATGCCTTGAGGAAGTAGTGCTTCCCTGGGTCAAGAGGGTGGCTGCTGGAAGAACCTTTGTCTGGCAACAGGACTCTACACCATGCCACACAACCAGGAGAAACTAGTCATGGTTGTTGGACAATTTCTAGGACCACACCACCCCCTTACATCTGGCCACATAATCCTCCAGACTGCACCCCCTTGATTATTATGTGTGGGGTGCAGTTGAGTGAGAGACCAACAAAATTCCTTGTAACACCAAAGATGAACGCAAGGCAAGGATTATGGCAGCATTCACCAATTTAAACAAGACCATCCAGAAGAGTTGCAGGAGAGTGCAGTTGAAGCCAATGGCAATTTTATTGAATAAATTTTCTTAGTATTTCAATATATTTTTGTGTAATTTTGATAAATATATTTTTTAAAATGTGATGTAGTGTTATTTTCATTTTTGCATAATTTAGACGATAATTTATACATCGCACCTTTTCTCTCTCTCTCTCTATCTATCTATATATATATATACACACACACACACACAGGATTTTTTAAGTGTAGCCTAGATGTCAGACAGCCTAGTAAGTACAATCATCACTATACATATATATACTGTTTAAGCAACATTGAATTTATTGCTCTAGAAACAGAAATGACTTTTAAACTGAACTTTTTTCTGCACTTACATAGCATTTAAATATTTCACACTGTTTATTAAAACAGAAGTGTGCCAATTGTTATTCTTCGCAATCTTATTTGTGAAATTAAAGTCTTCTTTTTTTTTTTTAATTATAGATCTAATACAAAAGTGAATGATATATTTAACCAGTTTAAGGACCAAGCCAAGAAATTTGCCTCTGAGAACCCAGATTCAGCACGTGCATTAAATGAACTACTGGTTGCCCTGGGACACACCAACAAAACAAATCTTAGTCCGTCCTTTTTTAACTCATTGGACGATTTACAAAAGGCATTCAACCCTGAAGACAAGCTACGCTCAGGCAGCTGGTGCCAAGATGATTTTGACTTCAGGTCTGCAGATTCTCACAGAAGTGGAGCTGGCAGAAAAGTTGACCCGAAGCTCTCAAGTTTCTTGGACATCCACAAACTGTCATCAGTACTGGAGCAAGTTAAAGACTTAAGCCAGAATCTTGGTATATTGTCCAAGCTCTCAAAATTGGCCAAACATCTCAAGTAAGTAGAACTATATAAAGGACTCAATGTTCCTGGATATACTTGAAACCTATTTTGGCTTAAGACTATATCACGTTGAAACACCAGTTGTTGTATGGTCATCATTGTTAAGCAATGGTGAACCTGTTCAGTACCTAGATGGGTGACTGCTTGGGACTACCAGGTGTTGTAAGCTTGGATGTGCAGGTGCTGTAATTGATAAATAGCTCAGAATAGGAAATTTGAGACCTAAGTTCCAATTCCAGTCAAATTTGTTATATTCACTTAATGTGTATTTACCCTTGGAAGAGGTATGAATCAAACCTATGGATTGATTAGTAGGCCTTGTGTTCGTTAATCATTAACTCCAAAGCAAATTCTTACAAACTTCAAAATTTCTGGCTTTACATAACCTGCAAAGGTTGATAAGCAGTTAAAAAACAAATTGATCAATATCTATTTTCATGTGACCAGCAATTAGTGGATTTTTTTTTCTATTTCTAATCAGAATAGCTCCAGTGAGTATCTGCTGACTATACTACTATTGCAAAATATAACCAATCATAAATACAGTTAACCAAGTAAAAAAATCTTAAATTTACTATTTATTCTAACATAAACTGTGTAACTTCTACATTAGCAATTGTTTATTGAAGCAAAATCAAACAAAATTCTTTTGTCTTTAATCCATTTAATAAGGATATTTAATGTTGCTTTTGAGGTCATTGAACTTCAGCAAAAAGTGTAGGGAGATTTTGGATAAGTAGCTGCCATATTGATTCCTACTGGCAATTCAGTAGAGAATCCTTTTCTTTTCGGATTGACTTGACCTTTTCAGGCCAGAAATACCTAAATGTGGCTGCAAATTTCACATGCTTACAGTTTGGCAGCACCTGAATGCAGTTACAATTGGCTAGTACTGTATGCATAGTGTTAACAGCCATCACATGATGAACTAGAACTGCCATAAATGTTCAACTTTGTAAAAGATGTAGATTTCCAAAAGCAGATCTCATAATCAGTCATCATACCAAAGACGCTAAATTTGGTATCATTTGAAACACACACACACACACACAGCCATGTTTTTTTTTTTTTTTGTTTTTTTTTTGTTGAGGCAAGACCGAGATTAATCACAAAACAAATGTGGCTTCTGCTTGACAAAGGATTTGTCATGATGATTTGAGGCAAGCTTTTACAAGGCCCAACACTCTGCCCGACGCCCAATTCAGACAACAGTACACAAAGTATTTTTATTGAAATGAGGCAGGTTGTATTGGGTTACATGTTACCAGTAGCAAGCCTAAGCTTGACCTTACTTGAAAAGAGAAATCAATTTACTCTCATATAAAATCAACTTGACTGTCAACCAGTTTTGAGATATGTTAATTTAAATGCACTAACATTTCAGATTTTTCACCAATTCGGTCAGGGCCCCATTGTGATAAGGTTGAAGACTTATTATCGGCTCTTTTCCACTTTTCCACAGCTACAATGATAGAAATTCTGGTACATATTTTTTTTATATTAGTAACTATTTTGGAAGTTATTTGTAATACAGCTGACCTACTAGTTTGTACTATCTATACACTAGTGGATTGAATAGATTTAAAGAGTATCTTTGTAACTTTTTTTCTTTTTCTTTTGTTGCAGGGCAGATAAGACTGATAGTAATACCATTGCCATGGCATTGTCTGCCTTAGAGAACCTGGTTTCTAAGACTATATGGTCAAATTCTAGTCATCTGCAAGATGATTCCAGGACAAATCCCTGCTATAATAACCAGTCCCAGAAGTATGATACGGACCAGCGCTTCTCTCCATTGCCAGATGATAATTACTACAATGCAGCGGAAAATGTAGACTTGCAGAATGAACAGAAGTACATGGCCATTGACTATCATCACCAGAAACCTGCAGATAATATGGAGACACGTGATCGGTCTTCTCGTTCCCCTTACAGAAACGAAAGTTATCATCGTAGTCAGTATGATGACACACATGGATTCAAAAGCCGGCACAGGCAGGATAATGAGGCAACCAGTCAGTCAGGCCACAGGAGTGGGCACAAACATGAACAGTACAATCAGATGTCACAGCCATTTGAGCAGTCATTTCATGACAACAATAATTGGCATCAAAATTCAGGAGTGGGAAACCAGATGGGACCACGTGACCCAAAAGAGTTTGGTCTCATGGATCATGATGACCGGGTGCGGCCTGGCATGAGTGGTCCAAATAAATTTTCTCATGATACAGACAGTCGATATAACCAAATGCCTGATATGAATCAGGATGCTGGTTACTATCCTGACCATGGTGGTAATAGTTATGACGAGAGTCAGGATAACTTGTCTCGACTAGATGATGGTCAGCACTATCCTCAAGACCAACCACCCCATGCAGAAACAGATGACATGGACTCTGATGCATTTGATCGGGATAAGCCTATGGGCTGGCGTTACTATTCCATGGGGCTGAGAACTTTCAGATGGACATGACTTTGTTTTAAAGGAAAGGCCATAGTCATGCTCAGCTAAAGGTGGAGTCAGTTTGGAAATCTCTGGGTACTTATCCTGAACTTAGGTACAGACATTCCCAGAGGAAGGTTTATTTCATTGGGTACATAGGCACAAGATGCAGAGAGCCTTTGCCAGAGCCATTAGGCATATGGACTAACATGTGGCCATCTTGATTTAATAAAGAGATAAAACTAAAGACTGCTGAACTTTTTTGGAAATGTAGCTGTAAAAAAAAAAAAAAGGAAAGATGACTTTAGTGTCACTGTAATCCTTCATTAGATTTTGTTTTAGATTCCAGGTGGTATTGACAAAACTTTGACCGGCATGGTCGTTGAAGAAAAACCAGATGTCCATTCAAATGTTACTGGTAATGTTTATCTAGAATAGATATGTTTAAATGTCACTTCTGTGAGTCCATTTCAAAATGTTAAACTAAATAGTTACTATTTTTCACTAAATTTATTGAGATGCTTTCCCCCACCCCAACCCTACAATGGATTTGTACAATAAGCATAACAACCAGAAATAATAATTTTCTTCAAAATGTTTTTTTTTATATCTCTATAAATTAAGCAATCTGGATCACAAATATCAATTTTTTTTTATAAAATTTTATAAAAGTTAATAGAAAGTTTACTATGTAAATTCATTATAAATTGATCCCCACTACCCCCATCGAAGTCAAAACAAATATGCTTGTATATGATTTCTTAAAATGTAAAACAAAAATTTCAAGTTTTAACCTGGAGTTCTTTTTTCATATATGACTGTCGATTAAGTATTCCAGGTTACTAATTTAAAAAAAACAAAATCTGTATTTTATTAAAAAAATCTAGATTTTAAGAAATCTTTTTGTCTGAGCATATTTTGTTTTAGCCTCCATAAGGGGGATCAATTTACAATGACATAGCAAACTGGGCCCCCTATTAAATTTTAATGAAATTTAATAAAAAAAATTTTTGTCGTTGATATTCATGATCTGGAGCGATTAATCTCTAGTAATATATTAGAAAAAAAAAAAAAATTATTATTTCTGGCTAGAGCACCTATTGTCCAACTCCATACTTTTTTTTTCTGCCATCTCTGCAAGCAGTCTCATTTCCGATTAGCTGATTGTTTTCTCAGTTCTTGAATCATAAGCAAATACAGCTGACATACATTTTGCTCAAATTCCTTTGACAAACAATCTTACCTATAAGTTTGTGTTAATTCTCTGAGTTTTTCATTCTTGATCATGGTTTAAAAAAAAAAACCAAAAAAAAACCTTCTTCATTATTACCTCAAGTATTATTTTAAGTTTGGAAAACTACCAAAAGAAAATCTCTTCTTGCTTGTCTCATTTGTTGCACGTCTCTTGATACTATTGCTGTAGCTGTGAGAGAATCATAGAGTCTCGGATTGAATTTTTATCTATTTGACTATTCCTCAAAAATGCTTCTTTGATCTTTGGTCAATTTTTCAGGTTCTGAAAATAATTAGGACAAGTTTTTTCTTTTGTTTCAAATGTTTCACATTTCAAATATATCTCTAATAGTCAAAATATGACAACATACTTGCTGAATATTAAACTAAAGATAAAATTAAGATGACAATCGATTCTCTGCTGCGTTCCCAATGTTTAAATGAAATCAATTATAATGATTGAAACCATTTTTAATATATACTTTAATTGCCAGCATTGAAGACAGTTTTTTTTTTTTCCTAAAATAAGTTTTGAAAATTGTTGTGTGAAGCTTTTTGTAAGTGTATGCTGTATCTTATGCAAATTTTCAAGACTTATTTCAGGAAAAAAAAATAACCCTGCATCCTTGATGTTGGCAAATATAGTACATATATATTTAAACACATCTTACTCTAAAAGTTTATCAATCTCCAGATCAAACTACAATTTAAGAATTCCATTAGTGCAAACATCATCAGTGGCATTTGTGCTATGTCAGCAAAATGATCATTTACATAGAGATGAGCATCTCAGTCTTGGACATTCCTTCTGGCAAAATAGAAGAGTTTTTTTATTTGTGTGTATAATATATATATATATATATATATATATATATATATATATATATATTGTTTTATATATGTGGTTAACATATTTGTAACAAGTTGCATTGCTTGATTAAAGCACTTTAAGATTTCCGTTTCTTAAAAGACAGCAATTTCATTGATTACTTAGATTGATTTCTTAGTTCTCGGTGTTTCCAGATTTTGGACGTTTTATATTTTAATATTGTAAAAAGTTTAATGCTTTGCAAAAAACAGAAACAAAAAAAAATTAAATGCCTTTCTAATTTAAACCAACTGTTGACTGCAAGTTTTTTGTACATTGATATTGTCCGATGTCTATTAAGACATCTTAGTGGCATTATTAAATTGAAATTTGGCTTAAGTAAGTTTTTAAATGTTTGGTTCATTTTATTTCTCAGATATTAGGGTTTGTTCTGTTTCCCTAAGGCATTTTAATTAGAAAACTCTTTCTCATGTTAGTGTTGGAATTCAATATGGCTGCACCCAGTGATGTTCCTGAATTATGGTCCTTTACATATTAAGTTACCTATTCTTTTTTGACTTACATCAACTATTTTCATATTTCTTTTCTTCTGTTTCTGTGGGTGAATAAAAGATTTGCTTTATCAAACCTCAACCATTTAAAATCGAAAATATTTTTACAATTATGTAAAGAAAATAAACAATCACTCAGACTAAACTGTTCTATATTAGTTAAAGTTTTTTTGTTTTTATCACAAACCCTTTTAAAATGTTTCCTACGGCTTTGAGAAGAATGTTACAGTGAAAGGAATATTCAGACTAAGGGACAATTAAAAAAAATTCTGCACACACACAGTCATTATTTCATGAAAGACAAATAACAAAGGTGACAGTTCTTTAAAAAAATATTTCCTATCTATTATTTAAAAATTCCTAAATTCAATGTGAAAGAGTAAATTGAATCTTTGACTAATCCCAGGTCATTCTTGCAACTCCCTGCCAAAAATTAAGAAGCTTCAGATGCAAATAAAGGCTCTATGTCACAGCAATTTCCTTGCACTAATTAAATTGTTCACAAATTTTTTTTTTTTTTTTTTTTTTTTAAATCTACTTGAGTGTTTTTTATTTGTGGGGAAATACAGCAGTTGGCTATTGCTTTCATTTCTTCATCCTTATATTGGAGGAACCCTAAAATAAAAGGGTTGGGAGAGAAACCCAAAACATCTTCAAATTTTTTTTCCTCTACTGGAAACATTTATGGAAGTCTTCAGTTTGATGTCAAAGACATCCATCATTTTTTTTTTTTTTTTTTTTTTGTTTCATTTCCCATTCAGACCATGTTTCTGATGAGAGACCAATCAAGAGGGGAAATTGCCAGCCATGTATCTAACTCAGTTGGACACTGAAATGCATTGTGGGCGGAGAAATCACAGTCAGATCCTTTTCTCCACACAATCTTGCACAGTCTTTTTCAGTAACTTCAAATGAAACTATAAATTTATTTTCAGTGCAAGATGAAACAATCCTTATGCAGGATCCTATTTGTATCAAAGAAATAAAGCACCATAATCTGGACATGTGGTCACACACCTGCTGCACTTTCTTGAGTTTTCATGAATTTATTGTTCAGTGCTTGTTTTATTTTCAGGTGGTAACCATGGAAGCTGAACTTTGGGAAACTGTTGGTAATTTAAAAATGATTCCTTCAAATAATGACAATTATTTAAACAATTATGTTTTATAAGCAAAGTAAAAATCTGGTAAAATTCCCAAGCCTGAATTCCAAGACAAATCCCTCAACTAACATTGAATCATACAACAATGATCACAATTTGGTTGTGTAGGGAACGTTTTCAAGACTTAACTTGTGGGAATTCATACGGAAACTAGCTTGTTAACATTTGCCAAATCAGGGCTAGTCTTCAAGTGACCTTCACCCTGTTTGAAATACAAAAAACACCTTATACACTTGTTTTATTGTTATGGTGAAACACACCTATTCTATAGTTAATAGACTCTCCCACCTAATATAAGTAGGAGTAGTAAGAGAAACAAGGGTCAGTCGATGTCAGACGACAGTAGTCGACAAGTTGAATCACAAGAAGTCAGCAACCACAAGAGGGCTCTACGTAATACCTATTACCAAATTCTAATGTTTTGTACCTTGAATTATTTACGACTGATTTAGTACAAATACTAGCCTCCATCTTGCGAAATAACTCCCAATAACTTTGGCGTGAGGATGATATATAATTTTGTGGAGTTATTTTAGTACTTTTAAATACCAAATCGATCCTAAATAGTTCAATGTACAAAACGTTAAAACGATAATAGGTATTATGAGGTAATCTTGTGCTACTCTACTTTATTCAACTATTTGTCAACTACTGACATCACTGACTCTAGTTCTTACTATGTACTTCTATAAGGGCGGAGAGTCTATTAACTATAGAATAGGTGTGTTTCCTCTAACATTTATCCAACGATTTCAGCAGCCATTTCCTCCAGAAGAAACACAAAACTTCAGTGCACATACTCTCTGTTTTTTCTTTTATTAGACAATGATAAAATCATCAAATGTGCTGACAAATGCCAGGGAAAAAAAACCAAAGGACACAAAGTCCACATGAGGACAGATCAGAATGGCTGATGACTATTCATTTCTGAGCAGCGCTTTTTGCTGAACCCTATTTACAGGTGCCTGCTCAATCCAGAGCCCACCCATGGTTTATACTGCAACTATACTGAGCAGATCTTAGTTACAATTTCTGGGGGAGGGCAAATAATCTGGCAGGATCAATTTCTTGAACAAGGCAAATATATTCAAACTCTCAGTCACAATGACTTGTGACTTCCTGAACAGGTCAACCATGTCCAATTCATACTCCATATCCAATTTCTGATTTTTTTAGGGCGCCTTGTCTCGTTAGAACAATTACAACTGAGTAGTGAGTTCGATCCTCACTGGGTGCCCCATTCTTTCGGCCTTATGCCACATCTAAGCTATGCTTGGAAAATCACACACACTTATGTGAGAGAGATGCACGTTGGAGTAATGGATTGCAGTCAAATTGAGAAATCGTAGAACTGTGTTTGAATTCATTACATCCTCCCCCAACCGCCAGCTATGAGTAAATAGCAGGGCAGACTAAGTTCTGTAGCCTTGGGTGGCAACCAGTCTAGAAGAAGGAAAACTAATTCAAATCAGCCTGAAAAATCTGGAGTGAGAAACCTGAAGACAGTTAATAACTCAGTACAGTACTATCTGGTATTATCTACCATTGCCTGTGGCCTGCTTTCTCTCCCCAGACACCAGACACTTGTGTGCCCTGGGATTGTAAGAGTAGAAAGAGAGGGTTGCTGTGGTTTGGTGCAAACCATTGCAACCATACCAACCTGCACTAGGTTGGGTCATCATTGATTCTTGATGGGCTCCTCTATATATACACACGCACATACAAGTGCTGAAAAATTATCAGCCAGACCAATGAAATCTTGTTCCATGACATTCTGCTTTTGTCATTTACTTTTGTGAAGTGGACCAAGCCAAAAACTTTTCACTACCCCATTTTTTAGCAACTATTGATAATTTTTTTTTTTTTTCATCAGTATAATCAAAATTTTCTTCTAAAATGATAAATAATTTTTTTTTTTTTTTTTTTTACCTGACATATTAAATTTTGATAATTTACCCTCTACAGGGTAAAGTTTTTTTTCCAATCCTTTTTGTTTTTCAAAACTTATCAAGTGAAAATTGAGGTGTCTTTGAGACAGGATTGTCTCTGATGCAAAGAAATATCAATTAATTGTAAAAAGATTTAATTCCTATTCAGTACTAATTTTGGTATTTTCCTGAAGTAATGGCCATTTATTGTTACTTATTGTTAAATGAGTGATAGTTGGTGAATTTTACATTGTTTTGTCAAAGATGAAACATTTTTCCAACCAAAACGTTTTGTGGCCTTTTAGTTATTAAGCAAGAAGTAAAATTGAGTATTTTAAAATAAAGAATTTGTTTATACTAAATACTTGTATGATATGTGGTGAGAGCTTCAAAACCATAATTTATTGACATAAAAGCTCCATGAACTTTCTTGAAAAAGGATCAGTGTATTTATATTAGGACAAATATCCTTGTCTTTGTTGTCATCATGCTTCAACCCTTGTGCTTTCTTCATTTATCTCTTAATCCAGATAACTTTCAAGGAAATTCAAACTGAACCCTTTATTTAATCTATTGGGAGTAGATTGTTCTCATTCTATTGTCCATATCTAGGGATATCTCGTTGTGTGTTTTTTTTTTTTTTTCAGTACTGCTCTGTTATTGCTCATTCTGTTCTCATTGTTTGTACTGCCCAGCCCAGGGATTGAACTCACAATTATGATGCCACCAAATTCACGAGTCAATGCTTTTATCCACTAATCTCTTGCTGTTTTCCTATTGAAATACCTAGATATAACCATATGTTCTATTCTAATAATTTCTTTTCTCGCACTTCTTATTTGTGGAACTCCTGATTTCTTGCTTCCCTGCCACCTATAATCTTTAAAAATTTAAATGCAATGCCAATCACACTCTTCTGTCTACCTGAATCCTTTGTTTTTTTTTTTTTGTTTTTTTTTGTTTTTTTTTTGTCCTTTCACCTCTTTTTGTCTTCTCAGCTCAGTCTCTTTCGCTCTCAGTAACCCCATGCGTCCTAATCCTAATGGCATTATTGCCTTGCTTGGAATGAAATGAGTATTTAAAAAATACTAGACTATTTTTCCGTACAGATTTAGACTAAAGTGTAAACAGGGCAAGCAGTAACAAAATATTAAATAAGAACAAAGCGAGATATCCCTAGACATGGTCAGCAGAATGAGAACAATCTACTCATTTAGATTAATTAAAGTGTTCAGTTTGAAATTCTCTAAAGGCTACCCAGATTGAGATGCATCTGATGAAGACTGGAGAGCACAGTGGCCAAAATATTTTGATAACAAGATCCTTGCTAATGAAATTAATATAGTAGACGGAAATGGAAGCACAGAGAGTTGGTAAAGGAGAATCAGGTAGATGTGCAAGGCACATACTTCCACCCTCCCTTGTAAAGAAAGATTCCTCAGGGACCACAGACAAACTGTGGCCTCGGCCTTCTCTTGCGCCTCTGACCAATTCATTTCCAGCATTGGCCCGTCCATCCAGAGAAACTTCCTTCTATGCACCCAACCACAAGCCAACAGATTTATTGCAGTTGATCTTGGTCCCTGTAACTGTCTCGTATCCTCTGATTTTTTTGCTGACTTCGTCAATCTTGGCTTTGCTTTGACAAGAACTAAAACATCATCAGCATAGGCAGAATACCATTGATCTGGTAGAGAAATTTTGCATAGGACCAGATTCATCTTTAACTTGCAAAGGAAAGGTTCCAAAGCAAGAACGTAAAGCAGAAGCAAAAGCAGAAAAACCTTGATGAATGGAGTGAGACAATACGAAAGTCTTCCGACCAAAACCCCATTCACTTACAACAGCGCACCGGGAGTTGTATACAGAAGTCGGATCCACGTTTAAAAGTATGGCCCGAAACTGTCTGAAGAAAGGACAGCTTCCAGAAATAGATGGTACACCCTGTTGAAGGCCTTGGACTGATCTAAATTGATCAGCAGGGTTTCACTGTTGACTTGCTCGATGATCAAGCATACCATATGAAGTTTGTCCTGAATAGTCCTGCCCTTCACAGAACAAGTCTGTTCGGAGCCAACCAGGCTAGAGAGGACAGCCTACAACCAGTTTGCTAAGGCCTTGGCTAAAATCTTTAACTCTGTATTTAACATTGTTAAAATCTAAAAGTTGCCTCTCCCATCGTTCTTGTCATTGCGTAGCAGCTTGATCACAACCCTAGTGAAACATTGAGGTATAGGCCCCTGCTTCAACCAGTTGTTGAAAATCAGTGCCAGCAAAGGAACAAAAACGGGTGACTGCCTCAAGTACAGTTTGTAGGACAGACCATCTAATTGTGGAGATTTGTCCTGGCCAACCTGCTTCAGCACTTCCCAGATTTCCAACTCTGTGATGGGACACTCATATCCAGCCGCTTCAGCTGCCTCTAGGGAGAGAAAGTCAGCTAAATAGGCATTGAATTGAGCAGTGCTCAGACTGGAATTCCTGATGAAGAGATCCTCAAGTAGTCACAAAAAGCTTCACATATGCACGTACTTGTAGTCATGGTCTCATTATCTGGGAATGTGATGCACACAACATGTTGCTGAGATGCATTCTTAACTTCCTCTGCATGCAATAACACGGCCATATTTGTTGCGTCGGAAGACATTTTTTTAACATAGCCCTAACTACCAGATCTTGATCCTTCTTGATAAGCAAGGAGGCCAACTCTGTCCTAGCTAAAGCTACGTCCCCACTATCACAGGATTTAATTGCCCGATCAACTTTTTTGCTCACAAGCTGTTTGCACTGCTAATCTATTTAGATTGAGCTGATGACTACAGTCAGTAGCATATGTACTAATTTTTTATTTTATTTTGTCCCACCAAATATTCCCAACCACAGCCCTTGCCAGTTTCTGCTCTAGCAGTGGTAGCAGCTGGTTCCAGAAATCTTGCTTAGCAAATAATGATGAGTTCAATTTCCAGTAGCCAGCCATCCTAATCTTAGACTTATCTAAGCTTACATGAACCAGGAGCCTATGATCCGAGTAAACTATATAATGGAAACTTGGACACCCTAAGAAACCTACATTGACTCTCCTAAGACTCAGCTGAGGTAGCTAGAACTCATCTCCATAGTCGAACCGCCCCTATTGTCGAAGTCCACACTACCTGGTGTTCATTCCAGTACTTATTGACATGATCCCGAAATGATTTTACATCCTGGTTGTTAGTACCCGAATTTGAACCTATATGATCTATATTGAGTCAAGGATGGCATTCCAATCCTCTGCTAAAACTAACCAATGAGACGTCAAAAATGGCCCAATCTGCTGAAACAAATCAAACTGCTCAGAATGGTCATTGGTCACATAAACCCCAATGAGAAGAAGAGCCTTATCCTTTATGGCAACATTCAGCATGCAAACTCTGTCCGCTGGACCTGCAAAGATATGAGTACACACTGCCTTGAAAGACTTGCTCACCAGCCAGGAAACACCTCAAGTGTCCATCAAAATATGCTGAACAGAGGGAAAAACCCCTAGACAGAATGCTTCATAATCGCGAATAGAAAACAGTCTCCTGCATGCAACATGCAACATACATTCACCCTGAGATGCTGATCATCACGAGAGCGCCACAGTCTGCGAGACTCCGACCTCTGATTCTGGGCATTCACAAAAGAGTGTCATTATTGAACCAATGGAGGTTGCTCTTCTGCATTAAACATGGTTGGGGTCAGAACACAAACAGCCTGTCTCATTGAACCTGTACCCACCTCAGTCTTGATGGTACCATCAGGGGACAAGCTGCCAATGTCCTGGGGCGGAACATTAATTTCACAGCTCTATACAGGGATGGGTGAACAAAAAGCAGGAGCCTTCCTGAACAATATTGTTTTGTTTAATGCTATCATTATCAAAGCAGGCCATCGGGGGAAACATCCCCAAAACGTGGTATATCTCTGCAATCGTAGATCATATTTATTGTCCAGGCACACCGGACACTACAGTAAATATTCTTTTTGCTTTTGGAAAGTTATTTGGTTTTTCTATGTCTAAGTCGTTTATTTTTTAAAAATTTTGATAAAACATTTTAGATTTTTTATTTTTCTCGATTGCATAACAGCCTTTCCCTCTTGTCCTTTGGATACTTGGCACATGTCTTCCCCAGTATTGAAAAAAGGTTTGGATTTTTTTTTTTTTTTGTAGTGGATTCATTGGAATCCGTTGATGGAGTTCACTGTCTTTTTTGCTGGCCTGTTTTTTTAGGTGAGTTGATGAGAGTTTGTACAGGTGATGGATTAGGGGTATTGGCAGGAATAGACTTTTTTATGGCAGAGGATTTGGGAGCAGTAATTTTGAAAGGAGTGGGGGATCGATGATTTTACCGTGGGTGGCAGAGTCATCTGACGTATTTTGGCAGTTGGGGAAAACGGTGCCGCGGAAGAAGGGCCAGTTTTTCCGGCAGATTGAAGACATTTTGCTTTCAAAGCATCTTTTAACTGTTGAAACTTTTCTGCTTTTTTGAAATTCAAATTTTCAGATTTAGCTTTTGGTTTCTGTGGTGGAGACATATTTCACTGAAGCAAGAGAAGGTGAATTGTCTGTACATATGCTTGGAGACATCATAAACCTGTGAGGTGAACTTCGGCAAATTGGACGTTTAAAAAAAAAAAAAGTTACTTTAAAGGAATAAGCACCGAACAAAAATAAAATTACACAATATAAAAATTTTAGATGTGTAAAGTAAATTTTTTTAAATTACAACAAAAAAACAAATTATGAAAATGAAATACTAAAAATAACAACTTTTACAATTTAAACCAAAATGGCCGACGTTACGCAAGTAAAACAAGTCTTACCAAAACAAATGTGAAAATAAATACAAACAGATTAAACAAGAATAAAAGGAAAGTTAAAATAGAATTAACAGAAATTTAGAGAACTATTTACTAGGGACGTCTAAAACAAGGAATGAAGTAACGTAGAAATACATGCAAAAATTATACAAGACAAAATGAAATTAATCTCAGGTGGGGCTTACAAAAAATAAAGAAATTTAGTATATCTTAAAAAGATAAATTAAATCAAATGCCTAAAATAAAAATAAAAAAGATGTAAAATGATAAAAACTGGGGGAGGGCAAAAACTGAAAACTTTGTCTAAAAACAGCAAAAGAAAGTAAAAATAAAACTTTAACTTAACATAAGAAAAATGGTGAATTCAACAAAAAGTTCCAAAGATTCCAGCAGCAAAAAACACATCTGGCACTAGGCACTGGTCATAACTGGCCTGACAAAACAAACTCTCACTTCAGAAAAAAAGAGGTAGAAAGTCCATAGGCTGATAGTAGGATGGGTTTGGACAGTTCACCAGATTTCTTAAAAACTGGAACAACAGATGACTTCCAGCAGGCAGGAAAGCAAGAGGCAGTGAGGCATTTATTATACAGTTTAGAGAGAACAGGATCCAGTTCAGGAGCACATTTCTTAATGACTATTACAGGGATACCATTTGGTCCACATGCTTTGTGTGGATCTAAGTTAGAGATGATAGCGGAAACCATGGAAGGGGTTAGATGTATATCAATCCACAGAGATTCTAGGCAGGGATACTCCAGAAGAGTCAAGAGTAGAGAATTTACAGGCAAAGCATTCATATTTATCAGCAGAGGATGCTAACCCCTCAAATTGATTAAAGAGTTGGGGGAATATCAGACCTTGCACTTTTTTAGTACCCTATTACAGAGATGCCAGTAATTACAGAGCCAAAGATTTTAGAGGCTATGCAGTGTCAAATTCTTTTAGCAATCAGAGACTTAAGCTCCTTCAAGGACTCGCTTACATTTGCTATGAGCAGTAGCAAATAGAACCCTTTTATAACTAGAGCTATCATGCTGATATAGCTTGAAATAGTGCTTCCTGTGTGCTATGGCAGCCAAGCATATTGGTGTGAACCGGGGAGAGGATTACGTTTTCACCTGATATTTCTATAAAAGGATGAAAGCGTTTGACCCAAGAAGAAACCTCAGTGGTACAATTTTCAATAAGGAGGTTGAAAATGTCTGTCTAAGGAGTGTCACAAAGAAAATCCGGAAATGAATCCCAATTGGTATACTGGTAATGGAAAAAAGGACTTGTGTATAGGGTGAGGGGGTCCTGTTTAATTGATACTTAGGAGATATCGATAGTTACCACTGAGTGGTCTGTTACCAAGAGGGAAGTATTGAAATATTGTGAAGCTCGGCAAGAGTGAGGAGAGGAGGTAAGAAATAGATCCAGTAGAGAAGCCCGTTGCTCGCTTTGGCTCGGGAAACCAGTTGGGAAATCCACAATTTGAGTGAGGGATTAAGCAATGGAAAAAATTAATGTCCCTATACTGGCAACATCAGTAGCTTTAAAATGTTTCAGCCATGTGTCATGGTGAACATTAAAGTCACTGAAGATAAACATGTTCGCAGATGGAAGGAGAGAAAGTGCCTGTTGTATACTGTCAGCTATTACGTCTAATATACTACAGTCTTGGGAAGAGGGGGAGCGATAAAGGAAAAAGATATTTGGTGACTGTTCCAGAAGGAAGGATTCTATGCTGCTGAAGTTGCAACAGATACCATGAATATTGAAGAAAGATTGATGTGGGTTGAGGGGGGGGGATTGGTAGGTTTTCTGTTAGCTGGCTTAGTTTTATTTCTTTTTGTTGTGATTTCTATGTGATATGTTTTGAGGAGAAAGAAAAAAGACCACCATAATTGTTACTATCTGTCGTCGATGGCAATACAAACCAGCCAGTGTGCAGAGGGTTGCCCACCGGAAATAAAAGCAGGGACACCTATCTGTGCATGACATGGCACTGCAGATACCCTGATATTATGCAACTGTTGATCAGAGCAGTGTCTATAAGTGCTACCAAAGAGTTTGGGCTTCTGACAACTAATCAGAAACAGCAAACTACCAACCTAGTACCTTCATAATGGAAAGGCACAGCTACTAGTTAGTCTAATCACCAAAAAGTGATATACATACATTTATATATATTATTTTTATTATAAGAGTTTATAACAAAAATGTTGAAATCGCTACATAACAGCTTTCATGTTTTGGCACTATGTTGTGCCTCTCTGGAGGTTGTTTTCTTATGAAAGTTGACTTTCCCAGACACCATGTCTCAGGAGTCAGGGTTGGTTGGACATTGGGGATGGAAATGCAGTACTAAACAGTATGGAAAGAGATTGTTAATGTAGTTTTGACCAATCACAGGGAGGTGTAAGGATGATGATGATGATGATGAAAGCCTACCTAAAACTGGTTGACTCAAACACAATACAAGTATGGTATACCTGAAGTAGTAGTCACATATAATTTCTCACTTAATCACCATTAATTTAATTTACTTGTTGTTAAGTGAGGAATGGCTGTATTTGTATCAAAAGATCATTTTTTTTAAATATATCCCAAAAGAATCTTTGCCTATTTATTCTATTCGAACTGTTGCCATATTCATGTTTTGGTTGTTGTACGCTCCAGTCTTCTTTAGAATTTCAAACCAAACCCTTTATTTAGTTCACTGGAATAGAGTGTTCTAATTTCATGTAACACACCTTTTTTGGATATCTCTGTTTTTAGTTAATTCCCCTTAATAACTTTCCAAGTTTTTGTTCTCTCTGCTGTGGTCAGTGATTGAACTCACAACTTTTTGGGTCAAGTCACTTCAGTATCAATCAACCAATGGGCCATATGTAGCAATATGAGTCAGCTGTTTTGTTAAACTGAAAACAGTAGGACCTGTCACAAAAGTGGATACAGAACATTTACTTTCAACCAATGGTTATCAGTATGTAGAGCTTACTTCAAAGTAAAGAGCAAGAGGCTCAAACTGAGAGAAAGTCAAGGAAGGAAGATTAATTACTTTTTTAGTTGAATATGACAAGACAAAGAAAATTGTTGTCTATAAAATTAACCGTCCAGGAAAAGCCACTCAGAAGGAACAAGGCAGGCCTCACAGGATGGACGGGGAAGACGGCTGCTGAACTGTGCACCTCCCCACTTACCTACAGCTCACCCCTACTTCCCTTGCTTATACAAGTAGGTTACAACCCGAGAATAAAATCTGGTTTACTGCTAGAAATTGTTTTCTCCTTCATTTGTGCAATTTTTAAGCCACAAATATTTGACTGGAAGAAACTGCACCTTGGTGTCTGGTCTGAGCAACATGTGTCCTTCGGGTAAATAGTTATAATACCTCATTTCAGAAATATAGAAGAAATTTTTGACATTGTGTGAAAGATAGAAAAAAGTATTTGTTAAAAAGAAAAAATAGAGAAACTGGAATTCATGACAAATTCATTTAATTCATATGTTGATTGTTATCTTTCATGCTGCCAGTGGGAGGAAAGACAAGATAATGGCAGCAAAAATTAAGCCAAGAATAATGTTGAATAGGAAACTATTCCAAGTGAAAGTTTTGCGATCTTTTGTTGCCTTCAGGCATCCAGACTCTTTAAGGATTTTAACCGCTTCAGAGAGATCGTTCTGTTTGGTTGGAGTGTAGCCAAGCTGTTTTTCTGCCTTCATTATGCTGAAATAGTGAGTCACACCCGTCTTGGACACCTGACATCAACAGGAAAGAAATAAGAAAACACAAATTATTGTTAAAATTAATAAACCAATTTTATATATATATATATATATGTGAAAATATATAGAAAATAGGAAGGAACTGGTTAGGTAAATAATCCAAAGTTCCTTAGTATTTTGGTTATTATTTTTAAAAAATAGTGCTCGATACAAAAGTAGAGCATAAATATTATTTACGTGTTTTAATAATTGAAATCAAAATTTTGATTTCAATTATTAAAACACGTAAATTTCAGAAATACGTTATTCCAAAAAAAATTTCGCTTGAAGATGGAACAGAGCTTACTTTAACTCAATTTAATTCAAATAATTATATTGAAGTTTTTGGCTCTTGTTTTGAAACATGAGACCTCTTATGTCGCGAGTTGGAATCATATTTTTAAATAGATAATTATATATATATATATATAATATTTCCAGAATTAGCCAAAAACAGTTACATAAACAGAAAGAAAATTGAAAACTAATATAGTAACATTTGAAAATACTGGGTGGTGGTGAAATTTGGTAAATTTACTGATTATAAAAAAGAACTAACTCAGAAATTTAAAAACATTCAAAAACTGGGTGGACAGAACTCGTCAATATGATTTAACAAAGCAGGTTTGAAATAATTCTTACCTAAATACACCTTATTTAAAATAAATATATAATTGTTTTTAATCAATACTCTCCTCACAAGCAAGGCGATAATGCCACTAAGATGCAACGTGTTACTGGGAGTGAAAGAGAACTGAGACTTTAGAAGGAACAGGGAATAAACCTCTACTGTTTAAAAAGACAAGGAGGAGTGTGAACTGGATGATAGCCTAGGTGACCCTACCCATTCCTTGTGCATGTGTGTGTGTGTGTGTGTGTGTGTGTATATATATATATATATATATATATATATATATATATATATATATATATATAATTTAAGAAACAGCAGACATTTTTATATATAATGCTCAATATTAAAAATCTAAAAATATTAGAAATAGAGCATTAATATAAAACTATAAAAGAGATAAAATTCATATTTAGAAGTAATCTTTTCATATATATAGATATATATATATATATAAGAAGTTTTTGTGTGGATCTTAAGTAACTGTTGGCAAAGTAGTAATAAAAAAAAGTGATGTAATGGAATAACCTGTCACCCCCATGAGTGACTACACTATAAGTAGTAATTACCTATAAGTATCTGTAAGTCAATGGACTACAGAGGCTAACTGCAATCTGTTCGAGCTAAACCATCGAACTCTCTGCCTTTGGGCAGAGAGGAACTCAGACTTACGCGAGAACTACCTACCTTCCAATAGTAGCACCCACTACTGGATTGACTTGCAACGACCTTGTGCATAACTGTTACCTTTATTCTTATTGTACTGATTTTTACAATAAACCTTTATTTATTTTATCCACTTTGTTTTTCAAGTATATATTCCTATTAGCACGGAATATAGCAAGAAGTAACATGATTTGTGACAAACATTGATAAGAGTAATGATTGGGGAAAGTGGCTTTTAAATTGCTAATTCTGTTCATTATTTTCTTTCTTTCTTTCTTTCTTTTGTAGACTGATTAGAAGTTACTAAATTGAAAATATTTTACTTGAATATGAGTTCTTTTTTTTTTTTTTTTTGAGAGAGTGGGAGGTAATTTAGTTAAGCACAGATTAAAAATATCATTAAAAAAAACAAAAAAAAAACTCAATCTATTTTTTTATTAAGCAAATTTTCGCTTTAGCAGCAAAGTCTTCATCACGGCAGCTTTGACTTCAAAGTGCCACTGATAATCAGTGTAAATTCTCATCATGACTGTTTAAAAAAATGCTGTTCAATTTATTTGGGTTTTCTTAAACCAACCTGTGATTTAAACTACAACTATACATGGACCTTACAGCCACATGATTTTGCATTCAGATTTGTCCTTTTCATATACCAGTTGCTGGCCACAGCTAGAAAGTACAATCTTCCCTGTGATTTAAGCTGATGAGAGTAGAGATGGGCTTGCCACCTTTCTGAGAGCATTTGTGTGAAATTGGATGTAGCAACCTTGACTGAAATTTGAACTCTGCTTGTCAATTTCCCAATCAGAGCCTCTAACCATTGCAGCACCTGCTTATTATCCCACCAAGTTACAACATATTAAAGACACGATAACAAATCTGTTACACATGCTTTACTATTGATTCAAAACAGCTGTCATTAAAAGTACTCAGACAATAATTGCATTTTGTATCCATTTATGGCAGGATTTATTTCAACCTGATACGGATGTAATCCCCAACTCATTATGTGGTAGGGGGAGTTATTTCTAATATTATTGGAAAAAGAATTCTTTAGTTTTATTTACAAGTCGATTAAATGATGTTTTTTTTTTTTTTACTAAGACTTTAGTAAGTCTCTTGGTCTCCTGATCAAAAATATGAAAAAGAAGCCCCCCCCCCCTTACCCAGTACATTTATTTTGTTGGAAAAATTACCCAGTTTCATGTTCCATCGTAGTTGTTTAATCCCATTTTGACTGTTGTACTTTTTAGCGCTCTTCAGGTATCATACTTATTATAAAACCCAGGTTGTGTGTGTGTGTGTGTGTGTGTGTGTGTGTGTCTGTTCGTTTATATATTGGATCAGATTTCCTACATTTTTCAACCGATTTCAACAAAACTTCACAGGACTATGTAAAATTACCTTGTGGTGGTTCTGACAGTGCCAAAAATTGGAAAAACACAATTGTTTTTGAACAAAATCAATTTGAAAACACGATTAAGAGGCATCGCTGTCGAGAATGAAAGGGAGACAACTCATATCGAGTTATACTTATTATAAAACCCAGGTTGTTTGTGTGTGTGTGTCTGTGTTTGTTTATATATGGGATCGGATTTCCTACATTTTTCAACCAATTTCAACAAAACTTCAATTATTTTTTGGCAGGTAGTGTTTCTTATTGTCTTGCACACTTTTTTCTTTATTTTTACATTCAGAATGCTTTAAAAATTCCATTTGCAAGACAATTGTTTATAATAAAATTCTATTCAATCGGTAGACTTATAATGATTGAAAACAATGTTTTTGTTTGAGTTTCGGTTTGACCAATTCGTAAAAAAAAACAAAAAACAAACAAAAAAAAAAAAAAACAAAACAAAAAAAGAACTAATTAAGACATGCGTATCCGTCAACCTTAAACAATAATCTTTGTCAATTTTATTTTTCAGTCTTTATCTATCTCTTACTGTTACATCCCCGGGCAACGCCAGGCTCTACTGCTAGTCTCTTATAATTTGTAACCTTGGAATTTCAAATCAAACCCATTATTTACTTTAGAGGGGTAAATTGTTATCTCCAGGTTAGAGGATATCTCACCTCAGTTATCAACCTTGTGATATCACTGAACAAGAGTATACAATATTTTATACAGCCCAGCTCAGGAATTGAACTCACATGTCCTAATTTGGTGGTATAAACTCAGAGACTTAATGCTGCTTCTTCAACTTAACAAGAATATACAACTTCACAATATTTTAACTTGTGAATGTTTTTTTTTTTTTTAAATTTGCTGCAATTGTTGATGGCTCAACAGCTGTATTTAAATAGGACACATTTGACCTGGTTGTATTTTTTTTTACAGAATAGCTAATTTATCTTTATACTATGGAATTGTTGATGGTGGTCATTACTTTTCTAAACTAATCTCATCTCAATAAATTTGTTTTCATTCTATGTACTGTATTTTCTTGTGTAAAATATGAGAAATTTTGAACAAAAATTAAAGGCAAAAAAGTGGGGATCATACTATAAACAAGTACGCACTTTCAGAAACTACATCAGCTTATTTGAAATAGCAAGATTGCAAATACGCTCAATTAGCAAAATAGATAATCACAAAGTAGGCAGGTGTTGTTAACAATTGTTTATAAAAGGTATTTGGTCTGTTGGCAATATTTTTTCTTTAGGAATGGATTTTTAACTGAACATCTTTTGTCTCAAAGAGAGCAAATTCACCAAAACTGATTAAAAAATTTAACAAAAAATATACACAAGAACTGACATGTCTTGACAATACAACAAAGCACCTTTCCCCAAAAAGTATGAAAATAACTTTTGAAACAGAAATTAGAAAAAAAACACAAAATGACTAAACATCTGGTTCATTTTTATTCTTTAATATCGTGAAAAATACAGCGGAACCTCAGTTCATGGATTTAATTATTTCATAAATGTCGGTCGTGACAAAGGTTTGTAAACCGAAACTGATTTTCCTTATAAGAATCAATGTAAAATGGATTATTTTGTTCCTGATGATTGCTTATTTAAAATTTTGTGACAGTATTTTGTGCACAAGTTCATAAACAAAACCAATGAAATCCATTAAATCTGAGAAAAAAGGAAAAACAATACTAAACAGATAAAATAAAAATGAAAACTTAATTTAATTTTACTGGATCTGTACGGGAGAGAGAGAGTTGATGGTGTGGAAGGAGAGAGATGTTATTTTTGGAAGGGGACTCCCTTTTCCTAAAATCATTGGGTAACTGTCTTTCTGGGATTTCTTCTCTTTCTCTTTTCTGTCTCCTCAGGTCACTTGACTCTGCTTGAGACTGAACCTCTGTTCCACTAAAAATTCGTCCAATAGCATTTGCTATTGTCTATGTATTAAAATGTTTCCAAAGTGAGACATGGCGTTGTCATTAAAAATGTTTATGCTGTGGCTTGCTACTGCTTTATTAGAGTGATATCATTGCATGAAACTTTACACCTCGCCCTATTTTGCACAAATTTCACTGGCCTGCATATTTGTTGCTCAAGACACCTTTTGTTACCTGAGATGTTTTTTGTTTGTAAGATTTGTTCATGATGAGAGGTTCCACTTTATTTTAGTGATATATATATATATATATATATATATATAATATTAAAATTTGAATGAATATAGTACAACATTTAAAAAATTTACATAGGGCTGACTATACTATGAGGTCATATTACATTTAAGGATGTAATTAATTCCAGGTTTTTAGCTTCAAAAACATAGGGTCATATCGACAAGAAAATACGGCAGAAGAGAACCAGACTTAACATGAAAAAGACCTTGACTAGAGTGTGTCCGCTGGAGGTAAGGGTTATTATTGGCTGTTTGGAGAAGACAGATGGTATCATATTGCATGGAAGTTCTGTTAGTGATATTTGATTATCTGTGGCTACATAAAACTGATATTTTTCAATGTTGGTTGCTGATGGTTGGGAGAGAACTGCTTCGAATTTTAAGTGTTTGTCTCTTTGTACATTCTAGTTTAGAAATAATATGCTCTTTCCAATTTGATCTAGTTTGATATTTCAAAGACTCCATTCCAAATAAAGGAGAGATTATTATATTTTAAACAAAAATGAAATGGATTGATTTGTTTTTTTTATGGTTTATCAACCTTTTGCAGGTTTTAAAGCCAGAAAATATTTTTATGCTGGAAGAATATTTTGGAGATCGTAATGATTTTTATTAATACAAGTCATACTAATTAACCCATAGCTGGGGAGAGAAGGAGTATTCATAATTTTCCAAAGGGTATTTCTGCAGAAATCAATATAACAAACCTAACTGGAATTGGAACTCAGCTCTCCAATTAACAGTTCTGAGCTGTTATCTATTACACCAACCGTATATCCAGGCTTACAGCAACTGGTATTCCCAAGTGGTCACCCATCTAGGTACTGACCAGTTTCAACATTGCTTAACTTTGGTGATCGTATGAAAACTGGTGTTTCAACATGATATGACCATAAGCCCCCAAAAAGAAAAGGGATTTATTCTTTACACTTCAGTTGGACAATCAATGCATTAATTTTAAAGAACACATTTTTTTCCTGCTTGCTACTTTAAAAGTTTTAATTAGCGTTTCAAAACGTTAAGATTTGCATTTGTGTAAATAGTATACATAGTGGAGATGTATTTGTCTATATTTCTGAGATGAGGTATGTACACTATTTACATTATTCGGACTGTTGTCCTCATCTTTGTCGCCATGTTTATCACAATGTTTCGGCTGTTGTACACTCCGACCTTCTTCAGGGGGTTGGAATGTCAAACTGAACCCTTTATTTCGCTGAAGGACATATGGCACAGTAGATAAAGGTGTTAGTTAGATCCAGTGACAAGACCCAAAGAGTGTGAGTTCAATACCTGGTTAAGGCAGTGGAGAACTTTCAGAGGGGAATTAACAGGAGATAACTGACATCCATTAGACATGACACGTGGAACTAGAACAGTCTATCCCAGTGATGACAAAGATGAGGACAATAGTCCGAATAATGTAAACAGAGTGGAGATACAATATAAACATTAACTTTTTTAAAAAGATCTAAAACGAATAACATTTTCTGTCTGAATTTTTGGGATGAGAAATTATCATTCAAACTATTGTCCTTGTCTTTTTAAAGATGACGATAGTCTGTAAATAGTTTTAAATAATGTGTACCATTTTCTTGTGAAACAAATTTCAGATGATTTCTTTGCCAATAAAGAAAAAAAAATCAAAGACAAATTTTAAATTACTGCACTGTGCAGTTATTTTTTTTTTTTGGTGACAGTGGATAGGGGGTGGTGATTCATCATCTTCCCTTTTGAGCAGGATATTATAGAATTTAAATAAAATATGGAAACATGTCTTACCTCAGTGCAAGTTAGAAATGGCTGAAAGTTATAGATGTTGGCAACCAAATTGTGGATCAGCTCTGTGAGGGCAGCTGAAAGGAGATATTTCAAGATGTAAAAATAGTCAGGTAATTTTTTTTTTTGGCATATTGATATTTATAGGGGTTAACCAATACCAAGGACCATTTTTTTTGGCATATTGATATTTATAGGGGTTAACCAATACCAAGGACCATTTTTTTTGGCATATTGATATTTATAGAGGCTAACGAATACCAAGGACCATTTTTTTTGGCATATTGATGTTTATAGGGGTTAACAATACCAAGGACCATTTTTTTGGCATATTGATATTTATAGGGGTTAACCAATACCAAGGACCATTTTTTTTTTGGCATATTGATATTTATAGGAGTTAACCAATACCAAGGACCATTTTTTTTTGGCATATTGATATTTATAGGGGTTAACCAATACCAAGGACCATTTTTTTTGGCATATTGATATTTATAGGGGTTAACCAATACCAAGGACCATTTTTTTTGTATTTAAAAACAGTAAACAAAATCATTGTCCCTTCTGATATAACATATTTACAGTCGATTGATTTGAGTTTTTTTTTTTTTTGAGAGAATATTTAAAGTTGAAACATTTTGAAATTGTAAGAATAATTCTTTTTTTTTGCAAGCTATTATTGCATCAGAGAATACCAATGTTTTCTAGATATGCCCTATTATTTAACCCATAGCTGAGGGGAGTAGATGAATTTATACCTTTCTCAAGGGTATTTGCACATAAGTGAATGTAATGAACTAGACTGAAATTTGAACTCGGCCCTCCAACTTCTCATTCCAAGTACCATACCCATTACACCACCTGCACATCTGTATATTTACTGGAAAGAGTAATAAGTTAATGGACCTGAAAAACTTGTTTTCCTGAAATTTGTTTTAATAGATTTTAGAAATTTCAACTGAAAATAGCACTTACAGCTTAGTCAGTAAATGGCAAATGTTTCCTTATCAGGAAACAGCTATTATTCTTAACATCATTGAAGTATTTATTTATACAATTTAACAGAATTAATGCATCAGTGGTCTTTGGGAGCAGTGCCAAACTGTTCATTGCTGTCAAACTCTCCGCCTTGGTAGAGAGGAACCGGGACAAATTTTTTCCGAGGGGCAAAGATTCCTCAGGGGAGGTAGACAGACCCTGAACCTGTTTATACTGGTTCAAATGGGAATATTTTTGGCCGAGCCTAGGGCTCGGAGAACTCACGCTAAATTGGCCTTGTGCCACATACGACCCACATAGTGAGGCCATTAAATATCGTGGTCTTTGGATTAGGATCAAAGTGTAGTACCTGTTCTCTTACTCTTCTTGGCCTTGGGGATTTTATATCTGTGGCAGTGTAAACATGCAATGGGGCATACTACAAGCTTTTCACTAACCAGACAATGAAACACCATGTTGCTTTTCTATTTTCATTCAAGTTGGTGTGCAAAAGAGCCGGAAAAGAAGCAAAAAGAGAAAATAAATGCCGCAGGGAGAAAAAAAGACTGAAACTTTCCAATATATTTCACTGTTTATTTTGGGGGTTCTCTTGCACGATCTGGATAGGTAGATAACTCTTGGGACATTTTCTGCCACTTTTGACATCTCAACTTAACAAATAAGCTTTTCTCCTCAACCAATAAGAAGTCTGAGTTTATCATCTGAACCCTGTGCCTATCTACCTAATGATGCATGGGCAACATCAGGACTACGTCAATCGTGATGTTAGTCTGCAGCCAAGCCCCCACTTCTATCCCAAATGCAACTGCAAGTGGAAGTTTTCAGATTTAGGTGGAATTAATAGGTTTTGGCTTTGTAAATTAGGATATGTATGTAGTATAATTGTTGTTGATGTAAAAAGTAGAACCAAGTCTACTTCATTTTGGAAAAATATGAAGTCATGCCTTTTAGGAAAGGCATGACTTCATATTTTTATCTTCCTAAATATATATATATAGTAGGGATCGGAAATACCTTGACAGTGAGATCCTCAACCTCAATACTTCAATCACAAATGCAACTGAAAGCGGAAGTCTTCAACATCCAGTTTGTTGTCACTTGTTATCAAACGTTTTCATTTATTTATATTATTTTATTCTCTTTTGATCAACTAGGTGGCTGCTTTCAAAGACTCCATTTCATAGATTTTATTGCTGGTCATAAAACACTTAGACGCCACATCCACTTCTATGTGAGCATCTGAGTCAGTTTCACAGCAGCATCTACCTCATTGCACAAAAGAGAGAGGACTGATAGATTGCTAGCAACACTAACATCATAGTGTGAACCTTGGCTAATATATACATGTATGGACACTCCTGATTAAATCAACCTTGTGTCACATCCTATCACTATGGGGAGGAAGGGGAATCTGAGAAAGAGCTTGAAAAGCATTTTTCTTTCTTTACTATATGTGAATGTTAACAAATTCTGGATTTTAGAAGTCATGCCTCCGAATTCATTATAGTATCCTTTTGGTTTTGAACTATTGGAAAATGCAGTGGAAAGTTTGAGTTTGTAATTTAAGCTTATAGTTACTGTATAAATGGCTGAAAGTTATAGATGTTGGCAACCAAATTGCGGATCAGCTCTGTGAGGGCAGCTGAAAGGAGATATTTCAAGATGTAAAAATAGTCAGGTATTTGATTCCAAATTTTTTTTTAGCATATTGATATTTATAGGGGTTAACCAATACCAAGGACCATTTTTTTGGCATATTGATATTTATAGGGGTTAACCAATACCAAGGACCATTTTTTTTGGTATATTGATATTTATAGGGGTTAACCAATACCAAGGACCATTTTTTTTTGGCATATTGATATTTATAGGGGTTAACCAATACCAAGGACCATTTTTTTGGCATATTAAATAACATACTTAGTAAATCCTATATACCACATTTATTGGTAAAATATTCCAAGGAAATTATGGTGCCATATTTAAAAATGATTAATGGATTTGGATCTTGTAAATTAGCATACACAAGTAACATAATTGTTGTTTGTACAGAAAATAGAGCCAAATCCATTTCATTTTGTATTAATACCCTTAAGGAAAGGTATGATTTCATATTTTTATCTTCCTAATTATATGTGAAATAGTAGGGGAGACTGGACTCTCTAACTTTGGTAGGGCAGCAGGTTTAGATGAACAACAACTTTGAATTCAAAATCATGTTGAAGGCAAGGGGAAACTACTATTTTCCCCAAGAACAGTTATGAATATTTACTGATATTACAAAAAAGGAAGTTGTGGAGAGCTATGAACGGCTGTATCCTGAAAGAATACGGTATTAAAAAATAAGTTGCATTTGCTTAGAAGAATATTATTTAAATATTAATAAGCACTTCTTAGTGCTTAAATTTGCGCGATGTTTTTGATCTATTCATTGATCATTTTTTAAGGCTTAACCTTCTTGCAGGTTATTTAAAGCCAGAAAATATTTTATAGATTGTAAGAATTTTTTGGAGATAATGATTTACCAATACAATACTACTAATTAACCCATACCTGAGGGAACAAGAGACGAATTCATACCTTTCCCAAGGTCCCACCACCTCGCTGCTGATAAAATGACTATTGATTTTATGAGACTCAAGTGATTGTGTGAGATTCATAATCACGCGTCTCGTATTTCATTTAGGGTCATTGGAAGGACACAAGTAGTGGAGTTATAGCAGCAGTGCATGTGTCGAGGGTCAGAAGAAGCCCATCTATCTTCACACTAGTTTTGAAATCAGTGTTGTCTTTCTCTTAGACTGGCTGCTCTGACGAAGGCTAAAGTGCCCAGTCTGATTTTCAATGGTTGGAATTCTACATTCACTGCTATCCAACCTCAGACAACCTGCATGCTGATTCCACTCATTGTGCTGATAGCCATTGCTCTAACTGGGACCAGATTTTTTTCTCTAACAACAAACCAGATATTTTTCTCTAACAACAAACCATTTAAAGACAAAGTTTAATAAACAAATTATTTTTATGGCTATTGCTATAATGTATCTATTGCTATTTTTCGACTAAAGTATTGATGTTGGTGGAGGATGTTAGAAAGTTTCACTTTGTTTTCCGTTGTCCTTATATTTGTTTAAAGTGTTTTCTTGTACCTTAAAAAACAAAAAACAAGTGATACTTAAGGTTTAAAATGCGTTTTAAAAAATGAAAATCTTTCTTGACGCTTATATTTTAGTTTTAATTGCAAGTTAATAGATTAAATTTAATATTTCCAAAAAGCAAAATAATTTGCTGTATTTCAAACCAAATTTAAATTGATTAGAATGATTTTTTCTAATTATCAGTAAAATTAATAAAAAAAATCATCCATATTGACATATCATAATAACTTTCTTTTTATTAAAAAGAATCTTTCAAAAATAAAATATACTTTTCTGAAATGCTATTTGAGAAAAATTAACTGATTTAAAGTTTAATTTATCTAAATTGAAAAAAAATATTACTTAATTTTAGTCTAAAATATTGCAAGGAAGCATTTAACACGGAGGTAGGTGTTTTTATGAGGTGTTGACCCACTTGTTGACAGCCAGGTGTTTGGGAAATTTATCTAAGGGGCAAATAATTGTAATAAAATTACTTGACATATACAATGTAAATGCCTTTATTATTTAATTTTTTTTAACTACTCAGTAATTTTAAAAATTTAAAATGTTTTAAGCATTGAATTTCAGGTACCTTGGCTTGATATCTTACACAGGAAGATGCTTGAAGAAATGTTAGAAAATTACTAATAAATTTTAAATGTTACTGGTCTTATTTTCTGATAAGACTATACATACAAGGTGCGATGTGTAAATTGTCGCCATTTTATATTTTTAATTTTACGCATGTGCAATGATTTTTTAAAAATTTTGTTGATGGCACAGTATAGTAGGGTCACTTGGGCCTCATCTGTGAGAAAAAGAATACCATGATACAATTCACTCTGCCAGAAATTTGGAAACTGCATGCTCTACTGCTTATCATTCACATCAGAATTCAGAGTATTTGAGTGTCACTCTGGGAACAGTGCAGAGAAAGAGTTGGAGGAGTCTAATGGTGATTACAACAGTGTTTCAGGTGATCAATAGTGATGGCGATGTTATGCAGGGCCTCAGACTCAACACAAAAGCCTACATCAAGTGCCTTGAGCAGGTGGTGCTGCCCTGGGTCAAGAGGGTGGTTGCTGAAAGAGCCTATGTCTGGCAACAGGACTCTGCACCATGCCACATAAGCAGGAGAACCCAGTCATGGCTGTCAGACAATTTCTGCAACCACATCACCCATTACATCTGCCTACCTAACTCCTCAGATTGCAACACCCTTAATTATTATGCGTTGGGCACAGTTGACCAACAAAACTCCTTGTAACACCAAAAATGAACTGAAGTCAAGGATTATGGCAGCACTCACCAGCTTAAACAAGAACATCCAGAAGAGTTGCAAGAAATTCTAAAGTCATCTGGAAGCCGTAGTTGAAGCTAATGGCAATTTTATTGAATGAATTTACTCTTTAGTATTTCAAGATATTTTCGTGTAATTTTGGTAAAAATATCTTTTTAGATAAGATGTCAGTGTTATATTAATTTTTGCATCATTTAGATGACAATTTATACATCGCATCCTGTAGACATCAGCATTTATGAAAGTTGGTTTCTTTATACTCCACCGTAAAGATTAAAATACTTTTTAAAATATTGGGGAGCAGAGAATTGTAGTTTTCATTTATGATTAGTATAATCATCAGTTCATTGACTGCTTCAGTCGTTGATGCTATGCAGTAGAAAGAGACACCCTCCTCCGGGAATCAAACTGAACACGGAATAATCCAAAGTAATGTTGAATAGCATAAGCAACACTAATATCAGCGTCACCAGAGACAGTGAACCACTGGAGGAAGTGTCTAGATCAGATACCTAAGAGCAACTCTGTCAAAAGATGGCATCTACAATGCAGAAATCTGCACATGGATCGCCACAGCCACAATGATCCGACTGGAAAGGATATGGAAGAGCAACATCAGCTTCCATTTCAAGCTCTACAAATCATTGGTTGTATCTATCCTCTTCTTTGAGTGCGAGACTTGGACACTACTAGTTAAGGCAGAAAAAAAAAGGATCCAAGCATTCCAGAACAAATGCTTGAGAAAGCACCTCTGCATTTCCTACTGGGAGCTCCAAACCAATGTCTATGTATGAAGCAAGGTCAAAAGTCTTGTGAGTTGACAGGAATCTCTTCTTGCCATTATTAATGATTGGTTTAGCCATGTCACACAGCATGACAGCTTCTGCATGACCAGCATGCAAAGCACTGTTGAAGGTAGATGACAATATAAAAGCTAATCAGATGACACCAAAGTGTGGATGGATATGACAATGCTGGAACTTCTGAGTCACCACCAACTGATCATTAGTAAATATGGTATTTATTTAATAACAATATCATTTGGAACCTACAGACTAATACAGAATTTTTAAAGTTTATAAATCATTCTAATTAAAATTTAAAAATATGAATACAATTCTTGTAATAATTCATTATTAGTCAAAAAATAAAAAAAATTTTTTAAGACAGTTTCCATAATATATTTTATTCATAAAAGCAATTAAAAACTTTTCTAATTAAATAATGTCTTAATTTTATTTTATTTTTATGATTCTGAGCTGATTTTCTTTAAAAAGGATTTTTGTCCCTGAAAATGTGATTTAAATTCTGAGGGTATGTCCTGATAACGAATATAAATGTTATAGAAATTTCATAGAAATAAGTAAGTGAAAGGTAACAGATGTATAAATTCTCCAAAGATTCGCTAAAAAATGAGCATAACATGATGAAAAATTCCCCAACAAAGAAGTTCAATCTTCAAAATCTTCGTTATTATTAAGAGGAAAAAAAAACAAAGGACTTTTTATGTAAAAGTTATTTTTTAAATCTTTTTTAGAACCTTCGAAATATTGGTTTAAAAATCGCGTCAAAGATGGGGACCATAAATTAGTACAGTGTAACCCGGATATAAGAGAGATGTCGGGACCGGAGAAGAAGTCTCTTATATCTGGGTTTGGACTATTTTATATACATTAACACAGGCTCTAATTTGGGACCAGAGAAAATCTCTCTTATATCCGGGTTACACTGTACTGAAAATTTGAACGTGTTTTCGCGGTGACAAACACATTGATTTAGAAATTCTTGCAAAAATCAGATAATTGTCGGATTTTAATGAAAGATTCAGGACTTACTGAAAAATAAATGAAATTATTTTTGAAACGTTTCTTTTTAAGATCTTACAGAACTACAATATATCAGTAAAAGGAAAATATTCATTATGTTTTTACTGTAGTTTATTAGTGATAATCTATAAACGATGAAAAAGATAAACTCATAAACAATAATCTAAATTATCAGGAAATTAAATTAAGATTCTGCAGCTGATATATAAAAAAATGAAAGAAATATTTTAAATTAAAATGATCTTTAAATTTTCAATCTGGTGTCCCGACGGGGAATAAGCAACAAAGAAGAAGACTGTACACGTGTGTTATGACGAATATTTTGGAGTAAATATTCTCAGATGAATGTAAATTATACAAGTTATTCATAAAAGAGACGTTTAGAACGATTTCTTTTTCATTTTCTGGAAAATAGACTTAGGTAAACAAAAGAAATATCCCCATATATCCTCCGAAACAAATACTTACATCGATGACGTTAACGGTAAGCGCCATCTTTAAATCGCTCTTCACCTTGCAGTTATCTCCCTTAGATCGGAAGAAAACGTTCACATTTTAAATTAAAAATTAATTGAGATAAAAATAAAATAATATAAGAACATAAAAGAGATTAAGCGAATGGATCAATAACTCTGCAGCTTGGCACATGAACTGAATTTATAATTTGAAATGTTTAAATATATACCCGATCCCTATGATTAAGATTTATCACCGCCATTGCAGTGTAAATTGTGAGGGAACGAAAAATGTGTTGTGGATATGTGTGATGTGTGTTGGAGAGGAATAAAAGGTTTAAATTATCAGAAGGCTTAAAATTGTGTGTTTAATAATCTTCCATCCACAACAATTAATTCAAGATAGAGAATAAAGATTCATAAACATCTTGTTTCAAAACGTAACAATTGAATTTATTAGTGTTTGATATACATGCATGAATACTGAGTGAAAAGTTTAGACAGAGTTGTGTCTCTTAGATTAGGTAATATTTGTACCTAAGCTCATAAAGTGAAAGTAATTATTAAACTGTAGTTTAGAAGAATAAAGTTTCTTTAGCATGTTTGGAATTGTGTATTGTACAAGTTGGTAAAAGTTCAGAAGAGATTCCAGAGTTCGTACTTGCGTGAATGTTGGTAATGGTCTTTAACGTCTGACTGCATTAGTTAAGACGGGAGTTCTTGAAGATTACATCTTGGCAAATAAGACACGAGAGAGAAAAGGAAACAACAGGGAGCTTACACGTGTTTTGTTTTTATATGGTCGTGTATCATATAGGAGGCTCCGAGTATATTTTGTAAGATTGTGATGGTGAAAATTACAACAGGAATAGTGCATTTCCTAGCAGGGGTTAACTGGCTTGTTGTGGAAGAGTCCACAAATGTGTCAAACTCAAACAAAATATATTAAAAACGCTTATTCCATCATTTAAAAAAAATTTAAAAAAATGTAGATCTCCTAGTAGCTCAAGAGCCACTCGAGGTCACTGTAATTGTTGTAATGATGTCAAAGGAGGATGAAGAGGCGCATATAAAAGAAGAAGAGTCTATACTAAGAAACGAAATCCAACTTGCTCTAATCTTCTCTCTATAAGGAAAAAGACGGTTTTCGTTTCTCTTCCGCGGGACGTTTTAGTCCCCAGTAAATCACTTGTGTCGCATACAACAATAAATAGTACTACAGCAAACTGCTACATGCTAAATAGTACATTTGTAATTTTCATCAATACACATTAAGACTTCTATTCAACAACTGTTCATCCCACTAGAGAAAGTGATTAAGAAAATTTACCAAAGTAAAAGATGAGCCAGACAGGGAGTCGCAAAGTTGGAAAAGAATAACCAAGGCCTTCAATCTGGAAAAAAAAATCAGTGAATAATACGTAAGAACCTTTTAATGGCAGTTATCGTCACATTATGAAAAGAAGATTGTTGGGGACGTGCAGAGTTTAGTAATTATGTTAGAAAGAATCAGAAAGAATTTGAGTCGGTTGCGTGTCTTTCTGCATCCCAAACAAATAAATAAACGAAATTTAAAATGCAATTGAAAAACGAGACATATTCAATTAGAAATCAACACAACATTTATATACAAATCAAAGCTATATACAACAGGATAATTGGTATGTGTTATGTAGGCGAAATGTGTATGCAGTTTTTTAGATCTCAGCATGTCTCTTTTCGTAATTGTTCGTTCATTCGCAGTTTTTTTTGTGTCGATATTTGCGATTGTTGATATCAAGTGTCTTATAGAAAGAGTTTTTTAAGAGTTATCTACCTTTAACTGTAATGTAATGTCTTTCTAAGGTCGTTCGTTCGTTAGTGTTTACTTAATAAGTAGCGAATTTGATTCACTTTAGATAAGCAATGTTGAGAACTGATGTACACAGAGTTGATTAAATCTTGATCGAGTATGAGTCAGCGTTGATGTATCTTTTGCGCGGAAAAATCGTGATTCTTAGTGACGTGGAGTATTTTGGAAAGGTCTCTGTGGGTGCTTGTTACTGACTGCTTAAAGTTGGTAATTGTCTTTAACGTCTGGTCAGCAATGACTAAGACGGGAGTCGGTGAATGTTACATCTTGAAACTTGGTAATACTACACGGAAGGTTCACACGATTTCTGTTTATATAATCACTGAGTGGCTCCCAGCATATGAGAGGGAAAACAGATTGGTCGCGTGCAGGCGGTTTGATTGGTCGGAACTGACCAATCAGCAAGCCAGATTGGAGGTGATTGACCAATGAATACTTGTTATATTGTCTGAAAGTAGAATTTGGCTTACCAGATAGGAAGAGTGCATTTCCTACAAAGAGGTAAGGCTGGTTGTGTTTTGGGAGATTCTACAAGATGTTGAAGATAAATTTAAAATAAGAAACTTTTACATTTAAACTATTTACTATTCGGACGGTTGTCCCCGTCTTTATTGTCATACTCGCGACGTTTCGGTCGTTGTACGCCCCGGCCTTCTTCAGGTGATATACGCAGGAATTTCGAACTGAACTCTTTATTTAGTTCACGGGGGTAAATTGTTCTAATTACACGTGCCATACCTTTGGATATCTGTTTCAGATAATTCCCTTTAGTAACTCAACTCTCTAAATGTTTGTTCCCTCTGATGTAGCCAGGTATTGAACTCACAACTCTTTGGGTCAAGTCACTTTTTGGGTCCTTCAAACAACGCTTTCATCTATGGGTTCAAGTATAGCAGAGAAAACTTTTGAGTCAAAAGTTTTGACTCAGACTGAAAATCGAGTCACCATCTACTCACAGTGAATCCGTCTTCAATTCAAATTTGACTAGTTTTTGAAAACTTCAAAGCTGGACCCATCCTGCAAGATTATTGTCACGGAAAATTTAAACCGTCTGGCTTCATTTTAGCGAAGTTTTATAACATCAATTTGGAGCCTATTTTTTCTTCAAATATTTACACAGCGATTTTCATTCATGTTTTTTTTTTCAGAGTTCAGTTCGACATTCTAACCACCTGAAGAAAGCCGGAGCGTACACCGGCCGAAACGTTGTGATAAATATGGCGACAAAGATGAGGATAATAGTCCGAATAATGTAAATAATGTACATAATACCTCATCTCAGAAATATAGACAATCCCGTTTGTGTTGTGTTGGGATCTTTGTCTAACTTTTTTTTCAGCGGTGATACGTCGGCGTTTAGTCTTTACGGAAATGTAAAAATTTGCAACATAAACAAATTTTTTCCAGTAAAATTTAGTCATGAAAATTTTGTTGGTTATTACATTTTCTCAGATTTTTTTTTTTTAAATAAAAACCTACTGATTAAAAAAGTAAATAATTAACGAATATGTAGTGAAATTTTCATTTAAAATCGATAAATCCCTGATTTTTGGTAATTTAAAAAAAAAGTGCTATCCTTCCCCACCAATTTTCCTTCAAGAATTTGTGGTCCTCAGGTTGTGAATCTTTGAAATAGACATGTTGTAGAGAAGGAGGACCAGTATCAAAGTTATTTTTTTGGTGGGCGTGAGACTCTGACGCCGACTCTGGTAACATTTTAATTTTCTTGATTATTTTTAAAATTCAATATTAATTTTTTTTTATTAAAATAATCTCTATATTCTTACACTATTTTAATTATTTTTTCCTCATACAATTTTAATATTATCGTTTTTATTAAAAATATCTTTTAAACTTTATCTCGGTTCGTAACTAGTGGGGTCTCTCGGTTGACTTTTTAACCGCTGGGCTTCCGCTGAGTTGGACAGTTTTTACAAGATCGTCTCTAAATAAATTGTTGAGATTTCTCCACTAAAAGAGTTACCAAGTAAAAATACTTTCTATCCCATCTGCATTTTTTGAAAACCGTTTCGCTGTTTCGAGCCATGATTTTTAGTTAAATTATTGCCGAGATAACATTTTTCGATCATAAATTTACCAAACTGGGGTTCGTTATGAAACACTTGTAAGAAGAAGAAGAAATTGATGAACAGACACTACCTCAGAGAAACCAGACATGCATGACAAATGAAGAAGTCGTTTAGAGATCATTTGCTAATGATATTTCCGCTTCTTGTAGATTCATACTGACCTACTTTCTAATATTACTATTACCCCTACTATAGTCTGACTTTAAAAACTACCAACTCCAAACTTCCTCAAATCCTACTATCAATATTCGCCTTATAAACGAACATTTTTGTGTGACACTGAATATCAAAAGGACTAACTTATTAGTCTAAAGAAAATAAATAAAAATATATTATTTATTTTATATCCTTGAGTCAGTTCGATTTATTCCAGAATTTCCAATAGAGTAAATTCAACAAATTATCCATAGTGTCAGAATGAGTTCTACCTGCCATTTTAAATGTCAACCAAATGATGCTTTAGGTACTGCCCCTACCCCCACCGTAAAAAAAAAAAAAAATCCCGGATATCGTCAAAATCTTTGTCTTATTTAGGAAATTAATTCTATCTTTAAGAAAGATCAAAGGATATTTTATATAAAAATATATTTTTCATTCTTTTTAGAAACCTGGAAGTTTTTGGTTAAAAATCTATCTTTTTTTTTTTGTTGATGCGAGTGCATAAATTTGTAGGGGAAATCTGAAAGCTATTTTTAACAAAAAAGCGCTCAAACATTGGTTTGGAAATTCTTGCAAAAATCAGATAACTGTTGGATTTTAGTGAAACTTTCAGGACTCATTCAAAAATGAATTAAATTATTTTTGAAACGTTTCTTTTTAGAAAATCTTTATATATATATATATATATATATATATATATATATATATAAATAATAGCCTTCACTCGTTTAATTTTATGAAATCTCGAGAAATTCTTTTTGGAATCGGAATAACTATTATTGGTGTAGCAAATCTGACAAGAAAACATTTAAGAAAAAAAATACTTGGGAATAGATGGAACTCATTGTAAGCGAAAAAATAATGAAAGCGAAGAACATTCATTCAGGATCATGAAAGAAAATGTTTGAATTTAGCGATTAAAAATGACTGAATGATAACCGGATAAACGTTACAATTTTTAAAACTGATTTTCGTCCACAAATACCGAACGTTAAAAATTTGTTATTATTTATAAAACCTATAAACAAAAATCCGGCATTAATTTCAGCTTTTAACCTGTAGAGGGTGCAAAGAAGTCCCTCAAACAAATAATAAAAAGAAAATACACTACAAATAAAGTAAACTTTTGTTTATTTTGTAAAGAATTATTTTTTTCCTTGTACAAAAATGAAATTGTCCGTAAAGCTGCGAAAGAAAAAGAGAAAGAAAGGAACTGGGAATGTGAGAGGGAAAGGTAGGACTATGTGTAGCGAGCGAGATGAAAGAAAGAGAGGGTGAAAGAATGTTCACTGATACGTGATACTGCCTGTTGTGTGAACCGCTGAATCCTCTCGGTGTGTGTGTGCTCGAAACTGTCCGTGTCGCTTTGATTGTCAGCTTGTCGCTGTTCTCTCTCGATATTGAGTCACCCCCCCCCACGAGGGTGTCATGTGGCACAAGGCCTTTTTAACGTGGGCATTCCCGAGCCATTAGGCTCGGCCCAAAAATAGCCCATTTGAACCCGTATAAACGGGTTCAGGGCCGGTTTTACCTCCCCGAAGGAGACTCCGCCCTTCGGCGTAGCCTCCTTCGGGTTCCTCCGCCCGTAGGAAGAGAGTTCAAACCGAGCAGTCTGTTCAAAAAAACTGACAATATTCAGAACCACGAGGGTGACTCAAGGCCTTTTTCGTGAGAGTTCCGAGCCATTAGGCCTAGCCCATTTGAACGTATAACGGGAATGACTTCCGCCCTTCGGCGAGGGTTCCTCCCGCCCGTAGGAAGAGGGAGTCAGTTCTAAAAAGTGAACGACCGAATGAGGTTTCCTTATATAAGAATGATGAGGTCCGGGGAGATTAAGAAATGGGTTTTCATGTCGAGTCCTGATTGGTCAATAAATCCTATTTTTGACCACGTGGTGTGCTTTTCACTACGTCCGAACTTTTGGGTGCGCCGTCCTTGTTTTTGACCCCACAGGGCATGGTAAGGAATGAATTCCCGCGCAATTGTATTTTTTGATACACGTGGTGTGAATTAATTTTTATTGTGTGTATGTGTGTGTGGAAAATAAAATAAGAAACGGCACAAGTTAAATTATTGCCGAGATAACATTTTTCGATCATAAATTTACCAAACTGGGGTTCGTTATGAAACACTGACCTGAAATGGGTTGATATTGAGTCTAAGAACATGATTCCGCTGGAAATAACTGCTATGAATTCGAAGAATTATGTTTTTAGAGTTAACGTCTTTGTTTTGTTTTGGGAATCCTTCTGTTTGGTTTGGTTTGGTTTATTTTGTTTTACGGCATATCAACCTCAATAGATTATGTAATGCCGATAAGATTTTTAGGATAGGTTTTTATGAATAGAATATATGTTCTTTGTAAGAAATTAGGTTTCATTGACGTATTTTTGTGAAGAGGGTTTATGTCGAGAGTCAAATCAAATGTATTGCTGGTAATATTTTGTTCCCAAAAATGTATTGCTGGTATTTTCACTATAAAAATCTATTTTTATACTTTCATAATGTTTTGACCCCAGTTTAGGGGCTACCTATTTGTCGAGAGCTAGGACCCTAATAGATGCTACCACCTCTGGGTGGACCTGGGAACAACAATTAACAGGTGGTTCCACACTCCTTTTTCCGGATATAATTAAATCATTAGGTTTTACGATTTTAAGTCGATAGGCTTGTATCGATGAAGTTTTAGAGAAAGTAAACAAAAAAGAAAAAGAGTAGATATTTACCAAAGGTCTAAAAAATTCAAAGTTGTTTATCGGTTTCCCATCTGAGATGAAATATGCTTGGCCACTCTGACAAAATAAAAAAATAAAATATATGCTTAAATATGAATGATTATTTTTATTTTTTTAAATGAAAATAACAAAGGATGATTTTATTAGTTGATAAACAAAAAAAAATCATAAATCTGTTTACTTTTACGAAAAAAACAAACAACTTATTCCGTTGTCTAAAACAAAGAACTGCTTCATTACACTGGTGACTATAGAAACTATGTCGTTTGTTGGTTATTGTGGCATGTGAGGGCTTCCTTACTTTGCTCAATTCATCAGTAGCAGCAACGGATGTGTTACAAGATGAGATCTTGCCCTGCTTCGATAAACGGAAGTTACCATCACGAGTCCCCGACTCGAAATGAAAACTGCACGTCTACGCATAAGCTCGACGCAGATACTTCCGTTTGGAATAAACTCAAAAAAAAAAAAAATGAAAGAATTAAATCAACCAATCGGACCGTCTCCCGCGTAGTCAAGAAATTGCCATTTGGAGCCGATAGGCGTGTATAAGTTCAACACGGGAAAGTCAAAAGGGAGTCCCATTCAACGGCGGAGGCAGAAGGGTCACGTCGCTAGCTCCTGACACACTGGCCTTGCGACGGACGAAGCATGTGACTGCTGCTGCTAATGCACTCTCGTCCGACGCTTTGTCAAAGGGTACCTTTCCCCTTCCATAAGTCAAGTTAACTCCACGAACTTTACTTGCCACTACCATAGACACTCAACTTCTTAAATACGAACCTTTTACTTGTTCTTATTTTCCTCACTAAAAGGACTATAAAATATATCTCCAGTCTTTCCTGTTCTTTCGATTCTGAATTTCATTGTTTGCAACCAAACGCAGTATTTCGCCCACATTGTTTCCACATCGCCCACGCATCTAAATACGGAATATAATAGATATAAACAAAAGGGTACAACCAAAAATCTCAAGTCATAAAAATGCTAACCGAGCCCTACTCAGTTTCTTTTCCACTCTTCCTTTTCAGTTGAAAGGTGCTACTCAACTCTTGCTGCAAAAGGTTCAACGCTCCCCTCTCTTGATTAGTTTCGTCTGGTTTTCAGCGAGAATCAAACTAACTAAACGAGCGAATTGGCGCGGTCTAGCTTCATGTGACAGTTTCACACATGACGTCACTGTAGATTGATTTGAATCTCAGCGTTCCAAGAAATTGCCAAAATATAGCCAACAGAATCTTATCTAGTGCACAGACAACACCAAATTCTTGATAATAACTGAGGCAGTCGAAATTACTAGAAAAAAGGACAAAACAGGAACGTAGGACAGTTTATTCATGATTTTGATCTCGATGTAAAACATCTTAAAAAATAGTATTTGTCGGCAGAATTTAACAAAATTAGTTTGTGTATATATATATATATATATATATATATATATATATATATATATATGTGTGTGTGTGTGTGTGTGTGAAACGTATATACGTGCATGCGAGGAAATATTATTCAGCGAAAAAATAGAAGAATGCTCTGATTGCTGACATGTATACATTCACGAAACATTCACGAGAAATTTTCGCTACACTTCCGATCTTTGAATTTCAACGTACAAATGCGTATGTATATAGACAACATCACCCATATACATACATATGCCAAATCCCATACTGTCCACATATGTTTATATCTGTATGAGCCCCGGCGGACGAGCGAGTGTGTATGTGTGTCTGCGTACCTCATCGGGTGTACGGACATGCATCTATGCTTGCGTTAGCATGAGTGACATCACGACGACGATTCCCCCCACCACTTCCATAATAACAGCAATATACGCAATCTACATAAATCCAAAATTTTTATAAAATTAATCAGTTTGTCTGACGATCGCAAAAGCGTGAAACCCGGGGTCACAAACTCACATCAATCCAATCCAACCATATATATATATATATATATATATATATATATATATATATTTTTTTGTTTGAAAATATGATTCCTTCGCTACATAAGAGTTCTCATGTTTCAAAAACGAGAGCTGAAACCATCCAAATAATTATTAAAATTAAGTTGAATTGAGGTGTTTAGTCCCGTTTCATCTTCAAGCGAAATTTTAGGAATAAGCTATCTCTTGGTTTACCTTAATCATAATAAAGCCCTACTTCTGTATGGGGCACTGTCTTCTTAAAAATAAAAACAAAAATACTAAGGAACTCCGGATTATGCACCCAACGTGTTCTTTTCTATTTTCTGCATACCTATATATATATATATATATATATATATATATATATATATATGGTCTGCCAAAAATTGTATACACACTTCAGGAAAGGAAAAAAAATTGACTTTCGTTATTATATCAAATTGGGATAACATTGTTTACTGTAGTACGATATTTTCTCGTCAAAGGAACTTACATTGGCGGATCTTAGACAAGAAATTGAAAATGCATGGGCAGAAATCCCACTGGACACTTTGGCCAATCTTGCCGAAGCTGTAGTTCGCCGTACGAATAAAGGTCTGGAAGCTAAAGGCCACCATTTTGAGCATTTCTTGTGATTCTAGAGTCTTTAACGGGGTTGAATGTTGAAGTAGTTAAAGTAAGTTACCCCATTGTTATATGCATTTGTAGTTGATAGAGGAATACTCTTCACTTTTTTTTTACTGTTTTTGAAAGGAAATGAATAAAACGAACAACAATAATATAAACAATAAGACTTTGAGACACGTGTTGAAATTAATGGCAAGAATGTGTATTTTTCTTTACGTGATGTTATTTACAATATTGTTTTTTTGTGTGTGTGAGTGTTAAATGCTTTCAGCGTTATTGTTGTTTTGTTTCTTTAAAATTTGGGCAAAATTAATTTGTTTTAATTATTCCAAGAATTTCGTGGTCAAGGTAAGGATTTAAAACCGTTAACTGTTGATTTTTACGTAGCGAAGAAGATACGTCTGTTGTTCCTTTTTACTAGTGGTCTTCTACAGATACTCCACTGACCTGACTCTACTGTCTTTGCTTGTGGTGGAAAGGTTGTTTTTATAATGATGAAGTTTCAGATTTTTAGGATGATAAAATATTCTTATTATCAATCAACACTGGTGGAAAGGTTGTTTTTATAATGATGAAATATCATCATCATTCAAAGGTAACATGTCTTAATCTCGTGATGTCTGAATAAATTTAGTAGTACAATATCTATGCAAGTTTTTCCTTTCCTGAGGTGTATATATTTTTTGGACTCTCTCTCTCTCTCTCTCTCTCTCTCTCTCTCTCTCTATATATATATATATATATATATATATATATATATATATATATATATACACATATATATGTGTGTGGGGGGTGTATTTAGCAACAAATTCTCTTTTAGACATATCTGAATAAATTACAGACATTATGTCTGCTAAATTTTAATAAATCCCCTTCTTACTCACGAATAACCTTATAGCTATTTAAATTTTTTTTTATTTTTATTTCCCAAGTACTTTTGATCTTTTTCCAAGATCAACTTCATGGGTGCAATATATAGAGAGCAGACCATCCCTGACGATCCGCTTAGGTGAAACCTTGGTCTGGCTCTCTAGGTTTCTATATATATATATATATATATATATATATATATATATATATATATATATATATATATATATATGTGTGTGTGTGTGTGTGTGTGTGTGTGTACATAAAAAATTTGGAAGATACTTACAGCAATAAAAGTTTTTCTCTCGTAAGACCCTTTGCCGCAAGAATATGGGCAGAAATCAGGTTATCAATATGTAGAAAATCTACCAAGGAATCCTTTGCACCGTAAACAAAAACGAACAACCCTTTTTCCAAATAAGACTGCAAAGATACAAAAACAAAGGCAATTATTAATTTTCTCGAAATGTTAATAGATCGGCACTTAAATTTTGTTTAGATCAAATCAAAAACAGAATTGCAAATACTATCAATTTGAAAATTTGGCGTAACACGTAGTTTGCTATTCACTCCTGGAAATACCAGAGAGGTGACCTTGGTATGTACTGGGTTTACTCTTAAGAGATATTAGAATAAGCTTTGGTGTCACTTCAGAACGTCAAATAACTTACGTTCCTTAAAGACTAACCTAGATTTATTTGATTTGTCTGTTTAACAGCATATCAACATTTTATGGGTCATTTAATGCCGAAATTAAATTTTCTTGCGAGCTTGGAAGAAATATATGTTATTCTGCTGTCATAACTGAATATATGGTAGATACTCAGCTTTTTTGCATATACATGTTTGCGTGGACATTCGAAATGCATGACCAATCTATAATGGAAAAGTCGAGCAGCCTGTGAAATATGAAAAAGACTAATATTTGCTATGATTTTTTTTACTGTTAGAGTGAGTCCCGATAAAAATAATAATAAAAAAACAAAAAATATAAACACAAAATAAAAAGTATTCAAATAAAAATAAGGCATTCGCGCTTTCCTTTAACATCCTTATATATTTCTTTCTCTCTCACCAAACTTTTCTATCTATACTTCTCTCAACTAAGAAGAAGGTAACCCTCAACTAAAAGGAGAAAGAAAAAAAAGACTGAACCCGACCGATAAACGTCGGTAGCTTGCATAACAAAGTCTACTTATTTGTGACTGAAAAATACCAAGAATCAAAGAGGCTCATCGCATGACTTCCGTTATTAGAAAAAAAAAGAAAAAAAAAAGAAAAAAAGAAAGAAAGAAAATGAAAGGAACGCCGGAAAATAATATCAGCAAAATTAAAACAAACGACTTTTGATGTTAGCCGAAACCTGTGTTCGTGCCAGAGTCCAGGTGTCAGAAGAAGAAGAAGAAGATGAAGAAGAAGAAGAAGAAGAAGAAGAAGAAGCTAAAGAAGAAGTAGAAGAAGAAGAAAACGAAGGAGCAGAAGAAGAAGAAGAAGAAGAAGAAGCTAAAGAAAACGAAGAAGAAGAAGAAAACGAAGGAGCTGAAGAAGAAGAAGAAGAAGAAGAAGCTAAAGAAAACGAAGAAGAAGAAGAAGAAGAAAATGAAGGAGCTGAAGAAGAAGAAGAAGAAGAAAATGAAGGAGCTGAAGAAGAAGCTAAAGAAAATGAAGGAGCTGAAGAAGAAGAAGAAGAAGAAGAAGAAGAAGAAGAAGAAAATGAAAGAGCTGAAGAAGAAGAAGAAGAAGAAGATGAAGAAGAAGTAGAAGAAGAAGAAAACGAAGGAGCTGAAGAAGAAGAAGAAGAAGAAGAAGAAGAAGAAGAAGAAGAAGAAGAAGAAGAAGAAGAAGAAAAAAAAAGAAGAAGAAGAAGAAAAGAAAATGAAAGCTGAAGAAGAAGAAGAAGAAGAAGAAGAAGAAAATGAAGGAGCTGAAGAAGAAGAAGAAGAAGAAAATGAAGGAGCTGAAGAAGAAGAAGAAGGAGAAGAAGAAGAAGCTAAAGAAAACGAAGAAGAAGAAGCTAAAGAAAATGAAGGAGCTGAAGAAGAAGAAGAAGAAGAATTTAAAGAAGAAGTAGAAGAAGAAGAAAATAGAAGAAGAAGAAGAAGAAGAAGAAGAAGAAGAAGAAGAAGAAGAAGAAAAGAAAACGAAGAAGAAGAAGCTAAAGAAAATGAAGGAGCTGAAGAAGAAGAAGAAGAAGAAGAAGAAGAAGAAGAAAATGAAGGAGCTGAAGAAGAAGAAGAAGAAGAAGAAGAAGAAGAAGAAGAAGAAGAAGTAGAAGAAGAAGAAAACGAAGGAGCTGAAGAAGAAGAAGAAGAAGAAGCTAAAGAAAACGAAGAAGAAGAAGAAGAAGAAAATGAAGGAGCTGAAGAAGAAGCTAAAGAAAATGAAGGAGCTGAAGAAGAAGAAGAAGAAAATGAAAGAGCTGAAGAAGAAGAAGAAGAAGAAGAAGAAGAAGAAGCTAAAGAAAAAGAAGAAGAAGAAGAAGAAGAAGAAGAAAATGAAGGAGCTGAAGAAGAAGCTTAAAAGAAATGAAGGAGGAAGAAGAAGAAGAAGAAGAAGAAGAAGAAGAAGAAATGAAAGAGTTGAAGAAGAAGAAGAAGAAGAAGTTAAAGAAAACGAAGAAAACGAAGAAGAAGAAGAAGAAGAAAAGAAGAAGAAGAAGAAGAAGAAGAAATGAAGGAGCTGAAGAAGAAGCTAAAGAAAAAAGAAGGAAATGAAGAAGAAGAAGAAGAAGAAGAAGAAGAAGAAGAAGAAGAAGACGCTAAAGAAGAAGTAGAAGAAGAAGAAAACGAAGGAGCTGAAGAAGAAGAAGAAGAAGAAGAAGTAGAAAAAGAAGCTAAAGAAAACGAAGAAGAAGAAGAAGAAGAAGAAAATGGAGCTGAAGAAGAAGCTAAAGAAAATGAAGGAGCTGAAGAAGAAGAAGAAGAAGAAGAAGAAGAAGAAGAAGAAGAAGAAAATGAAAGAGCTGAAGAAGAAGAAGAAGAAGAAGAAATTGATGAACAGACACTACCTCAGAGAAACCAGACATGCATGACAAATGAAGAAGTCGTTTAGAGATCATTTGCTAATGATATTTCCGCTTCTTGTAGATTCATACTGACCTACTTTCTAATATTACTATTACCCCTACTATAGTCTGACTTTAAAAACTACCATCTCCAGACTTCCTCAAATCCTACTATCAATATTCGCCTTATAAACGAACATTTTTGTGTGACACTGAATATCAAAAGGACTAACTTATTAGTCTAAAGAAAATAAATAAAAATATATTATTTATTTTATATCCTTGAGTCACTTCGATTTATTCCGGAATTTCCAATAGAGTAAATTCAACAAATTATCCATAGTGTCAGAATGAGTTCTACCTGCCATTTTAAATGTCAACCAAATGATGCTTTAGATACTGCCACTCACCTCCCAAATCCCGGATATCGTCAAAATCTTTGTCTTATTTAGAAAATTAATTCTATCTTTAGGAAAGATCAAAGGATATTTTATATAAAAATATATTTTTCATTCTTTTTAGAAACCTGGAAATCTTTGGTTAAAAATCTATCATTTTTTGTTAACACGAGTGCATAAATTTGTAGGGGAAATCTGAAAGCTATTTTTAACAAAAAAAAGCGCTCAAACATTGGTTTGGAAATTCTTGCAAAAATCAGATAACTGTTGGATTTTAGTGAAACTTTCAGGACTCATTCAAAAATGAATTAAATTATTTTTGAAACGTTTCTTTTAAAAATCTTTTATATATATATATATATATATATATATATATATATATATATATATATATTATATATAATAGCCTCCACTCGTTTAATTTTATGAAATCTCGAGAAATTCTTTTTGGAATCGGATTAACTATTATTGGTGTAGCAAATCAGACAAGAAAACATTTAAGAAAAAAAAATACTTGGGAATAGATGGAACTCATTGTAAGCGAAAAATAGTGAAAGCGAAGAACATTCATTCAGGATCATGAAAGAAAATGTTTGAATTTAGCGATTAAAAATGACTGAACGATAACCGGATAAACGTTACAAGTTTTAAAACTGATTTTCGTCCACAAATACCGAAGGTTAAATCCGTTATTATGTATAAAATGAAAACAAAAATCCGGCATTAATTTCAGCTTTTAACCTATAATCGATAAAAGCAGATTGCTTCAAAAAGTGAGCTGAATAATAATTTGTGTGTTAATTCAAATCTACATATCAGGAATAAATTGAAATTACTTAACTTTGCAAAATGTTAACTAAATTACATATCAACGATAAAAAAATCTAAGGGAGATAACTTTTTCAAGGGAGATTACTTTTCTCAAAAACATAAAGAGTTATTTCCCTTGAATGAACACATTTTTTTTTTATGAGTTTGTCTCCCTTTAAGATAGAGATGATCAACTCTCTTCAAACTTCCTTTTCCTTTGTAACTCTTTTGTCTTTCCACTCTCCTTCCAAATTGCTGTTCAGCATCCATATACTCAAACACGTTAGCTAGGTTACTGGCATTTTTTCTTTGTACTTTCAATATGTCTCAAATTCTCCAAGTCCTCTTTCCTCATTGTGTGTCCTAGAAATTTCTGTATAAAAAAATACATGATACTTTTTAACAAAATAAAAACTTTTCTGGGATGAGTAATTATAATTCACTTTCAGACTAATGTCCTCATCTTTGCTGTTATCAAAATGTTTTGACTGGATAACTTTCAGGGAATTTTGAACTGAAAAACTTTATCTAATCTATAGCGGTTGATTTTTCTCATTCCGAAGTACATTTTTTTTACAGTAAGGTTCACCGTGTACTAGGCCCGGGGCCACTTGAGGTAGTCGGTTACGATAAGTGGTAGTTTATATGGATAAGAGGAGAAGTTGACAGTTGATTCTAGACTTGAACAGGTTAAGATTTTAGTGATCTAGAGATTCTGTTGCATAGGGAAATGGTTCGCGGAAAGAAGCAGTTTCAGTGGAATTTACTTCCCGCCGAAAGAATACGGAGGCAATGTGAGTGGTTTGATACTATGTAAGTGGCATGGCGGGTCCTAGACATGAAGGTTAGACCTGGTGGAACTAAGGAATGTAGTTCGTCCGAGCACTTTCATGGTAGTAGCGATAGACCAGTGAGAGACTCGCCACATCCCGCCCGGTGGAGGGTGGAAATGTCTCAGAAGATCTCATTTTGTATTTCCTGGCTATTCTTGTCCACCCGTGCTACACAACCCAGGGATTAAACTCACAATGTCATCAAATTTACAAATCGACGATGATTTTATCGTTTAAGCTAATCTTTATTATTATTATTATTATTATTATTATTATTATTATTATTATTGTTTTTATTTCCTTTGATTTCTGGAATTTACACATTTCTTTCCGGGTCCCGCCCAGGGATCTAAAGTTAGAAATGGCATCATGACACTTTTCACTGAAAAAAAATATTAATTAGACAAAGCCCTTAGTAAAGTGTGGGCTGTACTTGTCAGAACAATTTTTTGTATCTCTTTGAGGCATGGACTTCCAGGAATCCCTGCGATTAGTCTACTGGAATATTTTCCAACCATTCCAAGGGCTTCAACTGCAACAGGGATTGTTGATGTTCCCATGTGCCACATTTTTGGGATTTCTATTTCAAGGTTCTTGTATTTTGACAGTATTATTTTTAATATTATTATTTAAGCTAATTTTATTATTATTATTTATTATTATTATTATTATTATTATTTTCTTTGATTTCTGGCGTTTACACATTTCTTTCAGGGTCCCGCCCAGGGACCTAAGGTTGGAAATGGCATCATGACACTTTCCACTGACAAAAAAAAAAAAAAAAAAAAAAAAAAGAAAATTACATAGTAAAGTGTGGGCTGTACTTGTCAGAACAATTTTTTGTATCTCCTTGAGGCATGGACTTCCAGGAATCCCTTCAATTAGTCTACTGCAATCTTTTCCAACCAGTCCTAGGGCTCCAACTACAACATGGATTGTTGATGTTCCCATATGCCACATTTTCGAGATTTCTATTTCAAAGGTCCTTGTATTTTGACAGCTTTTGAATATCTTCAAAGATACATTGCAGTCAGTAGGGACTGCCATTATTATTATTATTATTGTTATTTAAGTTTTATTATTATTATTATTATTATTATTATTATTATTATTATTATATCATAGTAAAATTAGTAATTTTTTCTTTTTTTTTCGATGTTGATAGAATTTGATTTTCAGCTTGTCAAACAACAAACACAAACAAACATTTAATTAAATCGAACCATTATTACTGAAATGGGTGCAGAAATGACACACTAAGAATAACTTTTTTTTAAAAAATAATTTCATAGCAAGCAAGACATTATGACATTATTAGACGGTGAAAAGACGCAAGTGGGTACTGAGTGTGAAAGTAAATGAGAAAAAAAAAACATTATTAAGGAGAGAGAACAATAAAAGAAGAAGAAGAATGAAGAAGACAGAACATGAGGATTGATATTGCATTTAAATTTTTGAGTAAAGTCGAGATATCAAAGAGAAAAGCACACGAGAACAATTGCCATGAAAATATTTATAGAAAAGGCAAAAGAAAGCTACGTTACAGAGATGCTAGATCAGAACCGATAGCATTGCAGATTCTTTGGATTTTCTCAAGAATCCCTGAATACACAGCATCAGACCAGATGTGACAATACATTAAATATTCAATGCATGAACAAATGGTGTAAGATTCTGGTAAGAAAATTTGTGTATTATGATACACCGAACAAACTTCCCTCACGGCAGACATAGAAATATATTTTTCCCTTCTTGTCAGCGGAAAACTTTCGCCCTAGAAGGTTCAAGGAGTCAGTTTCATGGAGGCTAACATCAGCCATGCTGATGAAAAGAAAAAGATTAAAAAATGAGCTGTTTCGTTTCGGATCTGTTAAGCCATTTCTTGCCCCTGTTAACAACACTTTGTAGGGTTTTTTTAGATCGTCTACTACTTAATACATGAATAAATAGTTGCGTCATCATCATATATACATAGTTAGGGGACACGTGCATTAATATAAAACCTATGGTCATTTACTTCATGAAACCGTTTTTGTAGAGTCATAATGAGAAATCGGATAATGATAATATTGTTGTGCAGGGATATGTAGCATAGACCTCGTTTAAAGCGTATGAAATATACGACAGCATAAATATATGAAAAATTCAAACAAAACACAAAAGTCTTCATATAAAAGCACTTGCACATATTTCATATGCGAAATTCTTAATACAAAGTTAGCATGTACCTATTTGCAAAAGACTATGTAGCAAAAACAATATGAATTTTGTACTTATCTGTTTGGTTTGTCACGAGCTTGAAATGTGGGCGCTTCGTTTTTATAACTTCACAGTGCAGAAAGAGAAAAGTTTTCTCTCCCGATTAACGATGTCTCGCGCCGTTCTCGTCAGGTCACGTGACTGTTTTTTTTTTATTCTCGTGAATATTTATAATTATTTTTACTGTTATTTTTGCTTTGTGTCAAGGAGAGATAACATTTTTGTCTCTCGCTACAGTATCGATGCCAACTAAGTGGATGAATTACCAAGACTAACAAATAAGTCAAAGCCAATCATATTGCTGCAACACTAACACGTGATGACGTGTTGCCACAGTTCAGTTTTGTTGTTGGTATATTTGCTATTTGAATATTCAAAATACATTCAAATATGGGCGCGTGGTCAAGTAAGTTTGCTTTTCGACACTTGTTTAAACTGTTAGGATGATATGTGTGTGTACTACTTTGGCATGTTATCTACAAAAAATATATATATATCTACACCATACAAATTTTAATTTGTAATGACATCTATATAGTAAAACATAACACACATATATATATATAACATAGAGAAAATGTAATTAAAATATTAAAAACATTTTCTATTAATAATATTTTAGCTATAAACAGGACATCGAGTAAAAAGTTAAATAGGAGTATAGATCGCAACCAAAGTAGATTCCTGACATGTAGATAACAAGCCAAAGTAGCTCCGGTTTTACTTCTATTAATTCTAGAACAAAGCATTTATAGGACAGCTTTTATCCTTGCACCCTGCGTAAAAATACAATATTACCGCAGGAATGTTGGTCAAAATTTAATAGTTTGAAATCAGCGAGAGAGAAATCAGCCTAATAATCGAGGCGTGGGGTCTTAATAATCGGCGGGATCTAAATAATCGGGTAGTTAGAAATTTTTTTGCAAATTCCGGTAGAAATTGTTACGTTTCCTTATGTGTAAATGCCGTTGGGCAAACATAAATGCTTTTTCTATCCTCAGCTATGGGTTAAATCGTAGAATTTGTATCTGGAAAAATTGTTATCTTCAAAAAATTTTTAATGAGATATTCACTCCCACCCCCGCCCACTTCCTCAAAAAAGAATTATTTATGCAACACGTTTCGGCTTTAAATAACTTTCAAATAAGCAGTAAAAAATCATTGAATTATTCAGTCAATATGTCACAAACTTGGATTACTATAACAAAAGCCTTGGTAGGAAAATCATTTAAATGCAAGAAAGAGAAAAATTATAAACGGATTAGTCTTAAGCCTTGAGATTTTAATAATCGGAGTGGGGATCTTAATAATCGGAAAATTTCCACAAAAAAAAAAAAAAAAAAAAAAATTAATAGACGTTTTCACCTTCTATAATCAATCCAAGACTACACACGAGATATTCATTTAACTTTTGTATATTTTTAGGTTAATTTATTTACGAGGATAACATGGCCTCTCCGCTAAATCAAGGCGGAACAAAGTGTAGTGATCCCTATCTGCGGTGAACATGCTACGTCATCTTACTTATTATAAAACGCAGATTTTGTGTGTATGTGTGTGTGTGTGTGTGTGTGTGTCTGTACGTTTATATATTGGATCGGATTTCCTACATTTTTCAACCGATTTCAACAAAACTTCACAGGACTACGTAAAATTACCGTGCGGTGGTTCTGACAGCGCCAAAACTTGGAAAAACACAATTGTTTTTGCACAAAATCAATTTGAAAACATGATTAAGCGGCATCGCGAGAATGAAAGGGGGACAACTCATATCGAGTTATACTTATAAAACTCAGGTTGTTTGTGTGTGTGTGTGTGTGTGTGTGTGTGTGTGTGTGTGTTCGTTTATATATGGGATCGAATTTCCTATATTTTTCAACCGATTTCAACAAAACTTCACATTTTTTGGCAGGTAGTATTTCTTATTGTCTTGCACACTTTTTTCATTATTTTTACAGAGTGCTTTAAAAATTCCATTTACAAGACAATTGTTTATAATTAAATTCTATTCAATCGGTAGACTCATAACGATTGAAAACAATATTTTTGTTTGAGTTTGGGTTTGACCAAAAAAAAAAAAAAAAACTAATTAAGACATGCGTGTCCGTCAACCTTAAACAATAATCTTTGTCAATTTTATTTTTCAGTCTTTATGATGGTCGATACTTGATCTATCTCTTACTGTAACATCCCCGGGCAACGCCGGGCTCTACTGCTAGTCGGTGATAATTCGCCGGTTTTCCAGTACCATCGCTCGATCTTGCTGAATCTCCTCGTCAGTGGTGGAGGTTGGCGGGCGTTCTGCTCTTTCTTTGTGTGTCACACTTTTCCGGCCATTTTGAAACTTCTCAAGCCACTCATGCACACATCTACGCGGTAATATAGTGTCGCCGTATTCTGCTAAAAGCCTATGACAAATTTCAGCCCCTGATACAACATTATGACCAGAGAAATCGGATCATTGCTTTTGTTCCTCCTTGGTGTACACTGCTAGTGGAGCGGCTATGTTTACACTGTAACGGCAGCAAGAAAACTTGCGCGATCAACCTCAAACTTCTATCAGGTGACCACAATAGCACCAACTATAAGCACGCATCAAACAAGCCAAAGATATCTTATGGCGAATGTGCGGATAATTTTTAACTTACCCTCGTACTTGAATGAATATTAACTTTTTATTTATTATAACATAGAATGTACTATAGCCAAGAAGATAGTAGGCCCAAGATGTGCGCTACGAATTGGAGAAGTCAAAATCAAGCAAGTACAGAAGTTTAAATATCAAGGAAGTGTTTTAATAGATAACGGAAAATGTGACACCAAAATCCTAAGGCGTATTGGAATAACGAAAGATGCCTTCCAAAAACTAAGCAAAGTATTAAGAACAATTTCTTTAGGAACAAAGGAAAGAGTGCTGACCTGCTACGTAATATCATTCGTTCTCTATAGAAATGAGTGCTGGAGAGTATCCTCACAGATGAAGAAGAAACTTGAAACAACAGAGATGTGGCTCTACTGAAGGATGCTGAGGATACAACGGATGGAAAAGAGGAAAATGTCAGGAAAATGGAAACCAAAAAAGACATTCATACTTAGAATAGGAAAGACAAAATTGAAAATTTCGGAACATATAATGGTCGATTTGTCTAAGGAAGAAGTAAAAAAAATAGAAAACAGAAGAAACATTCGTCTACAGAAGGATACTGAGCATTTCATGGATGGGACGAGTAAGCAACAAGCAAGTTTTAAAGAAAACGGCAACAAAAAGAACATTTCTATTCAGAATCAGGAAAAGAAGCTGAAATTCCTTGGACACATAATGAAGAAGTGGGAATTGAAAACCTTAACCCTTACGGTGCATACTGAGGACAAGAGAGACAGGGGAAACCAGCGAGACATTAACCTGACGTGGTTGTGTAATGGATTACGGAATGGGCTGGGGGCCTTAGCAAAGGGAGAAAAACAGCTAAGAGCTACACCAGATAGAAAGTTTTGTAGAGCCATGATCGTCTATGTCTTGAAGTGACGTAGCACATAGGAAAAGAATGAGGAATGGAGGCTTGGAGAATTTGATACTCACGTGATATATTGAAGGCAAGAGGGACTGAAAGAAGTATCGAAAAATACCTAATGAGCTTGTCTAAATGGGTTACAGAACAGAAACTAGCAGAGATAGTAAGAGGACAGATATTGCGTAGTGTTATATAGGATAGGAAGTTGCGGAGAGCCATGATCACTCTCGTCCTTAAGGGATACGTTACATAAAAAGAGAAGAGACAAAACTAATATGTCTTTGGTCCAACAAATTGATATAATGGAATATGTGTACAGCTGTGTTCCCCCTCACTGGAGTGTGATTGGCTGGTGTCCGTCATAAATACCGACGGACGTGTAGGAGAGCCGAGAGCCTTAGTCTGAGATCTAAGTCTATAATGACGCCCATTGGACTACGGCATTGATCTACACTTCTTACCTGCGACTACGAAGCGTACCAGTCGCTTACTGCTACCATATTCTACTTGGTTATAGTAGCCAAAACCACTTAGCTACTTCGTTCCAATATATCCATTTCCGGGACATATCATATATATATATATATATATATATATATATATATATATATATATATATATATATATATATATATATATTGATATAATGGAATATGCGTACACCTGTGTTCCCCTCACTTCTTACCTGCGACTACGACGCGTGCCAGTCGATTACTGCTACCATATTCTACTTGGTTATAGTAGCCAAAACCACTTAGCTACTTCGTTCAAATATATCCCTTTCCGGGACATATCCAAAATTAATCATTCTTTTTACAGCAATAAACTAACGCAGCACTTGCAGTATTTTCTTTTGTATAATACGACCGCTTATTTCCGAAGCTAAAAATGGGGGACAAATTACCCCCTTTGTGTCTGAAGCTAAAACCAAAGATGATCCCGAAATGTGATTTACGGCCGCGGACTCTGAAATCAAACGGACGCGGAAATTTAAATAGCTGAGAAGTGTTCTGACAGAGGACCTTAAGTGCGACGCTGAAAACCGAAGATATATTGGGATGGCCAAAGACGCATTCCAAGAGCTAGGCAGAGTATTACGAGACAGGACGATTTCGTTGTAATAAAGACAAGAGTATTGAACTGCTACGTGATATCTGTCCTCCTTTATGGCAAGGAATATTGGACAGTCTCCTCAAAGATGAAGAAAAGACTCGAAGCAACGGAGGATAACATGGACTGAACATGTGAGCAACGATGAGGTTTTGGAGAGGATACAAACAACGAGGAAGCTTATACTTAACACCAAGAAAAGGCAGGGGAAATTTCTGGGACGCTTAATAAGAATGGAAGGCTTGGAGAATCTGATACTCACAGGGCGGATAGAGGGAAAGAGAGACAAGGCAAAGCAATGCGTGACATACCTAGCGGGATTAAGAAAGTGGATGACGGAACAGGGTTTGGGAGAAATAGCTAAAGGACAAAACATATTGAGAGCTACAAGGGACAGGAAGATGTGGAGAGCCATGATCGCCTACGTCCTGAAGGGACACGGCACATAAAAGAAGAAGAGTATAATATGACCCTGTGTTTCTCAAACCTTGATTTTAAACCTCCGTTACCTTGTGGTCATATCCAAACACAAAAAAAGGCTATGGAAGAAAACCCAGATAGAAAATCTAAAATGGATCCCCGAAGGCGGTTTGCTGTCAACATTGAGTAACTTCTGCTGCCATGCCGGCCCCAAATATAATGCCCTGCATTCCTTTGGGTCTTGTCGGTACGACCGTGAGGTGGGGGTGGGGTACGTGGTACGGGCTCCATATACGACCGCCCAGGTCCGTGCCCTGGATAAGTCACTCCAGCCCCACCACCAAAAGACTGAATTTGGACCAAACAGGGTGCTCCGTGAGATAAACGGGTGCCTACTATAAAGGAAATAAAAGCGACTGCTGATTATTTACGGCTGATTTGTTCAAATAATACACTGATTATTGTTTGCCTCGAGTTGTAAGTAAAATGGTGCACTAGAATAAGTAACCAAGTAATCGTTTTAAGTTTTCTAAATATCAGTGGTATAAACTTATATTGTGCAGCACTACAGATCACTAGCCTTGTGATCGATAACTATTAGAATCCAAATCGGCTTACCATAGAAAAAGTGACACGATGTCTAGTTTGTAATTTCGATGAAAATGCTGAATAAATCTCATTTTATCTCGTTAGTTTTTTTTGAGACCGAAGAAATATTTTTTTTTCTTTAGAAACTTTTGAACGCCATTTTCTTCTAGTCTGAATTAAAGTACATTGCAATGTACACGCTTCCTTCCTGAGGGATGCTGATTTAGCGTATTTTGCCGTTCAAAAAAAAAAAAAAGAAAAAAAATGGAGAGAAAAAAACATCGTTTTATGACAATCCTTCCCCGACATGTGGCTTAATCCGGCTTAAGCAGTTTCGGAATGCTTTATCTTGGAATAAATTATCCCGGAAGTAAAAAACAAAACAAAAAAACAACAAAAAAACAAAAACAAAAACCCTTTTACATTCTACAAATGTTGCCATTCTAAAAAGAAAGAAAAACTGTTAGTCCTGAAGCGGTTAAATTAATTAATCAAGTCATGTCTAATTAGTTAATAACATCAAATTAATAATATATCAAATTAGTCAATGACAATAAATTATTGTAACATGTTTCTGACGTACGGCAGCAGTTAATAATTAAGTATAACTCAAGACTTCAATGTTAAGATAAAAACAGTATTTAATTACAACCGCAAATAAATACTTAACAAGAACAAAGAAGTAAAAGTCAACCAAAGATAATTAACCATTTCAGTGAATACCTTGTTAGTAGCTCGGCTTAACGTCCGGTAAATCCTAAATCAAAACCCAAACGATCGACGTACAATAATACACACTAATTCGACTGGATAGTTCCATTCAGTAGTCACTCAATAATCACCCCAGTCAGTAGACTGACACCGCTATTTATACACCTGGCGGAAAACATATCTTCATAAGTACAGAGTGTCACGTTCGAACCTTGGTGTCGGTAGTTACTCATTTTCTTCCTATATGACAAACATCAAATTAATTCACGAAACATTAATATTTTTTAATCATTTCACCCCAAACAAAGCGATCATGCCACTAAAGCGAAAAGGAGTTAGTAGGAGTGAAAGAGAAAACTTAGACAGGAAAAATAAAAGAACAGATTTCAAGAAGGCAGAAGATGGCGATTGGCGTTGCATTTAAATTTTTGAACATTTAGGGAAGCAAGAACCCAACCCCAGAGAGAAAAGAAAATACTCGAATAGAGCATACCGTGCATCTAGCAAGTTCAACAGTAAAACGGAGAGACCTAATTGCCAATCTAGTAGCACGCTTAACTTCATCCAGGCAAGTCACTAAGAAGAAAGCTCATATGAAGCATTACTTGTAGAAAAGACGGAAGAAAGCCACGTCACGATGGTGAGAAAGTGGCTGATGTTGAGATGCCAGGTCAGTATCGATTACATTGCAGACCCTTCTTTGGATTTTGTCAAGAATCTAGAGATATATAATAAAAGCACCAGACCAGATATAGCAGCAATATTAGATGCACAGACGAATGGTAAATTTATAAATGTACAAGAAGGATTCTGACGAGAAGAATTCTCTGGCACGATACAGTGAAGCAACTTTCCTAGCAGTAGATGAAGCAATATACTCACTCAACTCACGATGGAAAACGTGAACCCAAGAAAGCGTAAAGAGTTGCTTTTCTAAAGATTAACATCAGCCATACTGATGGCAAGCAGAAAAAGTTCTCTGTGATGATAAACTGAAACCAGTTTTCTTTTGGAGGTGTTAGAATTTACAAGCCATTCCTTACACCCAATTAACCACTGACTGGAGGTAATTTTCGAGAGCAGTCGTCATTATCGGACATTATCGAACTTGCTAATATGTCAGCACAAATACTGAGTTGGTAACTGATGACCTTGATATAAAATTAATTAATATTATCTAATTAATTAATCAAGAAGTTATAAAATTTATGAAACATTAAATTAATAGCACATTAAATTAATTAACAAGGCATCAATTTGATAAGACATAAAAAATAGAAAATGTTTGTGTGGAGATAAGAATCAAACTTTGACCATACATAATAATGTAAAAAATATTAATGCAATAGTATCAGAATATATATATATATATATATATATATATATATATATATATATATATATATATATATATATATATATATATATATATATATATAGAGAGAGAGAGAGAGAGAGGGAGTTAAATTCCCAGATCGATTCTGTGGACAAGATAGATTGGTATAAAATGACAATTGGAAAAAATATATATTTTCTACCAATCTGTCTTTGTACACAGAATTGATCTGGGAATTTAACTATATTGTCGACATGGAAAAAAAATCTCTTATTATAAAGGTAATTTACATTAACCAGAAAATAAACTTAGACAGAAGCGTCTATCTTTTTAAATATGGATTTTTTTATGTAACTATAACAACAAAAACGTTTCGATTTCATTTTTGCCTTGAAAAAGTCGGAAGACGAAACGCGTCGGCAAAAAATCTAAGATTTTTTTCCAATTGTCATTTTATATATATATATATATATATATATATATATATATATATATATACAATTATTTATTTAAAAATATGATTAAATTTAAATAAATAATTATATTTAGGCTCTACTTTTGTATAGAGCACTATTTTTTAAAAATCATAACAAAAATACTAAAGAACTTTAGATTATTTACCTAACGATTTCTTTTCCTATTTTCTATATATTTTTTACACACACACACACACACACACACACACACACAAATATATATATATATATATATATATATATATATATGTAAAGATTACTAAACTTTCCCGACATCGATGTTTCTTAGTAAAATTTCTAGTCATCAGGGACAGTCGTTTAGACCAGTATTTATATATTTTTTAAAAATTCTTCTCACTTTTCAAATGAAAAAATTGAAAATTGAAAAAAATCTATGTCGGGATAAAACTTCTTTACATATAATAATACCATTAGCGTTCTATTTTTAATATTATTTTAATATTTCTAATACTGAGCACGATGTATAAAAATATCTGCTGTTTCTTAAATCATATAATATATATATATATATATATATATATATATATATATATATATATATATATATATATATATATATAGGCATGAATTTGAAGGCAATGGGATTTTATATTTTTCTAGAAATTTCGAAAATAGGATTTTGTTTCGAAAAACAAAGGTAGGAGTGTGTGTGTGTGTGTGTGTGTGTGTGTGTGTGTGTGTGTGTGTGTGTGTATGCATATTTAAGAAATTTGACAAATGGAAAACATTTAATAGAAAATAGATTTGATTACGTGTTTCGCCATTCAATGTTTCATCAGATCTAAAACCATAGGTCTATCTATCTATCTATCTATATATATATATATATATATATATATATATATATATATATATATATATAATGACTTGTTAAAAAAGGCCCATGTTATCAATTTTTACATGTTTTTGGTGTAATATCCGGTTACAAATAGTAGAAAACCCACAATGATCCTTATTACAGCCCTTGTCATTGTCTAAAACTATATACAGACGGTTCACTGGTATGATTGTTAATATGTCACTTGATTCCAGAATGCGTAGGCTGACCTAAAATAGCAAATGCTGATCAGGACTCTGACAAGCCGAACTGGGTGCGGCTGTTTTGAACCCTGTGGGTGTGGAGTTCTAACAGTGATGCCTGGGGAATATAACTCTAAAACGCGCGAAGACAGTGAGTATGGTTGCAGAAATTAAAAGGATAAAGACTCCTATCCGCTCCCAGATTATTTAATGAAACAGGTCACGACGTGTTGACGTCCGGCCTCTCTATTTTCCTTTTCATCTCGCTTCTGCCTAGAAATGATGCTACGACGACTATGCACCCTCCAACCACTGAAATAAATCGCGGAAGAAAAAGAACATTATTCATTGTTCAGTCTGTGATGGGACTAATTAATTGCAGATAGGAGTCAAGGATGACACGAAACGCAAATATACTTTGAAAATTCATCAAGATATCTACTACCCATTAGCATGAATATACTAACATCAAAACCAGTATCGTCATTCTCTCTCTTTCTCTCTCTCTCTTTCTCTCTCTCTCTCTCCTATCTTTATGTGCCGTGTCCCCTCAGGACGTAGGCGATCATGAGCCTTTACAAATCCTTGTCCTTTGTAGCTCTGTGACACTATTTATGTCGCTAGAAAGAAAAAAAAAAAAAAAAAAAGGAAAGGGCGAGAATTAAATTTAGGTGATAAGAAGCCATCACGAACAGGACACTAAGCGATGTTCTTTTTCTAACAAAGAAAAGTGGTAAAATTTTTATTTCCATTGTCGAGAAAGGAAGATACTGGATTTAATCTGATTTATGTTACGGGGCGGAGAATAAGATATAGCCAATCTGCCTATGGCAATGGTGAAAATTCCAGGTTGGTCAAATGACCTGCGAGACAGAATTCTAAAGAGATAAAAATTAATTAAGCACGCTCTGACCGAAAAAAAAGTCCGCTGACCACCATGAAGGAAAGCTTAAGCCTTTGTCTATATGCAGAATATCATTGAGAGGAGCATCTGTTTTTTGTCAGGGCTGCCTATGATAACGAAACTATTTTATCTTCTTGCGGGTTGGGAAGAAGAAGCAGTCCTGTATTCAGCAACCGGATATAAAGTATTGTTATCCTTTTTTTTTTAACACATTTGAACTTTTCGAGTTATTATTTTATTTTCTTTTACATATACTTGTGTGGTGTTACCCTTGGCCGGACTCAGCTTGCATTACGGCCCGGCGACTGATTGATTTCGTCTACCTAAGATCAAATCACAACGTGGGTAGGTTAGACTAGAAATCAAAGCAGTTACTTCGGTAACCAGACGTTGGAGGCGAGCTGGGAACGACAAAGCTGATACCGAATCTAACCAGATTTCCATCCGAATCAGCAAAAGGTTAGAACGTCACATTTGGTGTCGCGACCAATACCAAGTCACATTAGTCGTCACGCGGCCAGGCAGACGACACGATTGGCGCAGCGACACCGGGGGACGTTTACACTCTTATTAAATTTTTTTTCAGTTATTTTTCCTAAACACTGTTCCTCCATCCATTTACTAAATATGTTATGCGTTGTTTTTCTCTGTTCCTGTGGCTATCAGATTCTGCAAGCCCTCCTTCCGCATTATGTGCTCTAGAAACCTCAACTGGCTCTTCCTGATGTTAAATATAAGCTTTTTTTTGTTACTATTTTCTCTAAAACTTTGTCGTTGCTCACATATTCGGTCCATGGTATCCTCAGCATCCTTTTGTAGAAATTTCAACTGTCTCTTCCTGACGTTAAGTATAAGTTTCCTTTTTGTTTCCATTTTCTCTAAAACCTCGTCGTTGCTCACATATTCTGTCCATGGTATCCTCAGCATCCTTCTGTAGAAATTTCAACTGTCTCTTCCTGATATTAAGTATAAGTTTCCTTTTTGTTTCCATTTTCTCTAAAACCTCGTCGTTGCTCACATGTTCGGTCCATGGTATCCTCAGCATCCTTCTGTAGAAATTTCAACTGTCTCTTCCTGATATTAAGTATAAGTTTCCTTTTTGTTTCCATTTTCTCTAAAACCCTCATTGTTGCTCACATGTTCGGTCCATGGTATCCTCAGCATCCTTCTGTAGAAATTTCAACTGTCTCTTTCCTGATGTTAAGTATAAGTTTCCTTTTTGTTTCCATTTTCTCTAAAACCTCGTCGTTGCTCATGTTCGGTCCATGGTATCCTCAGCATCCTTCTGTAGAAATTTCAACTGTCTCTTCCTGATGTTAAGTATAAGTTTCCTTTTGTTTTTTTTTTTCTCTAAAACCTCGTCGTTGCTCACATGTTCGGTCCATGGTATCCTCAGCATCCTTCTGTAGAAATTTCAACTGTCTCTTCCTGACGTTAAGTATAAGTTTCCTTTTGTTTCCATTTTCTAAAAACCTCATCGTTGCTCACATATTCTGTCCATGGTATCCTCAGCATCCTTCTGTAGAAATTTCAACTGTCTCTTCCTGATATTAAGTATAAGTTTCCTTTTTGTTTCCATTTTCTCTAAAACCTCGTCGTTGCTCACATGTTCGGTCCATGGTATCCTCAGCATCCTTTTGTAGAAATTTCAACTGTCTCTTCCTGACGTTAAGTATAAGTTTCCTTTTTGTTTCCATTTTCTCTAAAACCTCGTCGTTGCTCACATGTTCGGTCCATGGTATCCTCAGCATCCTTCTGTAGAAATTTCAACTGTCTCTTCCTGATGTTAAGTATAAGTTTCCTTTTTGTTTCCATTTTCTCTAAAACCTCGTCGTTGCTCACATGTTCGATCCATGGTATCCTCAGCATCCTTCTGTAGAAATTTCAACTGTCTCTTCCTGACGTTAAGTATAAGTTTCCTTTTTCTTTCCATTTTCTCTAAAACCTCGTCGTTGCTCACATGTTCGATCCATGGTATCCTCAGCATCCTTTTGTAGAAATTTCAACTGTCTCTTCCTGACGTTAAGTATAAGTTTCCTTTTTGTTTCCATTTTCTCTAAAACCTCATCGTTGCTCACATATTCTGTCCATGGTATCCTCAGCATCCTTCTGTAGAAATTTCAACTGTCTCTTCCTGATATTAAGTATAAGTTTCCTTTTTGTTTCCATTTTCTCTAAAACCTCGTCGTTGCTCACATGTTCGGTCCATGGTATCCTCAGCATCCTTTTGTAGAAATTTCAACTGTCTCTTCCTGACGTTAAGTATAAGTTTCCTTTTTCTTTCCATTTTCTCTAAAACCTCGTCGTTGCTCACATGTTCGATCCATGGTATCCTCAGCATCCTTTTGTAGAAATTTCAACTGTCTCTTCCTGACGTTAAGTATAAGTTTCCTTTTTGTTTCCATTTTCTCTAAAACCTCATCGTTGCTCACATATTCTGTCCATGGTATCCTCAGCATCCTTCTGTAGAAATTTCAACTGTCTCTTCCTGATATTAAGTATAAGTTTCCTTTTTGTTTCCATTTTCTCTAAAACCTCGTCGTTGCTCACATGTTCGGTCCATGGTATCCTCAGCATCCTTTTGTAGAAATTTCAACTGTCTCTTCCTGACGTTAAGTATAAGTTTCCTTTTTCTTTCCATTTTCTCTAAAACCTCGTCGTTGCTCACATGTTCGATCCATGGTATCCTCAGCATCCTTTTGTAGAAATTTCAACTGTCTCTTCCTGACGTTAAGTATAAGTTTCCTTTTTGTTTCCATTTTCTCTAAAACCTCATCGTTGCTCACATATTCTGTCCATGGTATCCTCAGCATCCTTCTGTAGAAATTTCAACTGTCTCTTTCCTGATGTTAAGTATAAGTTTCCTTTTTGTTTCCATTTTCTCTAAAACCTCTTCGTTGCTCACATGTTCGGTCCATGGTATCCTCAGCATCCTTATTCAGAACCACATTTCTGTTGCTTCAAGTCTCTTCATCTTTGAGGAGATTTTCCGGCACTTACTGCCATACAGAAGGACAGATATCGCGTAATAGTTTAGTACTTCTTTCCTTATTTCTAGTGAAGTTTTTCTCTTTCTTATTACTCTGCTTAGCTTTTGGAATGCATCTTAGGCTATCCATTGTCACAATTTCCGTCCTCTGTCAAAACACTTCCTAGATATTTAAATTTTCTCACTTGTTTGATTTTGGTATTTTGATTTTACAATGCGCACACCGGATTTGCAATTCGTAAACCGAATTGGTACATTTGAATTTTTTGACTGATTTTAACTAGTATTTTTATATACACGATGAGAATCGGACTTTCCGTAAACGTGTAGCGAGATCAAATCATGAATACGGGCATTACTACGAGTGTTGTTTCAATTCTTCGTATTTCTGCTTTCAAAGATGATCCTGAATATAGCATCTATAGTCTATACATTTATTAGAAAAGTAGCCTAGACTGACAGCTTTGAAAAATGGGGCATTTGCTTTTTGTCAATTTAAATGTTCGTTTTCATCTTATTTCTGCCTGTCAGTGAGTTCATTGTTTAAGAGACAATTTACGCAAAACTTTTCAGAAGCTAACTAAACATAAAGTAGAAAAATCAAATTAGACAAAATGAAAGCCAGTGGAATATCATTATGAACGAAAATGATTTATGATTAAATTAATCAAAGTCAGATCAATTCGCTAATTAAAAAGCATTCATCGTCTCGTGACATTTAAGGTAGAATTACATTATTTAAAATTTGTTCCTCGCAAAAACGACGGGAAGCCGTAATTGTGACCAACTAAATTTCACGACAATATTCTATTGTTAACTTGGAGTTTCACTTGGAGATTTAAACATAAAATTTAAAAGACAGTGTGAATAATTACACTATTTACATTCTTCGGTCTATTGTCTTCATCTTTATTGTCATATTCACGACGTTTCGGCTGTTGTACTCTTCGGCCTTCCTCGGGTGAATATATTTTGGAATTTCGAGCTGAAACCTTTATTTCGTATACCGGGGTAAATTATTCTAGTTCCACGTGCTATGTCTTCTCTGGATATCTCACTTTCAGTTTTTGTTTTTATATAAAACATGTGTTATTGCTATTTTTTTTATATAAAATGTATTGTGGGTATTTTTTTTTTATATAAAAATATATTGTGAATAATTTTTTATATAAAAATGTATTGTGGGTAATTTTTTTTATATAAAAATATATTGCGGGTAATATTATTTTTATATAAAAATATATTGTTGGTAATTTTTTTATATAAAAATGTATTGTGGGTAATTTTTTTATATAAAGATATATTGTGGGTAATTTTTTTTTATATAAAAATGTATTGTTGCTAATTTTTTTTATATAAGAATGTATTGTGGGTAATTTTACCATAAAAATGTATTGTTGCAATTTTTTCATAAAAATATATTGTTGATAATGTTTTTATATAAAAACGTATTACCGGTACTTTTACTATAAAACTATATATGTTTTTTTCATAGTGTTTTGTTTTTGTTTTAGGGTTCACTATTTGTCCATAGCTGGGACCCTAACAGGTGCTACTACCCAGGTTTAAGGTGAACCTGGGAAGGACAACAATTAATGGGTGGTTCCACACTCTGCAAAACCTCTAATATTCCGACCAGAGGCCTTGTTGCAAGATGTAGTTTATCGTCATATTCAGGAATAACAAAGAAACAAAAAAACCAACGAAAAATCCTCATAAATTATGAAAAAGAATATCACGAGAAATGTATCTCTGAAATAACTTTAAACTAAATAAAATGAAAATTTATAAACCCACACATGATATATATATATATATATATATATATATATATATATTATATGAGCGGTACTTAGTGGAAAGTGCTCAATATCTGATAGAGCTAACATATTCAGTTGTACAGATATGAGCTTGTAACCCTGGGTTTCACGCTTTTGCTATCACCGTGAAACCCAGGTTTACAAACTCATATACAATAAATATATATATATATATATATATATATATATATATATATATATATATATATATATATATATATATATATATATATATATATATATATATATATATATATATATATATATATATATATAATGTGTGGGGATAATGGGAGAAAGTGGAAATGCGCTTTTTATTGACGCGTTTCGTCGACGTGTGTTAAGTCCGGCTTCTCCAGGATGGAATGAAAGACAAGACTGTATAAGGAAAATGTGTTGAGATTTTTGAGGATGAGAAGGGCAAATTATCTTTACATCACACACACAAACACACACACACACACACACACACACACACACACACACACACACACAGAGTGCGGCAAAAGTAACACCGTTTTTTATTTAACTTTTATTGAAGAAAAATAGAGTAGCATATGAGAATTCATAAGTATTGTCACATCAAAAGAAAATGATTATTATGATTAACAAACTATTTAATATTTTCAAAATGCTCCCCTTAATGTTAATTACAACGTTGAAGCCGCAAATGTTTTTGGTTATAATGTGGTTATTAAATATATATTATACTTTATTTACCCTATTTATGCTACACGGGCTTCCGGATTCACGGCTTTCATCAGGAAAAGAATGGCTATTTCCACATATTAGCAAAAGGAATTAATTTTCCTTATGTTTTCCGATGTTTAACTATTGTCTTTTGTGTGTAGTAGTAATCCAATTTTTGAGGGGACTTGTGGAGAAAATATTCTTCTGCTTAAGGGGTAATAAAACTGTTAGGATTAGTCAGAGAGTGGGCGAAAAAAGGAGGTCTTTGTTCGTATCATTTTATGACACCAGTGTCTTCTTAAACCTATCTCCATTTCTGTGTATTGTGTGTGCGTGTGTGTTTTTACTAGTATGTGTATACATATTCCTTCTTCATACATATATATTGTTTTATTATAGTAATTCATATATATATATATATATATATATATATATATATATATATAATTATTTATTTTAAAAATTATAACATAAATATGTTATAAAATCATTACAAAAATAGCCATTTTGTTTCAACATTTCCGGTGATTCAACATCATCACTTGATAAGACACCGGAAGTGTTGATTATTTACATTATTCGGTTTATTCTCCTCATCTTTGTCGCCATATTTATCACAACGTTTAGGCCGTTGTACGCTCCGGCCTTCTTCAGGTGGTTGGAATTTCGAACTGAACCCTTTATTTCGCTCACTGGGGTAGACTGTTCTAGTTCCACGTGCCATATTTGATGGATGTCAGTTATCAGTTATCTCCTGCTAATTTCCCTCTGAAACGTTGTGATAAATATGGCGACAAAGACGAGGAGAATAGTCCGAATAATGTAAATAATGTACATAATACCTCATCTCAGAAATATAGACAGACTCGGAAGTGTTGAAACAAGATGGTTATTTTTGTAGTGATTTTATAACATATTTATGTTATAATTTTTAAAAATAAATAATTATATCTGCTCTACTCTGTATTGAGCACTCTTTTAAGAATAGTAATTGTTGGTTATTGGAATTCATTCCGTATACACCAATTATATAATTGTATATATATATATATATATATAGATAAATAGATAGATAGATAGATATACACACACTTCCTGTGTTGTGTAGGGTTCGTGTGTGTGCTTGTGGTTAGTCTATTGTGTTTGTTTTTGCCAGTATGTGTATGTATATTCGTTCTCCATCGAAACTTGTGTCTGTGTATATGTGCATGTTCAAGAAGTGTATTCGGCCATCATTTGTGTATGCGGTATGTTTATGTGTGTGGAGTTATGATCTGTTTAGTGCTGGTTTAAATTTGTTTATGAAGTTTTTTTCTTGTATTTGTAGGTACAAATAATTGTCTGTTCCATATATTGGCATAATTTTAAATTTTCCTTGATTTCATTTGTAGATGTGTTGTGATACAAAGTGTTTTCAGTTGTTTGGTAATCTTGCTCTTGTGAAGGGAAACTGTTGTTTAGTGCTTCATTGGTGCCTATATAGGTTTTGTGCACTTGAGTGCATAAACCACATTTTTGGGGTTGCAGTTTAAATTTTTATTTATTGTGAATGTTGTTGTGGGCTTTTCAAAAGTGTAGGAGTTTCCTTCGATAATGATATCACAAACTCCACAGATTTTCTTGTTGCATTTTATGCACCCCTGCATTGTGTGTTGGCTAAATTTGGATGAGGTTAATATGTGTTTTAGGTATTTTAATTGGCGTTTGCTTTTAATTATTTTCATTGTTTTTATTATATTTTTCATTATATCATTCTTGTTAAGTAGGTCTACATTTCTTGGAATTTCTGTAAATAGTTCTGGATTGTTCTTGTATGTTGAGACATATGCTAGATATTGCTAGTCGTTATGTTTCTTAGTTGGTCTAAAGTTATTTTTTCTGCTTGTTCAAAAACTTTATTAATGTTATGGGGTAGTTTTGTTTTTTGAGAGTTTTATGTAATTCGTCTAGGCGGGTTTTTCTGGGGTGTTTGTCTGCCAATATAGTGCAAACCCTACGTGCTAGGGCATAGGGGATGGATTCTAGACAGCTTTTTGGGTGATGGCTCTTGAAATGAAGGCATTGGTGAGTGTCTGTAAGTTTTTGGTAGATATCTGTGATTACGTGATGGTTTTTATTTCTAATGAGTATATCAAAGAATGGCAATTCGTTAAAATTATATTCTTGGGTGAATTTGATCTTCGGGTGTAAGTTTTTGGAGTAGTGTGAAATTGGTTTTTATCACCCCGTGAGGATTTCCAGAAAATGTAGAAAAGTATCGCTTTCAAAATTTAGTAAAGTGAATTTTTATATTTTCCCCATATATTTGTTTTATTTCTTCTTTCAGGTTTTCCTCTCGGTAAGCTTATACTAGGGTGGCATATATAGGTACCATTTTCGTTCCCATTGCGGCACCTAGGGTTTGGATATAGTTTTTGCTGTCAAATTCAAAAGTATTATTGTTTATAATTAGGTATATATTATCGATAATGGTCTTTTCTTAGTTTATGTGTCTCCCCGCCTCCGGTTTACTTATTTTTACTCTTCAGGCAGGTCTTTGTCTTTTGGTCTTTTTTTTTTTAGTTTATGTTTCTTTCTCCCCACAACTTTTTCTTATATCGTTTTTTGCTTTCTTGGCTTTCTTTTTATTTAGTTTTATTTTGGTCAGCTGGCCGGCTTTCTGTTGTTTTTTTCCCCCCCTAATTTGTGTTTTTATATATGGTTTACAAATTGTTTTATTGATTAAGGAAGCGTGCCAATTGTCGGAGAGAGTGTTTATAGATATAGACAGTGTGGATATTTCACGAACCAATGTGCTTTTGAGAACAGCAATAAGAACTGAAGACCACACTGAAGCGTGAAATTGAGTCACCCAGTAGTGTTGATTACTATGTCCAAACTGTCTATATTTCTGTGTATGATTTTATTATTTTAAGTCACTGTTTTCAGCAACAAAATTGGTATTAACTAAGCAATAGTGTTAAAACTTTCAGAATATAGTTATATTAACAATATAGAGTCCGATTATTGTGGTGACTAAAAAAAAGAACAATATATTGTACTCACCGAGGGTAGGTCGGGAGGGGGGAAGTATGTGCTCTGGCGTCGTCGTCGTCGTCGTCGTCGTCTAAAATAATGACTTTCTCCCGGGCCGAACCAGGGCCAAAGGATTGACGTTTTTTATAGACGCTCTGGTCTCGTCGTATGACGTTGAACGGGACCATGAATCACGTTGAACGAGACCTTGAGAATTTAAAAGGTGGTACTTTTTGTCGCAAGTTCAGTTTTCTTTTTCTTTACAGAACCTTTGAAAAGCTCGCTTGTTACGCAGAGAAGAGTGCCGAGTGTTACCAGTCATTTGACTTTTGTTACCTTTACAAGGAAGACTTCGCTTGTAAGCAACGTCAGACTTTTCGTTGCAAGCATTGAAACCGTCTTTCCTCCCCCCTCCATTACTCGTCGGTGAAATAATACCGACATTATCTGGTTATAGTATAACTAAGAAATATTTACTATAAATTATTTTGCGACGTCAGTTTTTATTATGCAACCTAGAGATTGTGCATTCCATTGTAAATAAGTAATAGTAGTAGTTGGTTGGTTGATTTGTTTAACGGCATATCAACACTTTATGGGTCATTTAATGCCGAAATGTAATTTTCTTGGGAGCTTTGAAGTTATAGAAAGATGTTATTCTGCTTTCACAGTTGGATACATGGTAGATCATGCTCAGCTTTTGTGCAAATACAAGTTTGTGTAGCTATGTTTACTAGAGTTGGCAATATGTGTTTTATGCAGTTTTAAAGTTATATACAGTTTGATTTCTTTAAGCAATTGTACGATATTATATGGATTAATGTAATGAAAGAGTTCATTATTCTTGGTTGGTTTGTTGACTTTATTTAGCGGCATATCAACACCTCTATGGGTCATTTAATGCCCAAATCTAAATAATTTCAACACAATTTTATCGCTTCAACTAAATATATTTCGAACGCAATTACATACCTTCAACTACAGATAAAATATATTGTTGGTCATTTTGCTATAAAATGTACTGTTGGTCATTGTTGCATTAGAAATGTATTGTTATCATTTTTTTTTTTATATAAAAATGTATTACTGGTATTTTTACGGTAAAAATGTATTTTTCTATTTCATTGTTTTGTTTTTGTTTGGATGGATTCACTATTTGCCCATAGTCGGGATCCTTAACAGGTGCTACCACCTCGGGTCAGAGTGGATGTGGGAACAACAGCAATTAAGAGGCCGTTCCAGGCTTCTCAAGATTTTTGCTGCCGGATGGAGTTTATCGTCATACCACAGACTAGTTGTATCCATCCTCTTAAATGGTAGTGAATGCTGGACGATCCCCTCGTGGATGAGGACAAAACTAGAGGCAACAGAAGGATACTGAAAATTCACGGGGCATATTGAAGGCAAGAGAGACAGGAGAAGCCAGCGAGCCACTTAGTTGGTCTAAAGTCAGTCCTTTTTGCGGGAAGAGGCTGACGTGGTTTAACAGTCCGATCTTTGCATGACAGTCTCTTCTGAAGGTATGACAGACTAAGCTAGAATGTGGAATGGCAGTCTGAGATTGACATGGAATTATAACCCGAAAAATGCTGTCTCCTGTATTGTGCAGGTGGTGCAAACTGGATAGACAGCTCCAGAGTGAAGTATTGGTTGATAGTACATAGGCCATGCATTGCCCAGACCATTTCTATATAATATTAAAATTATTGATATTTATTTTTCTTGTAAGATATATAAAGATTGCCAGGAATCGTAAGATATAAATTCCAAAGAGATAAAATATGTTATTGCAGGTTATTTAAAGCCAGAAATTTTTTTTTTGAGGGGGGGGAATGGTTTTAGTGATACAAGTTTTACTAATTAACCCATTGCTGGAGGGAGAAGAGGTGGATTCATACCTTTCTCAATGGGTATTCATACGTAAGTGAACAGAATGAAACCAACAGAAATTGAAACTCTGCTCTTCGATTAACAATTCCGAGCCATTATGCATTAGACTACACGCACATCTAAACTTACAGCACCTGGCGTTCACAAGCGGTCACCAGTCTAGGTATTGACCAGGCTCAACGCTGCTTAACTTCGGTCGTCGGTAATCGTACGAGAACTGGTGTTTCGACGTGATGTGGCCCTAAGCTCGCAAAAAAAATTAGTTGTTCTTCCCAAAATTTACACGCACACACACACACAAATTAAAATTAACAAGCCATTCTTTGCCCCAATTAACAAAAGTGTGAAGGTCGTTTTAGAATCAGCCGCCAATTTGGCCTCATCGAACTGATCAGACTTACTATCGAGGCGCGCGCGCGCGCACACACACACACACACACACACACGTATAATATCAAATACGTAAGTGGAAAGGATAATCCAGGTATCGAGATTCGATGATTCGTTTTCTTTTGATATATATATATATATCTTACTTATAAAACGCAGCTTGTGTGTGTGTGTGTGTGTGTGTGTATGTCTGTACGTTTATATATTGGATCGGATTTCCTACATTTTTAAACCGATTTCAACAAAACTTCACAGGGCTGCGTAAAATTACCTTGCGGGGGTTCTGACAGCGCCAAAAATTGGAAAAACACAATTGTTTTTGCACGATATCAATTTGAAAACACGATTAAGAGGCATCACGAGAATGAAAGGGGGACAACTCATATCGAGTTATACTTATTATAAAACCAAGGTTGTTTGTGTGTGTGTGTGTCTGTGTGTTCGTTTATATATGGGATCGGATTTCCTACATTTTTCAACCGATTTCAACAAAACTTCATTTTTTTTGGCAGGTAGTGTTTCTTATTGTCTTGCACAATTTTTTCTTTATTTTTACATTCAGAATGCTTTAAAAATTCCATTTGCAAGACAATTGTTTATAATAAAATTCTATTTAATCGATAGACTCATAACTATTGTTTGAGTTTGGGTTTGACCAATTCGTAAAAAAACCCCCAAAAAACAAAAAACTAATTAAGACATGCGTGTCCATCAACCTTAAACAATAATCTTTGTCAATTTTATTTTTCAGTCTTTATAATGGTCGATACTTGATCTATCTCTTACTGTTACATCCCCGGGCAATGTCGGGCTCTACTGCTAGTATATATATATATAAAAGTGAACATAGAAGTCAACACTTTGAGGCGACAGTCTGTTTCATGCTAGATGCAATCGTCAGGCCACGAGTGCTGTTATTTTTCTCGGCTATTTATATATATACGGGTCAGTGGTGCATTGTGGGTAGGCTATTATGGCGGTTATTTTACCGGAAGTCGTTTATTTGGGTTATGATATATGATCTGATATTGAGCACTTTATCCCATATAGCACACCTTAAGACTATATTTCTTCATATATATATATATATATATATATATATATATACATACACGCACATGAACGCACGCACATGCTCACAGAAGAGGGTAAGTCAAAAATAATCCGTACATTCGCCTTAACATGTCTGCGTTATGAGTGCAGATAATTATTGACTTTCCCTAAAAATATAGTCATAAAATTATGTCGGATTAAAAAATATAAATGCATGAAATTTTTATTTTTTTTATTTATTGTTTTAATCGTGTTCATCCGAAGCAATGCTGTCAAACCACTAGTTACTGGGCGTGGGAGAATCAAAAAACAGAAACATTACTGTGGAGCGAGAACAAAAGAGTATTCAGAAAGACGGTAGATAGAATTGACATTGCACTTAAAGTTTTAATAATTAAAATTGGCTGGAAAGTATGGCATCGGAAGAGATTTCCACAAATGAGAAATGCGAGAAAAGAAACTGTTAACATAGAACTTACGGTTCCATCTAACCAATTCAACTGTAAACTGACGAGACCTCGTTGCCAATCGAGTACAGTGCTTAAATTCAAAACTATGGCGAAGAACTCATCCGAACAATTACCTTGAAAATATTTATAGAAAAGGCACAGAGAGGTAACCTTATGGCGGTGAAAAAGTGATTGAAGTCGAACCGCCATATTAGGACTAATAATATTACTGATTTTTCTTTGGATTTTGTCAAGGATCACTAAATATATAGGACATGTGGCAGCAATATTCTAAGCATGGACGAATGGTAGAAATAGATATGTAAGATTCTAGAGAGGAAAATTGTCTCGCTTGATGAAGTGAACCAACTTTCTTAGCAGCTGACCTAGCGATGGATTCAATGTAGTTTTTCCACTTCATGTCAGCCGAGAAAGTTAACCTGAGAACAACGAGTAACTCTTGGAGGTTAGCATCAGCCATGTTGATGGAAGGCAGAAAGTTGTCTTTCAGATGATTAATAAAGAACAGTTTAGTTTTGAAGGCGTTAAAATTAACAAGCCATTCTTTGCCTCAGTTAACAACTGACTGAAGGTCGTTTATGATATCAGCCGCCAATTTGACCTCATCGAACTGTTGTATAATAAAGGCAAGCAACAACGCTACAAAGACAATGTTCAATGTAAAATATAAAAAAAATATACAAATAGAGCCAATATAAAATATAGGTAATACAATACTCATGTTATAACATTTCCTTTATAAGGACACCTAGATCGTCATGCGGTTGTCTCAGATGGTAAAAGTGACGAAATACTCGATATTGTATATATATATATATATATATATATATATATATATATAAAGAAAGAACAGTAAGATATAAAATCCGGTGTTCTTATAGATATATTTATTTTTACAAAATAGTGCTCAATGTAAATTTACAGAGCATTAATATTATAAATTAATTGATTTAAAATATGGTTTTTCGCTACACAGTTCCAACCATGTTTCAAATATAGAAGTTAAAACCCCTGAATTTAATTTTGCAATTAAATTAAAGCATTAATTCCATTTCATCTTCAAGCGAATTTGCTTGAAGATGAAATGGAACTAATGCTGAAACATGGTTGGGACTGTGTAGCGAAAAAAAAACATATTTTAAATCAATTAATTTATAATATATATATATATATATATATATATATATATATATATATATATATATATATTTGTGTATTTAGGCAGCAAATTCTCTTTTAGGCATGTCTGATTGAATAAATTACAGGCATTATGTCTGCTAATTTTTCACAAAATCCCTTCATACTTAGGAATAACCTTCCGTGTATTGATGTTAAAGGATGAGAGAAATGTGCTATAGCTGTTTAAATATCTTCTATTTTCATTTCCCAAATACTTTTTCCAAGATCATCTTCAGGGGGTGCAAGTAGTACAATACACGTAAGGTTATTCAATATATGGATTTTTGCTAAAATATATATATATATATATATATCAATATATATATATATATATATATATATATAAATATATATATATATATTACAGATATTGAATAAATTACAGATATTATGTCTAAAATTTCAGCAAAATATTCATACTCACGAATAACCTTAAATGTATTGTACTACTATATATATATATATATATATATATATATATATATATATATATATATATATATATATATATATATATATATATATATATATATATATATATATATGTGCGATTTGGGCACCTCGGCGTGGCGGAATGTTTAGCAAGCTTGTCTCGCTGGAACAATTACGACTGAGTAGTGAGTTCGACCCTAATTGGGTTCCCCATACCTTCGGCCTTGTGGCACATCTAAGCTCTGCTTAGAAAAATCAATATATACATGGTGCGATGAAATAATTGTCGTTTAAATTACACAAAAATGATAATAACCCTGACATGTCATTTTAACAGATATATTTATCAAAATTACACAAAAATATCTTGAAACCCTAAACAGTAAATTTATTCAATAAAATCGCTACTGGGTTCAACCGCGGCCTCCAGACGACTTTGGAATCTCCTGCAATTCTTCTGGACAGTCTCCTTGTTTAAGATGGTGATGCTGCCATAATCCCTGACTTCAGTTCATCTTTGGTATTAAAGGAGTTTTGTTAGTCTCCCCCAATTGCGCTCGACTCACAATAATCAAAGGAGTTGCAGTCTTGGGAGTTATGTGGCCAAATGTAAGGGGTGATGTATTTTCAGAAATTTTCTGAGAGCCATGACTGGGTTCAAATGTTTGTGTGGCATTATACTGAGTCTTGTTGCCAGTCTAGCTTTCAACCCGGATTTAGCGAGGGGAAATAGACCGGTGCTCAGCTGCGCAGCGATCCTACGACCACTTTCGGTCATACGATTAATGATGAATTTCTCAGTTCCAGCAGACCCGAAAGATAGTTCAGTATCTTGACGCTCCAGAGATACGAAGAAAATATGTGAATCGGGGGACAGTAGTACCAATTATTATCGGAGTACTGGTAACATTCGTGAGAACCGAGGGGAAAAAAGCTATAAGAACCTGAGATCAGTTGGAGAAGTGAGACCATCTCTATGAATATGGGGGAGATTTGTTGTCATTTGGAAAACTACCAATTAATTCTTTTTAAGTACCATGATTGGCACTTAAAAAGTGCATGATTGGAATTTGTAGAGAGCTAAGATCGCCTACAGGACGCAGGCGATTTTAGCTCTCTACAAATTCCTTTTTTTATCTGTGAATTACCATGACTTCTTAGTCACTAGATAACGTAGGTAATCATGGCTCTCCACAGATTCCTTTTCAGTAATTTTGAATTGTTATTACTTTTCAGGAAAATAGAGTAGTTTCACATCGTCCTCTCCCATTACGAATTCAGCATTTTTTCTCTTAGACTGGCAGCCACACATGGCTAGAGAGCTCATTCAACTCTGCTATTTAACACATATTTTATAAAAATTAAATGCCATATCATTTCAGGGCGCAGGCGATCAGGGTTCTCCATAGATCTTCCTTTGTTAGTTCCGAAGTCATGATATTTTTTGATCTACTGTTGCCTTTGCCACGGTTTGGAATACGCGGTTATTCTTCTCCTAGACTGGTGACAACACAAGGCTAAAGAGCTCAGTTTACTTTGCTATTTAACACATGGCTTTAGGTAAAGAGAGAAGAGATGGATTCATGCCTTTCCTAAAAGAATTTGTACGGAAGTGAACGCAACAGACTAAACTAAAATTTGACCCCGCTCGCCGATAACCAGAATGGAAATACTAATAATAATAATAATTATACTGATGATAATGTTAATTATAATGACAGTAATAATAATGATAATAATATAATGGTAACAACAATGATAATGATGATGATAATAATTGCAATAACACTAATAATAATAACAATAATAACGCTAATAATAATGATAATAGTAATAATGATAATAACAGTGATAATGATGATGATAATAGCTATAACATAATAATGATGATGATGATGATGATAACTATAATAATATCAATAATCATAATGATAATAACAGCTACCAAAACTGCAATAATCATTAGAGCAAAAAAAGAAAAAAAAATAATGCTTAAAAATTAAAAGAAAATATTTTCAATTCCAAAAACTGTAAAAAATATTCAGACTGAGTTGCGAAGCACAAAAGTTGCAGAAATCGATTTCCATTTGAAAGTTTTCTTTTAATGAAAATATGTAAATTTCTACAGGAATGATTGAATACATCAAGTTTGAGAGAAAGTGAGCCTCGTTTTGGCTCTTGAGAGGTCAACTCGTGATTGCGCAAGTGAACAAAGGACAAAGGTCAGTATTCATACCAATGCTTATGCAAATTAAGTTGCCAATATTCGTAGTAATTATCTTGATGCAGTGCTCCCAAAATAGGCATGTCAAGAAGATTTTTTTCCAAAAACAATGATTTGAATTTTGTTTGATTATTCAGACCGACAAATATGACACGTTAGTTCTTGAATTGTAATTTCAAAGAATTTTGTTTGTATTAGTTGAGATCGTTTTGCATTCTTTCTGTCATGAGAATGGCTACTTTTTTTTTTATATTGCGTGACATTGCTGTCCATATTGTGAATCGACCAGATTTGTAAAGCACTTTTTTTCGTCTCCATCTCTCATTTTCATTCAATCGTTCTATTGGCATCTAAATTTTCAAACTCTTTGCTGCTATCAATTTCCTTTCATCTCTCGTTTTTTTTTTATCGTCTCATTTCTCAACAGAGCCTATCTTCTGCCTTTCAGCTTACGGCCATATCAGGTTGAAAAACTGGTTCTCGTACGATCACCCAAGTTAAGCAACGCCGAGCTTGGTCAGTACCTAGATGGGTGACCTCTTGGAAATTCCAGGTGCAGTAAACTTGGATGTGCGGGTGGTGTAATGGATAAGAACTCGGAATTGTTAATCGGAGAGCAGAGTTCCAATTTCAGTCGGATTCATTATATTCACCTACGAGCAAATATTTTTGGATAGGTATGAATCCCCTCCTGCTATGGTTTAATTAGTACGACTTGTATTGCTAAATCCTCATTATTTCCAAAAAATTCTTACAATCTAAAAATATTTTCTGGATTTAAGTAAATTGCAAAGGGTTGATAAGCCGTAAAAAACAAATCAAAATTTTGCCTTTCTCACTTTGTCTCTTATGTTATTCCTTTTCTCATGGTACAAATGGCCTGTCGGACAAGATATTGGCGAGTGATTCTGAACTGTTTAGGGTTAATTTACTTGAAGATATGTGTTTGAAAACAATAGAAAATAGAGAATAATAGTGGAGGATAATACAGAAAGAACCAGCGCGTATCTTAGGCTCTGGCAATCTCATCAGTAGGCCAAGCAGAAAGATAGACCCTCTGAAATCTTCTGAATAGAAAACAAAAAACAATCAAGAATTTCATTACCTGAGTGGATATAAGGTTTAAATCTCGAAAATTACCCAAATGGATTGTCCACCCGACATTAAATTCTTGGGTTGAGTAGTGCAAAATGGTCATATACTCTGGTTCCATAGAATAAGTAAAACAGAGATTAGAGAGCATTAACTGATATATGAAATATTCCCTTAGCATCGAAAGCAGAATAACATGGATTCGATTAAAATTTCCGACATTTTTAATGAGTAGGATAGAAACCTAAAGATGACTTGAAGTTACAACGACCAAAAGCATGCTGGTCTGAATGGAAAGGAATATAATAATGATAATTCCTTGATTCTGGGATGAGCTTTCTGGTGTTCTTGAAAGCCTTACCTTGAGGGGGCGGCCTGTCTCTCCTTTATATTCCTTTCCGCAGCTGCACGGGATAGCATACACACAGTCCTTAGTCATGTTCTCCTCTATGGGGGTCTCACTCGAGAGAGATATCTACGAAGTGTCGTCAAGCTTTTGAAGTCTGCCTGCCTTATGTGAAGGGGTTATCAGAGAAAATACAAAGGATCTGCGGTCCATATAACATCAAGACAACCTTGTTGTTCTTCCTTGGTCCTAATCTGGAACATAACAATTAATAAATCCTACTAAAACTGAACTAGGTCTAATCTCAAAAATATAATTAAAAATAATAACCGATAAACTATTAATTACAACCTGTACTAATCTTCGGAAGGATTCGTCAGATACTATCAAGTGGTTCATCAATATGAGTGATAAAGAAAGAGCAACCTTTATTAAGTTTGACATAATAGATTTTTATTCCTCTATCTCCAGGGACCTCTTAGTTAATTGTATCAACTTTGCGAAAAACACATATGGCGATAACGGATGATGAGACTAATGTCATCTTAACTGCTCGGAAATAACTTTTAGCGCTTAACCATTCTACCTGGATTAAGTGCCGTAATGACGATTTTGATGTCCCTATGGGAGCATATGATTCAGCCCAGGTTGCTGACCTTGTTTGTTTTTACAATTGAGATATACATATTAGAACTATAGATCCAATAGTAGGTCTATATAGAGATGATAGACTCATTTTCGTTCCCAATAGCAATGGTCCACTAACTGTGAAGTTACAGAAGAAAAAGTTACTAGGGTTTAGGATTGAGATTGATTCTAACCTCAAAATAGTAGATTATCTAGATATCACCCTTAACTTTAATAATACCTTTAAACCATAAAGAGCATGGAACTATATTAATGTTAATTCTAACCATTCCTACACCATTGTGAAACAAATAGTTATTACTACTGGCACTAGAATTAGTAATCTTTCGTCTAACATAAATATCTTTAATAAAAATGAAGAATTATATGAAAATGCTGTCCATAAAAGTGGCCTTAAAAATAAATTATCCTACTTAACCCGAATAAGTAACACGGAAGTGTCTAAAATGGGTTGTAGCACAGAAATAGAAAAAGAAAAATTATATGGTTCAACCCCACTTTCTGTAAATTATCCAATACTAATATCAGACAACATTTTCTGGAGTTAATAAATAAATATTTTCACAGAAACAACCCTCTAAGTAAGATCTTCAATAGGACAACGATCAAAATAATCTATTCCTGCTACCAATATATTATATAATTATTTCTATTCTTATTTTTATTCATTAATTTTTCTATATATTCTTTCTTAATATAAACTATATAAAAACGATTTATTGTAAATATTATTATATCTTATTTGTAAGCATATTTTGGTAATTTTTAATGGAAACAATTTTTTTATATGATTAATAATTAAAATTTTTTTTTCGCCTTCCTTTAGTTTCATTTCATCTTTCTTATAACCCCAATTTGGGGTCTTAAGGTTAATATCTGGGTTGAATTTGTGTAATTTCTTTCCTTTTAACTTCCGCCCTCACCTTACTACCACTCGGGCAGTCTGTCTTGTCTACTGTATTTTGGGTTGGCTTTGTATCAATTTTTCAACTGCTGTCTTTGTCAAATATTAAATTTTAAATCTCTAGTTCCGACACTGAATAGAGTCCATCGCTTCAGTTGAATAAGGCTGACGCATTCGACGTTAGTTTAAATAGCCTATACTCATGAGGTAATTTTGGATATCTCTGTTATGTATATATATATATATATATATATATATATATATATATATATATATATATATATATATATATATATACACAGAGGGAGAGCGAGAGAGATAGAGAGAGACACACACAGACAGACAGAGAAAGAGAGAGAGAAAGAAAGAAAGAAAGAGGTAAAAGAGAGAGATATGAAGAAACAGATATCAAGAAATGAGAGATATGAAGAAACAGAGATATCAAGAAAAGAAAGAAAGAAAGAAAGAAAGAAAGAAAGAATAAAATCGACAAAGAATGGCAGAGAGAAATAATAAAATTTCGGAAATGCTAGAGAGAAAGAAACAGAAACTAAATAAAACAAAGGACGAAGAAAGAGAGAATAAAATCGAGGAAGAAAGACAGAAGAAGAGAAAGAGTAGAAAATAAAATCAAGGAAGATAGGCTGAGAGAGATTTAGAGTGAGATTTAGATAGAGAGAGTAAAACGGCGGAAGAAAGGCAGAGAGTGAATGAGAGAGGGAGAGAGAGAGAAAGAGAAAGAGAAAGAGAAAGATTTGAGAATAAAATGTAGCTACAAAGAAGTTGAATTAAAAAAAGGAGAGATTAAATTAAATAATATGACCGGATAAAAATTAAAATACATAAAAAAGACAAACGACTTCTTCATCTTCCTGGTGTGTTTTCGTTTTTTATCAGCTAGCCGCGAATACATATATGTTCTTGTAGTAAACACAACGGTCATAAATGTGCTCCGACTTCGTTTACTTACGCACTAACATAAACAGACATTTCCTCACTCATAAATGAGATAGAGAAAAGTTAATGGGATATACGCAAATGCACACAGTTACGGGGAGGCGCTGAAAAATTCTTGGCTCGAACCAAAATATCAGATTGATCAGATTTTGGGGAATTGGTTGGGCTGAGAACCTTTCACTACTTCCTCATCTATATACCTTCATACAGTCTTAATTTCACACATACACGCACGAAGATATCTGTGAATTCTATTCTGTCGAATTGTCACGTGTTGTCAACCACTTAGCATCGAGCGTTGGGAATTTGCAAACCCCGAGAACATATCTTGTCGGTTCCAGCTTAATTTTTACGGTCACTTGTTGCTTTCCCCCCCCCCCCACCTTATTATCATTCGCTAACATTTTTTCAAAATAGTTTTCTTTTCCCTGTAGCCAATTTACTCGATTTCTTTTTCTTTGTCACATGAGAACATTTATCTGATTTTTTTTTTCTTTCATACTATTCAAGATATCGCACGCCTTCTTTGTCTTTTCTATCAATCTTTACCATTTATCCTTTTTAAAACGCACCGTAAGTCTGTCTGAATGATATCAAACACGTTGTAACAACATTGGAAGCTTAGAATCCGTTTGTATTTTTACTACAAAGACGGCTATGGCTGGCGATATCTGGTGAACAAATAGAAAGAAAATGATTCTTTTCGTTCTTTGTTCTTTTTGATGTTCTGATCATTTTACAATTAAAGGTCGTCAAGTTCAGAGGACTCCGGTCAAGTATTGCAATAACTGTGATGCAAGTCAGCTTTTAGAAAGCTAAGATTTCATTATTAACCGCTTAAATGGCTTTTATTAATAAAAGCAAACATCTTTGATATCTTAGAAATAATTTGTGGTTTTTCGCGTTGGATCTTGTGTACAGTTGACATTACAAAGCAGAAACACTCGTTTTATTAATATATTTCTATAAGATACTTTTCTCTCTCTCTCTCTCTTTATCTCTCTCTTTCTTTCTCTCACACACACGCAGTCAGTGGCACACATATTATTGTTACCCTCTTTACATTCTGTTTCCCATCAAGCATTTCTTTTTCAGCTTCAGTATCTACTTATTATGATTTTAATATGTTCGTTTTTATCACTGTCGTGTCTTTTCTCTTCTCTATTTATGAACCGTTTTCTCTTGTCTCTCCTTTTCAATGTTGCAATTTGTTCTTTTTCGATCCTAATTATCTCCCTTTTCTCTCAACGACTTCCAATGGAAGCTTTTGATACATTGGATTTTGCGTAGCCTTTTTTGTCATCGAGGAGGCATTGAAAGCGGCTCTGATTGAAGAATCAGAGCCGCTATCCAGTCGAATCCATTAAATCCACTTGGGTAAGGAGTGTGAATCCCCTTCTTCTCCCTCCAGCTATGGGTAAATAGCAGGACAGACCGGGTTCTATAGCCTTGGATGGCAACTGGTCTACCACAGAAAGAAATGGCAATCTACTGCGGGGAAAAAATCTGCCTCGTCAGTCATGTATCGAAAGATACATGATTGCCTAAGCGTGTACCATGCATGGCACATAACCGACGCATTGTCATCAACTTCTATTAGCCTCTTTTTCTATCCACTCCTTGGAAATGTTTTCATCTTTGTAACATCTTTTTGTTTTATTTTAATCATTTCACTCTAAGCAAGTTTAGTCCAGGTTATGACGATAAACAACATCCGGCACAAGGCCTATGATCTGGAGATTGAAGGATTTGAAGAGTATGGAACTGCCTCTCAATTGGTGATAGCTAAGTGGCTCGCCTCCTCTTATCTCTCTTGCCCTCAGTATGTCCCGTGATGGTTAATTTTTCCAAGCCTTCCTTTCTTATTATGTTTCCAAAGAATTTCATCTGGATTTTCCTGATTCTGAGAGTCCTGGGTATGACGATAAACTACATCCGGCAACAAGGCATTTGATCGGGAGATTGAAGGTTGTAAGGAGCGTGGAATTGCAGTTGTTCTCATGTCCACTCTGACCTGGGGTGGTAACACCTGTTAGAGTCCCAGCTATGGGCAAATAGTGAACTACCAAACAAAAACAAAACAATATGAAACTATAAAAATACATTGTTATAGTAAAATACCAACAATATATTTTTATATATAAAATAAAAAGACCAACAATATATTTCATCTGTAGTTGAAGGCATACAATTCCGTTCAAGATATATTTAGTTGAAGCCATAAGATTGTTCCGAAATATTTACATTTCGGCAATAAATAACATATAGTGAATGATATGCCGCTAAACAAAATGAACCAATCAAGCCACTAAGACGCAAGGGGTTATTGAATGTGAGAGAATATGAGTAAAGGAAATGTCATTAAAGAGAGCGAGAATAATAAAAGAACAGGAATTAAGAAGACAAAAGATAACGATTGACATTGCTTTAAATTTTTGAAGGTCAAAGTTGACGGGAAAGTAAGAACAGGGAAGAAAGCTCCACAAGCGGGAAGTGCGAGAAAAGAACCTATTAGCATAGAACTTACGGTTACATCTAGCCATTTAAGCTGTAAAAGGAGAACTTGCCGCCAATCTAGTAGTACGCTAAAATTCATAAAGTCTAGGTACCATAGAGGAGGGTTCATCTCAACAATTACCATGAAATTATTTATAGAAAAGGCACAAAGGAAATTATTTTTATTCATATATTTTCTTCTGCCTGTCTCTCTCTTTCTCCCCATAGCCCTCCCTATCTCTATCTCTTCCTCTTTCTCTATCTCTCTCCTTATTTTTCTGACCCTATCTCTCTCCCCCTTCCATTCCAATCCTGTAAATCTCTCTCTACATTTCTACACAAATTGTATTCTTTCATTTTTCTTTTCTGTCTTTCATTTTGAATCACTTCTCTTCTGCTCAATCTTCACTGTCTTCTCTTTCGATATTTTTTTGTTTATCATTCTCCATTCTCTTGCTTGCCTGCCAAGCTGGTTATGGAGAGATGGCTAGCCACTCGGAACGAGAAATCAAACGGTCGAGTTCGTTACATTCCCATGCGCATGCGCAAGAACCGTTAAGAAATGTATAAATTTATCCCGCCTTAGTTATGCTTTAAACAGCAGGGCAGACTGGTCTCTTTAACCTGGGTTGGCAACCAGTCTAGAAAGGGCAACTCTGAATTCACAACTTGGGGATGGTCGTTTAGAGACCTTGCAGCTCAGCAAACTATGTGCGCCGGTACTCTGTATTCGTTTCTTCTGAAAAATGCAGTGGGATCTGCACAAGCCTTTACTATTATAATCCGATAATACGGGTGGCTGTTCAGTTCGAAAAAACAGCTTTTGATCTTCATAAGTGGAAGACGACGGTGTATATATATATATATATATATATATATATATATATATATATATATATATATATATATATATGTCATAATCCCATGTCTACACTTGTATCCATGTTATCATTAAGTTAAGGGCAGTCGATCTTAATGTTTATTCCAACGTAATTTCAATAAAAACAAGATGAATAGAATAACATGTATTTTTTCTTTTTTCTTCAATAATTTTAAAATTTTAAACTTAATATAGATTAAATTTACATTCTTGAAATGGGTTGTTTTTAATTTTAATTTCAAATTTTATCGTACAATTTAATACTTATTAGTTAGAATAAATTCTGTTTTAGTATAAACCTAACTTTAAATCATTAATAGTTATTATAACCTTACATCGTTGTCAAATTTTTTGAATTCTTGTATATTTGTATTTTGATTGGTCATTTCAGCTCATGTAACAGCGTTTCTCCTTACGAGGGGTGGTTAATTAATTTGAACCTTTTAAAAAACATTATTTTTATGATGAAAGGAACCTTACATGTATATATATATATATATATATATATATATATATATATATATATATAAGGTAATGAAGAGTTTGTTAATCTGTGTGGATAATTCCAAAATGATGTAATCCAGAGAGCTCAATGTAACACCAGAGCAAATATTAATTAAATAATTGACAAAAAGACAACCTTAAGGCTCCAGTCACCAGTAACTAGAGATGTGACCTGATGAACCAGGAAAATATATTTTCTGGGGAAATTATTATAGTCATGGAACCTTAAGGTTGTCTCTTTCTTAATTATTTAATTCATATATATATATATATATATATATATATATATATATATATATATATATATATATATATATATATATATAGTTTATAAAAAACTAGGTAATCCGTATGGGCAGACCCAAGGAGGATGATATCCAAAGAACTCAATGTAAATTCAGAGCAAATATGTTTGAATAAAAACAGATCCAGAGCCCTTTGAAGGGGTTGTGGTGAAATAACTTATTACATGGAACCTTAAAAGTGATCTGTTTTATTCAAACAATATATTCTATATATATATATATATATATATATATATAATGGAATATGCGTACACCTGTGTTCCCCCTCACTGGAATATGATTGGCTGGTGTCCGTCATAAATACCGACGGACGTGTAGGAGAGTCAGAGCCTTAATCTGAGAGTTAAATCTATAAGGACGCCCATTGGACTACGCCATTGATCTACACTTCTTACCTGCGACTACGACGCGTACCAGTCAATTACTGCTACCATATTCTACTTGGTTATAGTAGCCAAAACCACTTAGCTACTTCGTTCAAATATATCCATTTCCGGGACATATCAATATATATATATATATATATATATATATGTGTGTGTGTGTGTGTGTGTGTGTGTGTGTGTGTGTTTAAAAAATGACATTCTTTAAAAGGAACCTTTTTCGTTCTACATATATATATATATATGTGTGTGTGTGTGTGAAAGAAAGAAAGAGTCGTTGGAAAACAACAATAAACAACAACCATAAACAGCGGCAAAACTGAAAAGTGCAGGGGGGGGCAGAGACGAGGTAAATAATGAGCCACGGCTAAAACAAATTTATTACTAAAACGATGTAAATAAGCTCCTAGTGAGTATAAAACAACAACAAAAAATATTGTACTCACGACCTACACATGAGACATCGAGAACGAAGAATGTTCTCTTGCCTGCCCAAAGTTGATCGATGAACCCTGATATAGACAGGTTCGAAAAAAAAAATGTAAATGTTTATCCGACCGAGCTTTGTACAGTACCTTAAACGTTTCATCAGAATATTTCACTGCGCACCAAATGTAGTCTAATTGCAGACCCCATCCTGTCTCATATGAGTAGGTATTTGTTATCCAATCTGGGTCTCTAACGGCAAATTTTAGTTCAAACCTATCTCTCTCTCTCTTTCTCTCTCTCTCTATACATATATATATATATATATATATATATAGTCATCCATAGACAGACTGTTTCGCTGTATCACAGCTCCTCATTGTGGCTAGACGTCCGATTGTTTCACCAAATGTAGTCTAATTGCTGACTCCATCCTTCTTATATGAGTAGGTATTTGTTTTACAATCCGGGTCTCTAACCGCAAATTTTAGTTCAATCTCTCTCTCTCTCTCTCTCTCTCTCTCTATATATATATATATATATATATATATATATATATATATATATATATTTGTTTGAATAAAAGACAGACCACGTTAAGGTTCCATGTAATAAGCTATTTCACCACAACCCCTTTAACAGGGTTCTGGATCATCAGACTTTACTTCAAAAAGCTGAAATGAAAAATGAAAAAGAAATTCACACGTTTTTTACGGACCTCATCAAGTATACGCAAAGTTAACGAAGTGAGGAAGTGAGGTGGGAGAGAGGATATGAGTGTGTCATATGTATCATTTTAGTTTCTATTTTAACCTCAGTGTGTCGGCTGGATGTTGCTCAAATTTAACGCGTCTCGTCTCTAGAAAAAGGTGGTTAGGGGTGAGCGATAAGGACTACATTAAAGGGAGACGTTACAACAACCCCAATAAATTACGACAGGTTTCATTCAAATTCTTAGACGCTGTCAGTTCGCGTTACTTTAACGTGCATATTTGGGAGGTTAAGGTTTGATAAATATCTAAATTTTAAAACAATCTACGAAGAAATTAATTTGAAATTCGGTGGAGTTTTGGGTATATATATATATATATATATATATATATATATATATATATATATATATATATATATATATATATATACGTGCTCTGTCTGAAAAGTAACGGGACTGCTGTCACCCAATTTATTTTAATTCAAAACAATAAACTACATGTTTTCCCTTTTAAAGTAATCTCCCTCGAGTCTAATGCACTTCTACACCCTTCTCTGACATGCTTCTATGCACTGCTGGAAGGTTTCTTCTTTGATGCTCCTCAGCGCTGTAGTTACGACCCTCCTGATGGCCTCCACGTTACAGTGACCCAACTTTTCTTACAGTAAATACACCTATTGATTCGATGTAGTCGCCCCACTTCAAATCAGTTGTAAACATGAGGCTGAGAAGGCGTAGAATGTTGCTCTCCTGGAGTCTAGCGTCGACCATGCTGATGGGAAACAGAAAAGGTTCTCTATGTTGGTTAAATAAAAGCAGTTTTTGTTTTGGTGGTGTTAAAATTTACAAGTTATTTCTTGCCCAGTTAAGTAATGATTGGAGATTCTTTTAAAGATCATCTGTCACGTTTACTTTGTAAGATCTTACTTACATAAACACACACACACACACGTGTGTGTGTGTGTGTGTGTGTGTGTGTTTCATTAACAATGACTGACAAGGAAGAAAGAATCTTTGAAAATGACTAGTAGTCAATTGCTTCGTCCACCGCAAGGAAAGTTGGCTCCCTGTGACGCGCAAGGAAATTTTTCTCCCCGGAATCGATCCTCCAGATATACAAATCAACAATTCGCCCTTGCATGGAGTATTGCTGCCATATATGGTCTGGAGCCCCTTCTGTTTGCCTCGGGGTTCTTGATAAGATATGCAATATAATTGGCCCTGTTCTGGCATCTCGTCTACAGTCACTTTCTCACAGACGCACCGTCGCCTCTCTCTGTCTTTTTTTTACAAATACTTTCATGGCAATTGCTCCGAGGAGCTGCATTCGCTGGTTCCCAGACTTCATGAATTCAAGTGCCCTACGAAGCTGGCATCCCGCTCTCACCCTTTCACTGTCAAAACTACTAAATGTAGCCGTCTCTTCTACTCCAATAGCTTCATGTCTCGCACCTCTCACCTGTGGAACTCCCTTCCCTATTCCAGTTTCCCTGAGAGCTATAATCTCCAGCTATTCAAATGTAATGTCAATCGACATCTCCAGTTGCCTTGGTCTGTTCACTATCCTTCTCCTCATCCTTTCCTCTATCATTCCTATCTGATCTTGCTCCAAATCTTCTGTAACCTCTTGCGTCCTAGTGGCTTCCCGCCTTGCTTGGGGTGAAACGCATAAAAAAAAAATCATTTGAAAGTGATTGCAACAAAGGGCAATTTGGACAATTTCTACACATACTCTAAAAATATCTATTGCTTACAAACATAAAAATAGACAATAAAAACTTAATAGAAATTCTTTATCAGCCATTGTTAATGAAACTCTCATTTATACACGTGTGTGTATGGGTGTTAAAAATTAATGAATTTATTAATACGATATTATTCCATTTTTTTATAATGATGTTCACACTGTACAAAGCCCAAGAGCCACTCAAGGTAGAAGGGCGCAGTTCCTGCGGATATTTGGGAAAGGTAACTGTTAACTCTTGACATGAACCGGTTAAGATTGTAGCAATCGGGGAAGCATTCTCTTGATAGTCGGTTCCACAAATCAGCGGTTTGTGAGAAGCTGCTGCTCGAGTGGAACTTAGGTCTCACCAATGGAATACGAAGAGAATGAGGGTGGTTTCCTATAATGTGCATAGAATGGCAGGTCTTATTCGTGAAGGTTAGAACGGGTGGAACTAAAGAATGTAGTTCGTCTGAAAACTTTACATGGAAGTAACGATAGAGTAGCGAAGTTTCGTCTGTGACAAACGGATTGCAAGGAGAAAAATAATTAATCACCCACAAGGACGCGGAGATGCTTTTAGACTATTGACTGGAAAGCGAATACTGTGTAGCTCCAGTCTATATATGGTATTACTATAAATGTACTATTTAGTTGCCACACTTATTTGAGTCGACACCTGGACAATTATTACATCTTCCTCACAGATGAAGAGACTTGAAGTAACAGATATATAGTTCCACAAAAGAATGCTGAGAATACCTTGGACCGACCATGTGAGAAACGTCAAAATATTAGAGAAAACGAAAGCAAAAATGCATACTTAATATCAGGATGAGACATTTGAAATTTCTGGGGCATATGAGAAAAGAGGGCTAGGAAAATTTGATACTCAGAGTACAGATTGAGGGCAAGTGGAACAGAGGAAGACCACACATAACCTCCCTCATGAGACAAAATTAAGAGCTGCAAATGACAGAACTTTGGGGAGAGCTGTGATCGCCAACAGCCTAAAGGGACACAGATCATAGAAGACACCAAAAGGAATCTCTTGTTCGCATACATGAAAAATACGGTAGGGAACTTAAAATAGTAGCAACTTCAGTCATTTTTAAAGAAACATGTGATCAAGAAGGATTGATACCCAAATAGACTATATATATATATATATATATATATATATATATGTTGGTTGGATATGTGAGTTTGTGACCCTGGGTTTCACGCTTTAGCGATCGTCGTGTTTGTCTGACGATCGCTAAAGCGTGAAACCAAGGGTCACAAAACTCACATCTATCCAACCAAATATGTTAGCGCTTTCTGATATTGATTACCGATTATATAATATATAAATAATTATACATATATATATTTATTTATATTTATATACTTATTTTTTCTGATTTATATATATATATATATATATATATATATATATATATATATATATATATATATATATATATAAATGAATGAATTGCGTGTCTGAGTCTATGTTTCCATTTACATTCCTTCCGTCAAGCCTAGTACACCCAGTGAGGATCGAACTAATTATTCAGTAATAATGGTCAGCCAAACATTTTCCTACGTCGTGGTGTTTGCATTTTTCTTCTTTTTCTCTTCTCTGGAAATTTCTTTTTCATTTTTTCTTGTCTGTCACGTTCTTTTTCGCAGACTTTTATCTTTTGTCCTTCCTTCCTTCCTTCCTTCCTTCCTTCCTTCCTTCCTTCCTTCCTTCCCCGCCTTCACGCTTTTCTCTGTTCCTTTTTCTATCTTCCCATCAATCTGTGGGTGTACGTGTCTGAAAGAGACAGTCTATTTTCTCTATTTAATACTGAAAACCTTTCTTTTCTCCGCTCAACCCTCCCCCCCCCAAACCAAACTGAAAGAGCTAAAGATGTGAATTTTTTTCCAAATGTGTTTTAGCCGATGGCCATCATGGCAAGTCTATGCCACTCATTCTCCGACACTTCCTCGTTTTTCTCTTTTCTACTGTAAATGCTAGAACACTCCTGCCTACACGGACACCTCAGGCAAATCATAATATAGTGAATCCTGCCTCTTCTGTTTTGCTATTTTTTAAATAGTTTTTCGTGTTTTCTTTGTCATTTCTTCATGTTTTTGCTTTTTATTCTGGTTTATTCCATTTTTTTTTATATTTCATATATGTTTTTTCTAACCAATCCTCTTTTGGTCATTTCGAACTTCCTCTACGATTCCAAAACATCATTGCTCCACTCTCGTTCCTTTCTTTGCTTTCATGATCTCTGTCTCCATATTTACTAAACTTGTCTTAGTCTGGCACAAGTCCAAAGTAATGGATACCCAATGAGGATCGAACTCATTTAGTAGTTATAGTTAGCCATTAATCAACGTCACGTTGCCCACGATCTTTAACTAGTCCTTTTTCTTCTTACCCTCTTTAGATTTTTTCGTTTCCCACCTTCGTTTTACGATTTTTTTCGTTTCCCTTTATGTAGGAATATTTTCCCGCCTTTTATTCTTTACGTTTTTTTCCCTCGCTCGTTCATTCATTCATTCATTCATTTATTCATTATTGCTTTCTTTTCTCCATTCCTTTTTTACCTCTTATCTGTTTTTTCTTCCTGTTTTTTCTTCTTTACTATCGACGTTTCTCCTTCATTTTTTCAACCCTCTTTTTGCTTTTTTCTTCTAACCCTCCTTCTTGTCCCCTTATTTAATTCTTTCTCTTTCTTTCGTCTTTTCTTCATTACTGCCTTATTGTCTCCATTACCTCTTTCTTTCTTACCTCCATTTTTCTTTTTCCTTCCTTCGTATTTTTCTTTTCTGTGTCATTTTTTTTCCGTAATGTCTTATTTCCTCCCTATATTTCTTTTCCTTTTAAAGCCAATTTTTCTCATTAACTTTTACTTTTTTGTTTTATTTCAAAATATTTTTCTATGATACACGCACACACACACACACATATAATTTTACTCTCCTCCTTTCTGAAATCTATCTCGCAGTCGGTTGCAATTTCTCTATATCTACCAGCATACGTTTTTTTTTGTCTTTTCTTCCGATTTTTCTATTTTTTTTTTGTTCCCTTTGAATTTCCATTCCTTCTTTCTCGCCACTCTTTCCCCGATTTCTAGTGCATTTTTGTTGTGTCCCTGCATATCTTTCAATTCTCTACCCGTTACCCGCAAACCCTGCCCCACTTGTAGCACTGCAGGAAAAAGACGCCATCTCACTTCCCTGTTGGCCATTTTATACCATTCTCACTCAGTCAAGTAATCAATACAAATTTACATAAGTAACAGATATATTTACATTGGCCTATACATTTCTTATACGTATCTTTGCGCGCCCGCGCGTGTGTCTGAGAGAGAGAGAGAGAGAGAGAGAGAGAGAGATCGTACATATGTTGATCTAGCGTTAAATATATGTATATGTACACAGAAGCAACTAAGCACGTATATATATATATATATATATATATATATATAAAATTTAAACATTACACATGTCTGTATCACGTAAGTGTATATATGATACCACAACGTGTGTGATCATATATATATATATATATATATATATATATATATATATATATATATATATATATATATATATATACAAATATGTGCATATATTCACATACTGTGTGCATGAGCATATGCCAAGAACAATCGATGCAAACAAGGATATTCATATAAAAATATGCGTGTATTCGTGGGGAGGGGTTCACCCAGAAAGCAATGCATCTTTTTTATGATGTTGATACACGACGTGAGAGATGAATGTTGCTGGTGTGGCCGTTGAAATTGAACCTTCCTCTCAACAACCCGTAATATTCTTTTTCTTTGCCTTGTCACATATAGCTATTTGAATGGAAGCCTGGCAAAATGAAAGTTTATTCCACCATGCGGAATTTTTTTTCATCTACTGATAGTCATCAATTGTTGGACGTTTATGTAAACTAAACAGTGGATGTGAGTCCAATTAGTTGCTTTTTGAAAAGAAAAACAAAACAAAAACAAACAAAAACACACACACACACCTAAGTATAATTGAAGACTTTATCATAAAACAACAACACCCTTAAGAACATCAACTGCATATTCGGACAATATACTGGCCATATTTGGGAATTAAAAATATGTCCGACTCTCAGCACTTTTCGCATCATTTGTAATGGCGCAACCAAAAGTCTTTGAAAATGACTAATAGATTAGTCAAAACCGTTTGAACCAAACAATCATTTTGATAATATCTACGGTCATTGATTTAAGAGAAACAAACGTATTCACTCGTAAAAAAAAAACAAACAAAAAAACACAAAGAAAAGCTCAATAGAAGTACCTTTTGAGTTGCTTTTAATGAAACACACACATTATATCTATCTATCTATCTATCTATATATATATATATATATATATATATATATATATATATATAGTTATAGTTTTTTAGCGCAAAAAATAATAGGGGAAGAAGTCGCACTATACACAGGCAATTTTTTGAAGAGGTTAAAAACCAGGCATGAACGAAAACAAAAGCACGGTATCTACATCTTCGTATCGGATATTTTATGGTAAGTGGTTTTTCTCAGCAACTTGGGGGTAGGTTCGTACAAAACAAAAAAAAAAAAAAAAAAAAAAAGCGATGACAATTTATTTGCTATAAAATATCTCCAGAAAGATGCCCAGTACTACAATATTTGAATACGGTAGGCCTACTCGTATTCCTCAGAAGCTGGGGTCGCTTATACATGTGCAATATGAAAAAATCTGGTTTTTCATAAAAAAACATCCAGGGACCACACTATAAATGTAGGAGGATTATATATGGATATATATATATATATATATATATATATATATATATATATATATATATATATATATATATATATATATATATATATATATATATATATATATATATATATATATATACCCACACATATAATCCACACACACACACACACATATATGCATGAATAAAAAAAAAAAACTTATCTTAGCTGACGCTTTTCGCCCTCTGAGGGATTTTATCAAGCCATACGCAAGAATTTTATTTGGTAACATGTTTTTATATACAAGATCAAAAATGATATTATTTTTTCAATTTTTTTTTAATTTAAGAACGCTCAGAAATGTTCATCAGGTTAGCCGAAAAGTCAAGCAATTTATGGAGGACGCGAAGTGACAAAATTCAGTTCATTGTTATGGGTAATTTTGGTTCTAATCACATCCATAATAGTTTTGGATGTGCTTGTAATTATTTCGATGATGTTTAGATTGGATAAATTGTTTTGAATAGTAGATGTTATGGAGTTAGTAGATAGTATTATGTATATATTTTTATCTAGTTTTTGTTGCTGTTAATAATGTTATCTTTTTTTGTATGCTTTTCTCATAGCATTGTGGATGAAATAATAAGAATATTGGAGGTTTTTGGAAGTGTTTTCTATGAATATTTCTTCTTTGGGTAAGTATTCAGGGCTGCAGATTCTTAGTGGTCTTAAATAGAATCCCATAGTTATTCCTGATTTGATCTTGTTACAGTGGTGAGAATAAAAATTGACAAGGTCATTCTTATTAGTAGCTTTTCTGTAAACTTCAAACTTTAACGTTCGTTATTATTTCTATGCAACATGATATTTATCTTTGTTAGACTCAAATTCAAAAGTAAAGTCTATTGTGGGTTAGACATTATTAAGTTTGTTGACAAGATCGCGAAAAATTATGTTGTGTGGATATATTAACAGAGGATCATTTATGTATCTGAAATAAGTATTTTGTGGTAAAATATTTTTGAAAGAAACACTTTCCAGAATTTCCAGAAATAGACAAACCAAAACACCAATAAGAAGAGACTCCATCGGTAAAACAAATTTCTGTCTATAAAAATTGTTATCGAAGGTGAAAAATTGGTGATTAAATGAAGCATTTTTATGATTTTAGATGTAGGAATAAGTAATTTTCTTTTAGTTAAATGTTTTTAGTAAAAATTTGACATTTCTTTACAAGAACATTTGTGTATAAAGATTTTATATCTAAACCCTTGATTATTATGTGTGGGGCGCAGTTGAGCGTTAGATCAACAAAACTCTTTGTAACACCCAAAAATGAACTGAAGGCAAGAATTCTGGTAACATTCACCAACTTAAACATGGAGACCGTTCAGAAGAGTTGCAGGAGATTCCGAAGTTGTCTGGAGTCCATAGTTGTTGACGATTTTACTGAATAAATTTACTCTTTAGTATTTAAAGACATTTTCTGTAATTTTGGTAAATATATCTGTTAAAATGAGATGTCAGTGTTATTTTTATTTTTGCGTCCTTTAGACGACAATTTATACATCGCACCCAGTATATATATATATATATATATATATATATATATATATATATATGCCCGCGTAAAAAAAAAGCCTCGTATACAACACAAAGTTAATAAGAACACCTAACGGTAAAAAAAATGTGGAAATCTTAAATGCGCTTCTCTTACAACAACAGATAATCATTTAATTGCACTACATACGAACACGGCCGAAATTTTCTGACCGTATTCGGAAACTATGAAAAACTCCATAAGAAATATTAATTCACATTACCACAGAAAATTTACTCACTTTGAACGTCCCTAAAGTATTAACAGAATGCACCCGGAAAAATTAACACTACGAACAGTAAGTCCATAAAAAAGATACTTTTTAAGAATCTAAGTAAAATTAAATAAAAACTCACAGAATATTCCTTTTATGTCATATTTAACGAAACAATGATAAAAGAAGGTTTGCTGGCGAAATATACATTATGCGTATATCTATATGTATTTTCAAAGTAACAACACACACATATACATTTATATATGTGAAAATATGATTGCAAGTTTACCATATGTATATTTAAATATGCTTGCATAAATTCATGTGGTCTCACATAGAAATATAAATAGGCGTATAAGAACATCTACATAAACGTGCACACACTAAAAGAAGCAACATATAAGATTCAATGTATATATTTTTCAGATTCTCTGTTTATTGATTCCCATCAATTCAGCTGTCAGAACTGAATGTGCTTCGGCGGGCACTTCATATTGGTAGCGAGTACGCCTTTGGCCATAACAGTCCTTTTTTTGTATTGATGCAGAAGAGAGATATTAAAGGCCAAAATTAATGGCTGTCTTATCTACACTGTAAAAGGCTGTGACATTATTAAACAAAGGATAACCAATTGTGGTTTACTCAAGTCAAAACTTATTCAAATGCATTGTTTGCCGAATAGTATATACCTTTATACCAATATTGGGATACCATTTTGCGTGCTCCTGCCACGATCCCGCTCAAAAGACAAGGTTTACTGATATACTTTCTGGCTGAATATTCAAAAGATATCCAACCATGACATAAGCTATTATTGTTAATACTGTTTATTATAAAAACGGAGCATTTACTTAAATATTTGTGTCTATATAAATAACGTATAACAATCGAATATATTAAAATAATCGTCGGACTTTGTCCATTTCATGACGTCATTTGTTTACGTTTAGACACTCTTCGAGCAGATATGATCATTCTAGAGAAATCATGGAAGATTGTAGTTTGAAAGCAGTAAAATCGACCTTGGTAACCAGACACTCTTCTGTAGCTAAACTAGTAGAGCACATCAGGCTATATGATGGTTCGTTTCCTGTCGTAGGACACATATATTCTCAGGCGTTCAGGCCGGTAAATGTTGTTAATACTGTTTATTATAAACAGAGTATTTACTTAAATATTTGTGTCTATATAAATAATGTATAACAATAAAATATCTTAAAATAATTGCCGGACTTTGTCCATTTCGTAGTGTGTGAAGTCATTTGTTTACGTTTAGATACGCTTCGAGCAGATATGATCGTTTGAGGGATAAGCATGGATATCAGTGCAGGGATCAAAGTGAAAAAAACATTACTACGAAAGATAGGAAGTTGTAGAAAGCCATGATCATTCATTTACTGAAGGAGACATTGGATCGGACGACGTGGCAATATTGAATGGCCACCAAGTTCATCTGACTTAATACCAATGGACTTCGGGAAATTATGGAAGATTGTAGTTTAAAGCAGTACAATCGACCTTGCTAACCAGACGCTCCTCTTTAGCTAAACTGGTATAGCACGTCAGGCTATATGACGGTTGCGTGTAAGATACTGGTTCAATTCCTGTCGGAGGACATATTTTCTATGAAAATTTCTCGGACGTTCAGGCCGGTAAATGTTGTTAATACTGTTTATTATAAAAACAGAACATTTACTAAAATATTTGTGTCTATATAGGTAATGTATAACAATAAAATATATTAAAATACGTAAATATAAAAGGTGGGCCAGAAGTAGGTATACAACTGTTTATTTATATACTGACACGACTTATTTTTTTAATTGGTAGGGCCACAATTCAGAAGAAGAGCTAGCTTCGTTGAACTGTTTTTTTTCAACAAGATGGGGCACCTCCTCATTATGCTTTTGCAGTAAGAGACTACCTTGATCAAACCTTCCCACGACATCGGATCGGACGACATGGCAGAACGGAATAGCCACCAAGTTAATCTGACTTAACATCTGACTTCGGGTTTTTGTTTGTGGGGGTGTAGTAAAGAATAAGGTTTATAAGAAAAATGCCCACACAGTAGACGAATTAAAAGTGTGACGAAAGATAAAGTTACTTACCGCGACAAACGGCACGTGTGTTCTATAGAAGACAAAATAACTCAAATAAGTTGTGGCAGCTGTTGCCATAAATGCATCTCGGAGATGCTAATATTTTTTGTTTTCTCCAACTGTCGACCAATGAAAAGAAATTATTCCGGTTTGTGTTCTCGAACGGGAGAGCAGTTTTTTTCTATTTTGTCCATCGGCTTGCGAGTGTTGCCCTGTATGTTGGAATTCTGACGTTTACATATATTGGGATTTTTGACAATGATCCTGATATTCATGACTTCGACATTTCTTTCTGCCCCACGCCGGATCTTCCAGTTTGGACTTGCAATTTTTTCATTTCCTTTTGAAACTGAGTTTCCATATCTGTAGTTGAAGGCACGCAATCGTCTTCAAATATATATTCAGTTGAAGCCATAATTGTATTCAAAATATTTAAATTTCGCCATGAAATAACCCATAGAAGTGTTGATGCGCCGCTAAACAAAATCAACCACAATCAACTCTCTGATATATGTGATATTGAAATCTAAATGTGTGTTGGAACACAGAAAAATGCCTCCCAAAATCTAATCAAAGTATTAATTGATTGATCGATTCGTTTTTACGGCTTATCAAACCATTGCAGTTTAAAACCAGAAAAAAATCTATTTTTAGATTGTAAGAATTTATTTTTTGAGATAATCATAGCTGGAGGGAGAAGAGATGGTTTCATGCCTTTCCCAATGATATTTACGCGAAAGTGAATGTGACGAAACCAACAAGAATTTGAACTCGGCTCTCCGAGTTACAATTCCAAGCCATTATCAATTACACCATCGCACGTTCAAGCTTAAAACACTTGGTATATCCATGCCTTCACCCATGCAGGTACTTAACTTCTGTGATCGTACGGGAACCAATGTTTCATCATGATGCGGCCGTAAGCCACCAGTCGTTCACTTTCTGAGCGACTGATCGGTTCAACTCTCTGTCTGAGGGAGGGAGAGGAACCCGAAGGAGGCTACGCCGAAGGGCGGAGTCTCCTTCGGGGAGGTAAAACCGGCCCTGAACCCGTTGATGCGGGTTCAAACGGGCATATTTTTGGGCCGAGCCCACGGGCTCGGGAAACCCACAATAAACAACCGACCTTGTGTCACATGTTGCCCCAGTGGGGGGGGGACTCAATATCGTAAGCCACAAAGTATTATGAAAGAGGAAAAGTTCGTAGGAAACAAAATATTGCTAACCTGTTATGTGATACCAATCCGCCTATACTGTGTTGAATGCAGAATAATCTAATAGATGAAGAAGAGACTTGAAGTAAAAGGTGTGGTTCTACAGAAGGATGCTGAGAATATCTCGGACTGAACATGAGAGTAACGATGACGCTTTAAGGAAAATAAAACAAAAAGATACTTAGAATCAGAAAGAAGCAGTTTAACTTTCTAATGAAGATAGAATCTGGCATTCACAGGACATATTGAAGGCACAAGCAGCAGATGGAAACAGAAAGTAATCTACCTAAAAAGCTTGTCTAAATGTATATCAATACAGGGATCAAAGAGAGAAAAAAAACATTACTACTAAAGATGGGAAGTTGTAGAGAGCCATGATCATCTACATACCGAAGGAAAATGGTGCATAAAAGAAGAACCGAATTATCGAAAATTATCAATCAAATTCTGCGACGATACAAAATCTGTAACAGAGAGGTCAGTGGAAATCGAAGATTAAACAAAGAAACGTTTTCAAAAAGTATGAAAAGGGAAGTTGTAGAGAGCTATGATCATTCACGCACTGAAGGAACACGGTGCATAAAAGAACCGAATTATCGAAGATTATCAACCAAATTCTGGGTCGATACAAAATCTGGAACAGAGAGGTAAGCGGAAATCGAAATTTAAACAAAGAAATATTTTCAAAAAGTATGAAAAATCTAAAATAGATGATTTTTTTGTTTTTTTTTCCTGGGGCAAAATTATTCTGCAGTTTAGAACAAAGAAACAAAAATTAAGTATTTTCATGAGGTCCGATTAAAAAAAAACAACAACAAAAAAAAAAACATCCCAAAAAAACAGAATCCAGTAGAACTTGAACCGCCCCACCCCCCAAAAAAGAAGTTAAAAGCAAAAATCCTGACTGCAAACGAGTCCCACTTTGTAGAACTTTGCCTCAGTGTTATTCGTAATTTTTAATTTTCGAAGATGTTTGATTAGAAATCGGAATTAAAATAGAGAAACAAATGACAATCCACGTAAAGACGATTAAGTAAATAATCCCATCATAAGTTTACCGAAAATCGAAGATAAAGAATGAATCTAGAGAAAAACATAATAAAAGAAAAAACATTTCGGAGAAAATAGAAAAAAATCTTGAAATAGTCGGGAGTTTGTGCGTTGGAAAATTATTGAATGTTTGAAATGAAAGCTTAAAGATACTAATCGAAATGTAAAAAAATAAAGGCAGATAGGTTTTAAAATGTCAGATTAAACATTGACATTTACAAACTAAATTCAGAGTGAGAAAAAGAATCAGATACAGAAGGACATAGAGAAAGAGGCACGGAAACATTTAGAGAGATAGGCCGATAGAGAGCGAGAAAGAGGCTGATAGAGAGATAGGCAGATAGAGAGCGAGAAAGAGGCTGATAGAGAGATAGGCAGATAGAGAACGAGAAAGAGGCTGATAGAGAGATAGGCAGATAGAGAACGAGAAAGAGGCTGATAGAGAGATAGGCAGATAGAGAACGAGAAAGAGGCTGATAGAGAGATAGGCAGATAGAGAGCGAGAAAGAGGCTGATAGAGAGATAGGCAGATAGAGAGCGAGAAAGAGGCTGATGGAGATAGGCAGATAGAGAGGAGAAAGAGGCTGATAGAGAGATAGGCAGATAGAGAGCGAGAAAGAGGCTGATAGAGAGATAGGCAGATAGAGAACGAGAAAGAGGCTGATAGAGAGATGGGCAGATAGAGAATGAGAAAGAGGCTGATGGAGAGATAGGCAGATAGAGAGCGAGAAAGAGGCTGATAGAGAGATAGGCAGATAGAGAGCGAGAAAGAGGCTGATAGAGAGATAGGCAGATAGAGAGCGAGAAAGAGGCGATAGAGAGATAGGCAGATAGAGAGCGAGAAAGAGACTGATAGAGAGATAGGCAGACAGAGAGCGAGAAAGAGGCTGATAGGAGATGGGCGGATAGAGAACGAGAAAGAGGCTGATAGAGAGATGGGCAGATAGAGAACGAGAAAGAGGCTGATAGAGAGATAGGCAGATAGAGAGCGAGAAAGAGGCTGATAGAGAGATAGGCAGATAGAGAACGAGAAAGAGGCTGATAGAGAGATAGGCCGATAGAGAGCGAGAAAGAGGCTGATAGAGAGATAGGCAGACAGAGAGCGAGAAAGAGGCTGATAGAGAGATAGGCAGACAGAGAGCGAGAAAGAGGCTGGGAGAGAGATAGGCAGACAGAGAGCGAGAAAGAGGCTGATAGAGAGATAGGCAGACAGAGAGCGAGAAAGAGGCTGATAGAGAGATAGGCAGACAGAGAGCGAGAAAGAGGCTGATAGAGAGATAGGCAGATAGAGAGCGAGAAAGAGGCTGATAGAGAGATAGGCAGACAGAGAGCGAGAAAGAGGCTGATAGAGAGATAGGCAGACAGAGAGCGAGAAAGAGGCTGATAGAGAGATAGGCAGATAGAGAGCGAGAAAGAGGCTGATAGAGAGATAGGCAGATAGAGAGCGAGAAAGAGGCTGATGGGGAGAGATAGGCTGACAGAGAGCGAGAAAGAGGCTGATAGAGAGATAGGCAGACAGAGAGCGAGAAAGAGGCTGATGGGAGAGATAGGCTTATAGAGAGCGAGAAAGAGGCTGATAGAGAGATAGGCAGATAGAGAGCGAGAAAGAGGCTGATAGAGAGATAGGCAGATAGAGAGCGAGAAAGAGGCTGATAGAGAGATAGGCAGATAGAGAGCGAGAAAGAGGCGGATAGAGAGAGAGAGAGAGAGAGAAAGAGGCTGATAGAGAGATAGGCCGATAGAGAGCGAGAAAGAGGCTGATAGAGAGATAGGCAGATAGAGAGCGAGAAAGAGGCTGATAGAGAGATAGGCCGATAGAGAGCGAGAAAGAGGCGGATAGAGAGAGAGAGAGAGAGAGAAAGAGGCTGATAGAGAGATAGGCAGATAGAGAGCGAGAAAGAGGCGGATAGAGAGAGAGAGAGAGAGAAAGAGGCTGATAGAGAGATAGGCAGATAGAGAGCGAGAAAGAGGCTGATAGAGAGAGAGATAGAGAGAGAAAGGTTGATAGAAAAAGAAAGAGGGAGATAGAGAGGGGAAGAGAGAGAGAGAGAAGCTGATAGAAAGAGAAAGAAAGAGGCCGAAAGAGAGAGAAAGAAGTAGTGAGAGAGACAGAGAAAGAAGCAGAGAGAGAGAGAGAGAGAGACGGAGAAAGAGGTAGAGAGAGACAGAAGAAGAGGCAGAGAGAAACATGCAGAGTGAGAAAGAGGGAGGGAGAGAGAAAGAGGGATAGAGAAACAGAGAGTGAGAGAAAGAAGGAGAGCAAGAAAGGGAAAGAGAGAAACAGAGAGTGAAAGAGACAGAAAGAGGCAGAGAGAGACATACAGAAAGAGGCAGTGTGTGTGTGTGTGTGTGTGTGTGTGTGTGTGTGTGTGTGTGCTATAGAATATGTGTTGTTTTCTACCATTTTCCTTGCCTTCAATATGTTCTGTGAGTATCAGACTCTCCAAGTCATCTTTCCTCATTATGTGCCCTAGAAATTTCAACTGGCTCTTTCTCGATATTAATTATGCATTGTTTTTGTTTCCATTTACTGTTAAACTTTGTCGTTGCTCACATATTCAGTACATGATATTCTCAACAGCCTTCTGTAGAGCTACATTTCTGTTCCTTCAAGTATCTTTATCTGCGAGGGAATTGTCCATCATTCACTGCCATATAGGAGGACTGATATTCCATAAAATGTAAAACAAAGGAGAAAATTAGAAAGCAAGTGAAGAAGTGGATAAAATACATTTTTTACAGCAATGTTCACTCTTTACAAGGGAGCCACTCGAGGTAGAGGGCTACGTTAGGAGGTAATTTGTGCGAATAGGAGAGGAAGATAACGGTTAACCCTAGCCTTCAACAGGTTAAGATTGTAGTGATCGTGGAAACATCCTCTTGGGAGTCGGTTCCACAAAGCAGCGATTCGCTGGAAGAATCTGTTCAAGTGTAACTTACTCCTCACCGATCAAATACAGAGGGAATGTAAGTGGTTTGCTACTATGTGCAAATATATGGAAAACAAAATGATTTCAAAATATATTGAATGAATATTGCCAAAAATAAATAAATGAATATAAAAAAATATAAATAAATATATAAATAAATATAAATAAATATAAAAATAAATATAAATAAATATATAAATATAAAATAAATAAATATTGCTTAGATTTTTTAATACGGTAGATGTTCTCTTATCCCAACTTCTCAGTGTTGCTATTTAGGTATTTTACATTCAAATATTTTTCTTTTCTTTGCAGATAATTGTAAGTAACTTGAAATTTTTCAATCCATAATGTTTTACACAGAAGAAACTTCAACTGGAAGGAAAAGGGAAATAAATTCTTTCATGTTGCGTCAGAAATTAGAAAAAAACTGGACAAAGTTTCTAATTCGTTGAATTTGCAAATTAACAAACAAGGATTTCAGAATCTGAACGAAATACTAAAACTTGCCCTTGAAGATGGTCCACTGAATATTCTCACTTCGGATGACTTCAAAAATGAAGACGCTAAGAAATTACAAAAGAGTTCGACGATAGAATCGCTTCAAAATGATTTGGATTGTCAAGAAATAGAGGAAGAATCAAATTCTTCCGATAATGGTGAAGATATGAAGAAAACTGGGACTCAGTAGAAAAAGCTGTTGATCAGGTCATCAGGGAGAAAATAATCTTTGTTCAGTAGTACAAAATGTACGAGTGCACGTCATTCGCAGAAATTTTTATTCCTTACTGTGAAAAAACTCAAACATCGAAAAGTAAGTAAAATGAGAAAAGAAATAAGAAAGACAATTTAAAATAAAACTTATTTAGCATTAAATATTACAAATTAATATTTACTTTCATGAGACACGTAATCTTTCATATATTGCGATGAGTTCTTTTTTTTTGTGAAGTTATAATTCTATTACACATACCATATTATATTCGAAGCCGTCTTCATATCGGTACTACTCTCAAGTTCCAATGTGAGGAGTTCTACTGTAATTGAAAGTGATTTTTTATAAAACAGTATAAACACTAAGATTAATAAGGAATTTTCTATCTTATAAAGACGATATATTTATATTGATTTATAGAAGAAGCAATAAATGGCATGAAAGAAACAAAGATGCTAAGTTTTATTAAGTGTTAAATGGTAAAAAAAGAGTATTTTTTAATCATTTCACCCTAAGCAAGGCGATAAATCCACAAAGACGCAAGAAAAAATAATGAGAAAGAGGCATAGAGAAAGAAAGAGAGGGAGAGGCAGAGAGAAAGAGATAAAGATGCAGAGAGAAATAAAGAGGTAGAGAGAGAGATAAAGAGACAGAGAGAGATAAAGAGGCAGAGAGAGAGAGAGAGAGAGAGATAAAGAAGCACAGAGAGAGTGATAACACAAACATAGAGAGAGATAAAGAAGCATACAATGAGAGTTAAAGAGGCATAGAGAGAAAGAGAGAGAGAGAGTAAAAGAGGCATAGAGAAGGAAGCATGTATAGAGAGAAGCATAAAGAGAGAGAAGCATAGAGAGGGAGACATAGAGAGAAAGCAGAGAGAGAAGGATAAAGAAAGTAGGCTATATAGAGAGAAGTATGGAGAAAGAGAAAGAAGCAGAGAGAGAGAGAGAGAGACAGACAGACAGACAAAGAAGCATAGAGAGAGACAAACAGTATAGTGTGAGAGAGAAACAGTGTGACAGAAAAAAGCATAGAGAGAGAGAGACTAAGAAGCTTAGTGGGAGAGTGAGACAAAGAAACGTAGAGGGAGAGAGAGAGAGAGAGAGTACAAAAGGCATAGTTTGTGTGTGTGTGTGTGTGTGAGTGAGTGAGTGAGTGAGAGAAAGAGAGAGAGAGAAAGAGAGAGAGAGAGAGAGAGAGAGAGAGAGAGAGAAAAGCATAAAAAGCATAGAGAGAAAGAAAGATTATTAAGGAGAGAGGATAATAAATGAACCGGAAACAAAGAGACAGAAGATAACGATAGACATTGCATTTAAACTTTTGAAGATCAAAGTTGATTGGAAAAGAAGAAACCGGAAGAGAGTCCCACAATCGAGAAGTGCGAGAGAAGCTCTCATGCATTTGAAATGGAATCATTGAGAGAGAGAGAGAGAGAGAGAGAGAGAGAGAGAGAGAGAGAACGCATTATCTGGTATGATCAACAGGCTGAACAATTCCAGGAATCTCCAAACCTCGGTCACGATGACTTACGACTTTCTGCTAGCATAACCCTCAACGGCTCTCAAATATTTCCGCATAGCCAATTTCACTCAAAAGGCCTGTATCGTTTTCAGACACTTTCTAATGGTACCGTACGCTGAATTCGCCTATTCAGGCCATAACTCAAGAAGTTACTTTCCTGACAAATCGACCATGGTGAGATTCGAACTCTGGTCTCATGACCTTAAAGCTAACCTTCTGACCATCTTATTTCTTCATGTGCCGTATTTAAGAGATCTATTTTTATCCCGAAAATAGCTAAAAATCATTATTTTTAAGGGCTTTCTTTTCATCCCAGAAATGTTTCAAAAAGTAAAACGAGTTTTTTTATTTGCAAAGTTTACTTTTATGTCGTAAACTAGACTTTCTGAAAGTGAGGGTCACATAAAATTCAGAAGGCCCGCAAGTTCATTTGATAATTGTTTTTTTGTTTTAAATTTTATATTCTAGCTTCAGGATAATTATTTGCTGGCCATATCAATGGTTTCCTGTTGTAAAATAAAACTTCGCAATTGTACATTTCGAATGTAAACGAATCCACGAATTTCATACATGCTATATCCTTTTTCAGTGCTGACAAGACCTGTGAAGCTGTTCGAGACATGACGTCTTATACGATGCGTGTATATTTGAACACTAGCGTTCCGGAAATGTCAGGATATCACCAACCAAATTTTATTTACCAAAAAGACAACGTTCAGACCTCAATAATGACTGAAGCAGTCGAAATTGCTTGGACCAAACCAACCACCCAAAAAATAAAAAAAAATTGGACAGTTGAAACAATTTTTGTTTGCAGTTATACAAACAATCCGAAATTTATATAAAATATAATAATTAAGCAAACAGTTCTTATTCTTATATATATATATATATATATATATATATATATATATATATATATATATATATATATATATAATCGACTCTCCTGTCGCGTTCGACGTATGAGGTCAGGCCGATAAGTCCCCAGGAAACCGACATCCTGACACCGGCACATGAGATTTGTTTATAGTGGTGAAGGCCTTGTGCAGGACCAGCCACACTTTTGGAGGGACGAATACAGAAACCTGGTGCATGCCACAAGGTTCCCAAACGACCCTCCGCAGGTTTTGAATTCATATATATATATATATATATATATATATATATATATATATAAAGAACTCGTTAGGTAAATAATCCGAAGTTCTTTAGTATTTTTGTTTTTATTTTTAAAAAACAGTGCTCGATAAAAAAGCAGAGCCTAAATTATTATTATTAATTTAAAAATATGATTCTTCCGCTACATAAAAGTTCTCATGTTTCAAAAACAGGAGCTAAAAACTTCAATGTAATTATTAGAATTAAATTGAATTGAAGTACCAAGCTCTGTTTCGTCTTCAAGTAAAAATTTAAATTTAATTCTAATAATTATATTGAAGTTTTCAGCTCTTGTTTTTGAAACATGAGAACTCTTACGTAGCGGAAGAATCATATTTTTAAATTAATAATTATTTATATATATATATATATATGCGTATATATATATATATATATATATATATATATATATATATATATATATATATATATATATATATATATATATATGTACAAAATTTAATGATCGAGATAAAGAGTATAAAACTTAATATAACGAGACATATTAAAAAAAAAAAAAGCTGAAACAACCGGTTTCGCTCCCGCTCTTCAGGCTTCAACGGAGATTTAAAATTAACGCAGAAAAATGTACAATAAAAGGAATTGTAAGAAAAAAAAATGCAAAAGGAACTAGAGACAAATAACAGCAAGCCCCAACAAACACTCACGTTGTTTGCACAAAGAAGGCTTGCGGGACCCGATGTAAAGTGCCTCCAGAACCTTTAGATAAAATAAGTAGTGTTGTTTTTTCTCTGCTGAAGTTCGGATTATTTTTCAAACTCGGCCTATGTTTCGAGATGCGTGTAAAGACGTTCTCCCTCCCCATCAAATTAATTCAATTATTTACAAATACGTTTGTAGTTGCGGAGCCGACTACATAGGGAGAACAACTCAACGCTTAGACATGAGAATAAAACAACGCGTTCCTACAAAAATTAAAAACCACACCTTGCCTTTGAATGGACTCGTCCCGAACACCTATAGTTCCGCCATATGCGAACATCCATTAAAGAACAGAGATTGTGCAGCCAAATTTAGTGTTGACTGGTTCACCGTGTTGTCCCTGTCTCACTCTTTATTTCATCTGACGGTTATGGAGACACTTTACATCGGGTCCCGCAAGCCTTCTTTGTGCAAACAACGTGAGTGTTTGTTGGGACTCGCTGTCATTCGTCTCTAGTTACTTTTCATATTTTTTTTTTTTTTTTTTACAATTCCTTTTATTGTACATTTTTCTGTGTTAATTTTAAATCTCCCGTTAAAGCCTGAAGAGCGGGAGCGAAACCGGTTGCTTCACCCGTTTTTTTTTTAAATATGTTTCGTAATATTAAGTTTTATACTTTTATTTCGATCATATATATCTCAATTTAATTCAAATAATTATATTGAAGTTTTCGGCTCTTGTTTTGAAACATGAGACCTCTTATGTCGCGAGTTGGAATCATTTTTTTTAAATAAATAATTATATATATATATATATATATATATATATATATATATATATATATATTAGATCTAATATGGATTAGAATCTGACAGAATGATAGGATCAGGAAATAATAGGAAACGTTTATAGACTTAAGAGGTTTCGATTTTATTTAAGCTTCATCAGAAATGAAATGGTATTTTTTAATTTTTGTGATTGTTTTTCATTGGTTAAGTATACATCAGATGTACTGGGTTCGTTTTTTTAACGGTACATCTACTCTTTATGGGCCATTTAATGTCGAAATTTAGTTTTCTTAGGAGCATTAGTAATTTCCTTCACGAAAATATATTGCTGGCATTTTTACTCTAAAATTATTTATATTTTCATAATGTTTTGACCCCAGTTCGGGGGGTTAACTATTTGCTCAAAGCTGGGACCCTGTAGTGTAGACCTGGGAACAACAGCAATTAAGATGTAATTCCACGTTCCCCAAAAGCTCCCGTGTTCTTACTGCCGGGTGTAGTTTTTCGTCATACCAAGGATGTTATTGGTCTTGTCAGGTAATTTGAGTGTGTATAATCTTTGTGTTTCTGTACCATACTACCCTTCTCTTTTACTCGCTTTCTCTACGTCTCTATCTTTTCTCACTCACTCTCTCTCTTTACTATTCTACCTCTACGCTTCTCTCTCTATGCTCCTTTCTCTCTCTCTCTCTACCTCTCTTCAACAAAAATGGATGGCAACAAAAAGACATCATTTACTAAGGCCTAAAAAAAATAGGAAATTGGAGAGAGTCATGATCGCCATTGTCTGGAGTGGATATGGCATGGAGAAGAGAAGGGAAGATAAGAGAAGAGAGGAAAGGGAAGAGAGGAGAGAGAAAAGAGAATAGAGGAGAGAGGAAAGAGAAAAGAAGAGAGAGGAAAGAGTAGAGAAGAAAGAGAAAAGAGGAGAGAGGAAATAGAAGAGAGGAGAGAAGAAAGAGAAAAGAGGAGAGAGGAAAGAGAAAAGAGGAGAGAGGGAGAGGAAAGAGAAAAGAGGAAAGAGAAGGGAGAAGAGAGGAAAGAGGAGAGAAGAGAGAGGAAAGGGAAAAGAGGAGAGAGAAGAGAGGAAAGAGAATAGAGGAAAAAGTTTCAAGTTTCCTCTTTCTTGATTCCATTTTAATTTTCTTTCCGTCTATTTCTATTTCTTATTTACTGCATTCACTTTCTCACATTCATTTTCTTGCATTCGTTTTGTTTTTTTTATCAGCACTTTATCTCATTTTCCATCTTCAACTCTTTCTTCTTTTTCATGCCTCTCTTTTCGTTTACTGTCTTATTTTTACGAACATCAGTGTTTGATCGATAGAGTTTTTCTTCCGTTCTGACACAAAGATAATTGCCTTCTGAAGAGAAAATGAGTTTTTCTCTTAACAATTATTGCAACAAGTATTTTAACTTTTCATCCTCAGTTCTCTTTTTTTCAAACACAGTGGCGGGCGGGGGGGGGTGTTCAACGAACGTGTCTCTTGAATTCTTTGCTTTCACATCCTCCATGCTATTTCTTTCTTTTCGATGTCGTGCAGATCTTTGTAATCATCCTCCAACGCTTTTAGCAACAATATCTTTGCCAACAAAGACAAAAACTTCAATATTTAGTCTGAAACGTTAATACTGAGTAGGGGTACCCAATAATTGTTGCCTTGTGTCAAACTAAGCTAAGCTTAGTATATAACTATTAGGTGGCCTCGGTCCAGAGTAAAGTTTAGCGAGTAATACTGAGTAGTGAGTTCGATCCTCACTACGTAGCCAATACTTGTGGCGTGCGCAGAGTGTCGAAGGACAAAATGTCGAATGGATAAGGTGACAAACAGAAAGTGCCGAATGGGAAAAGAGTCGAACTAACTAAATAATGAAAGGCCAAAGAGTCGAATAAATATTTCATTCGAAACTTTATCCATTCGAAATGTGCAATCAACACTTTATCCATTCGAATATTTCATTCGACACGTTGTCTATTCAACACTTCGTCCATTCGACACTTTGTCCATTCAACACTTTATCCATTTGACACTTTGTCCATTTAACAGTTTATCCATTCGACACTTTGTCCATTCGACACTTTGTCCGTTCGACATTTTGTCCATTCGACATTTTGTCTTTCGACAATTTGTTCTTCGTCGCTCTGATCTACTGCCAAGAGAAGTTCTGCTACTTTCATTCCTTGGCAACAGTTGTCCTCTACCTTGAGTGACTCTTGGGCTTTCTATTCCATGAACGATAGTATATAGAAATATAACTACACAAGGGATGAAATCCATCTAAATCTACCCAACAGGAAATCTACATTTTTCAGGGGTAAATTTCATTTTTATTAATTGCTTAATTGATTATTTAAACCGAGTTTTTAAAATCATGACGATATGTTCGTTTTTACTTTGTTCAACATTTTGCCCTTTTGAAAGTTTGTCTTTTTGACATTATGTCCATTTGACATTTAGTCAGTTCGACTCTCTTTCCGTTCGGTTCTTAGTCAGTTCGACACTGACCGAATATCTACTTATGGACTCGTGTCAAATAATGATAAACTTTAGTAATAAATACTTTATATTTTTAGACCTAACCATCTAAACCAAATTAAAAACAATATTGAGTGTAATCATCAAGGGATCCGGGGGAAATAATGCAGTATTTTCCATTTTGTCCTTTGGAGTAATTCCCTTAGACGTGTGTTTGGCGTTATCGTTTTACAGGCTAATAAGGACATGAGACTAAATCTCTCATACGTAAATTTAGTGTTTATTCATTCGCTGATCGATTGGGTGTGTGGCTCTGGAGGTTTTCTTCGAATGTAGATCTCCTTCTCGTGAAGATGTTTCTAGCTGAGGTGTTCCACGTGTGCACATCCTAAGCACAGCTGAGTCGGCCATCTGTTTAAATGGCGAGAGAAGCCACGGACATCTTGTGAGGTACAAATTTGCATCTGGTGGCTAAGATGCTACATTTTAGATCAACCCCTGATGCGTTTGGCTTCTCTGACAATCTGGTGTGACACCAAGTGCAAATTATGTTTTCCTTGCAAATGTGTTTTTACGCGGTGGGATTACTAGTTAATAATCCCCCCCCCCGCAACCGTCAACCTCACAACCGGTTTAAAAGTTGTCTTTCTCTTAATCTGGTTGCCAACCAAAGCCGAGGAAATGCACTTGGAAGAAGACGAGATGGACTCAAACTTTTCGTCGGAGTATTTGTGTTAAATCTTATGCAACTGCTGGAAGTTGAACCTAGCACGCTGATTCCATTTTGAGCGCAGATAACCGCTGTGCTACATCGTCTGGTGAACCTTGAATGATTCTTATCTAGGTACTTTTATTAGTTTTCTGTTATAAAGAATTATTACTAAACTCATTTTTTATTTATCATACATTCGTATGAGACAATACTTATTTTTGTCATTAAATTTTCTAAATAAAAGATTAACCCTCGAATTTCATTGTTTCTTCTTTTCACCACTGAGCTAAATTCAGGAACTTTGTTTTCGTAGTTCTTTCTTTTCGTAGATTGGTTGGTTGTTTTTGTTTAGCGGCATATCAACCTCTATGGGTTATTTAATGCCGAAATCAACATATTTTGTACTCATTTTTTTTTTTAGATAATAATAGTTTTATTAATACATATCTAGCTAATTAACACATAACTGGCGGGGAGAAGAAGGTGGATTCATGCCTTTCCCAATGGTATTTGGGCGTAAGTGAATGTAATGAACCCGACTGGAATTTGAACTCTGCTCTCTGATTAACAATTCCGAGCCATTATCCATTACACCACCTGTTTACTGCACCCATATAACTACTGACCAATCTCGATGTTGCTTAACTTTGTACGGGAAACGGTGTTTCAACGTGATGTAACTGTAATGTAGGTGTGTGATATTTTTCTACTGTCATTGGTTTGAAACCTTTGTACTAGCTGCTAACATGCACACACAAAACAAACAAAATTAATAAAGTCTGACACACAATCTGTTTGAACCGATAGGAAAACTATTTGGGAAAGACGTTAGAATAACGTAGTGCTGACAGCAAAACAAAGTTTTTGTTTTGTTACAATGATGTTATCCTTGTACAAGGCCCAAGAACCTGTCGAGGTAGAGAGTTTTATATCAAAAGGCAAAGTTTATGGGGCTATGGACGACTCCACATTTTTTTCGAATGTAATTTATATTTTTACGTTAACTTAATGTTTCTTATTCTCTCTCTCTCTATCTCTCTATTTTTTCCCTTAATTCTGCGACGTCTTTTTTCGTCTCTACTATGAAATTTAACTTGTTTTTACTAATTTTGTACTAAGACATTGTTATTTTTTTTCTCCGATGTCATAACCGGGAAGCTCCGAAAAAGTTAAAACTTACTTATTCCAAATTACAACATTTTTTAAAATTATCCCACCTACGCACAGGCATTCCTTCATTCACCGTTCTCTTTAATAATGTAAATTAAACACGGATTTTTTTTACAATAGAAGTAGATAGGTTCTTCTATCGCCCGGAACTTACTCCTCCCCCTTCTCTTGGACAGGTGTAGAGGCTCATCCCTTCTTTCTCGTATAGAAATGGTTCTCCGGTTTCTTTTCTCTTCTCAGGCCTTAAAAGTGGTTCTATCATTAGTTTCTTGTGATGTACCCGGTTGGTAGCAACGTCTTTTCATACTAAGAATACCGGGTTGTCAGTTTTCTGGTTGTTGTTCCCGACTGGTAGTTAGGTGCCCGAACGCTTGCATAGCGTCTTGAGAGGCTGCTCTGATCAACAGTTGCATAATATCGGTGTTCTTGCAGTGCCATGCCGCACATGGAAGTGTGTTCCTGCAGGTACCTCCGGTGGGCAACCCCGAGGCCACACTATGTTGCATTCTGCGCCATTTCTCTTCTGCATGTCACACCAAATGACCGACTGCTACTACTACCTTTTCCTTACCAATATAACACATCATGTCTATAAACAACTAAACATATAAACCTAAACCAGGTCAGCAAAAATTACTTCTCCAATATTCGTACCAACTTCGTACCAACTTCAGCAGTGTAGAATTGTTCCTTTTCGAAAAGTCTCCAGACATTCTATCTCTCTGCGAGACTGTTGAAACTTGACTAATGCATGGAATAATAATGTACTTAGAACAAAATGTATTGAAACAAGAAAGTGTACACAATATTTACATATAGTCTTTTGTATATTCCTGGTAAGACCGTTCCTGGAGAATGTGTTGACTGAGTCTCTTGATTCCTCCCTCTCTTCCCGGTACCAACCATATTTATATGGTCGGTACTCTACTATGCAAATTAGGTGGATCCTACCACAACAGAGACTAACCTTAACTTTTCTATTCCTTCCTCTGATTGCTCGATTCCTGGTTACCTCTTTCTACTTAGAAAGGACTCCAAAGTCCACATGCATGGCCTGGGAGTTTATGTCTGCGGACATCTCTCGCTGTCTAGGAAAATCTCTCTTGAATCTCCAGACCATTCTTTCTTGTGTCTCCGTCTCTCTGTATCTACTTAACCCAGCTACCTCTTCTTTCTGTACCGTACCCTTTCCTCCCAAGAATGTTGCGTGCAAGATATTATTTCCGATAATATAGACAAGGCCATCATCGCCCTACATCCGTTTGCAAACATATTCGTGTTCGGAGATTTTAACGCCCACCATACCAGGTGGCTTAAACATTCTGTCACTGACTTCGCTGGCATCCAAACATTCAACTTCTCAATCATTCAATCTCTCAGGTTGACTTCCCACACGCGTTTCCCTAGTAACCCTGACGGAAACGCCTCTCTTCACGATCTCTGTTTTAACTCTATCCCTGACTCTTGTCACCCCATTCATAAATTCGCGGCTGATGTTTACTCCTGGGTGAAAGTAGGCAGTGATGCCTTCATTCCAGCCAGGAAGTTAAACCGCGTTCATATCCCTGGTTCCTCCCCGCTTGCTCGGCCGCTATAACCCACTGGAATCACTTCTTCCGACAGTACCAGAGCGACATGTCCAATTGCAATAGACGTCTATGCTCGTAACGAATGTAAGCGTGTCTTCAATGAAGCCAAATTACTGTTTGCTGACAGAATGAGTCAGGGTATAGCATCTAGCAAGTTCGGTTCAAGAAATTATTGGGAGCTCTGCAAGAGATTATTGAAAAACAGCAAATGCTCAGTTTCTCTTTTATTCAACCAGTTCGAAGTTCTAACATCTAAGACAGATAAGGCTGAATGGTTTGCTGGGGAATTCTCATCCAACTCAACACTTGACAGGTCTGGAGTATCCATACCTGATTCCTCACCCCTAGAACTGATTCTCTAATGAGTGATATGGGCATAACTCCGTTGCTGGTCTCGGACATCATTTCTAAATTAGACCCCCATAAGACAAGTGGAGGTGATGGAATACCAGCCGTTGTCCTGAAGAAAGGTGCTCCTGAGCTGGTCCCAGTTCTCTCTAAACTATATAACTATTTCCTCAATGCTTCCTGCTTTCCAACTTGTCGGAATTCCTCGTCTGTAGACCCTGTTTTTAAGAACTCTGGAGAACCTTCTGACCCCTCTAACTACTATCAGTCTCCTACCACTTTTTGACAAAGTCGATACTGAAGTGGTTAAGCATCTTACTTCTCAAGACCTACTCTCTGACAAACAATATGGATTCCACTTTGCCCGGTCTACCGCTGATATGCTTACGGCTATAACTGGATATATATATATATATATATATATATATATTTCGATAAACGTGCAATCAATTTACAAATTAAATGAATTATTCATACAAAAACAAATGCAAAGGTTAATGATTTAATTGGCGAGAAATTCATCGTCGCAAACAATTCAAATAATATACAAAAAAACCCGAACCTGTTATGAATGAAAAGATCCTTGTTTCTATAAATTTCTGTCGCATTAGTTCTTATTTTTACTACAAACTTTCGTCTGTTCCTACAGACATCTTCAGGTATGGAATAGATGTTGTTCTTGTTTTTTTCTCTCAGTAATAAGAGGACAACGAAAATATATGTATTGTTGTATCCGAAAAATGCTATTAGAAATGAGTTATTGTTTTTGGAGCGTGCAGTAGCAACGCTGAGTTTGATTTTAAATTTTACAGTTGTGCGTTTTTGTACAAATATGATGATAAGCGAATTTTTTACTGGTAAATTTTCTGTCAAAGTTGCATGAACTATATTGTTCAATAATTACAGTAATGTCGCACTTATTATCCAAAAGTCGCACTTGGATCAGTTATTTTAAATGCGATAAACGTGCAATCAATTTACAAATTCATGAATTATCCATACAAAAACAAATGCAAAGGTTAATGATTTAACATATATTTTCGTTGTCCTCTTATTACTGAGAGAAAAAACAAGAACAACATCTATTCCATACCTGAAGATGTCTGTAGGAACAGACGAAAGCCTGTAGTAAAAATAAGAACTAATGCAGCAGAAATTTATAGAAACAAGGATCTTTTCATTCATAACAGGTTCGAGGTTCGGGGTTTCTGTATATTATTTGAATTGTTTGCGACGATGGATTTCTCGCCAATTAAATCATTAACCTTTGCATTTGTTTTTGTATGAATATTTCATGAATATATATATATATATATATATATATATATATATATATATATATATATATATATATATATATATCATGCTCTTGATAAGAACGGCGAAGCTCGAGTTGTAGCTCTAGACATCTCAAAGGCGTTTGACAGGGTTTGGCATGCTGGTCTTCTGTGTAAGCTTCGGAGCTATGGCATTATAGGACGACTATTTGATTTCATCCAATCATTTCTATCAAATCGTGAAATGAATGTCGTTCTGAACGGGCACGCTTCCAGATTATTTCTTATGAATGCGGGTGTCCTCCCCCAAGGCTCTATCCTGGGTCCTACATTGTTTCTGATCTTCATCAATGATCTTCCTGTCATCAGCTTCCAAGTAGGCATCTATACTGCCATTTACTCCTATCTCAATAGTAAACCCGGCCATTAGCAAGATTGATGCTAGACTCCAGCAGAATAGCTCACTGCATCTTCTTGGCCTTACGCTTTCGAATGACTACATTGAACAATTACAACTACATTGTATCAATAGCTGCATCTGCTGCAAGGAAGGTTGGTTCACTGTGTTGTGCCAAAAGATTTTTCTCGTCAGAGTCCATCTTATCTACTAATCTACCATTCGTCTGTGCACTACTGCCATATCAGGTCTGATTCCCCAGCTGTTCATCTCGAGGTTCTCAACAAAATCCAAAGAAGGATCTGCAATGTAATCGGTCCTGACCTGGCATCTCGACTTCAGTTACTTTTTTCACAAGCATGATGTGACTTCCCTCTGTCTTTTCTACAAATATTTTCATGGCAACTGTTCTGTTGAGCTTTTTTCCCTGATGCCCTGACTACATAAATTTAAACGTGCTACTAGACTAGAATCTATGCCTCGCCCTTTTATTGATGAAATAGTTAAATGTAACCGTCACTTCTACTCTAACAGCTTCTTTTCTCGCCTGTGGAAATCCCTTTCGTTTACTTGTCTTCCTGATAACTACAATCTTCAGAAATTAAAATGCATCGTAAATCGCCATCTTCTGATGTCTTGAACCCCATTCATCTTTTATCCCTTCCTCATTCCTTCTATATAGTTTTTTCCTTCACCTTCACTCTGTGCAGCCTTCTGCGAACCAGTGGCACTCCCGCCTTGCTTGATGTGAAATGCTTAAAAATATGGGGAAGGTCACGTTTAAACCTAGCCTGGATCAGATTAATATTGAAGGGATCGAGGAAGCCAATTTTGGCAGTCTGTTCCACAAAGCAGCGCTTGGTGAGAATTTGTTTTCTATGGCTTAACTCTTTGCAGGTTATTTAAAGCAGAAAATATTTTTAGATTGCAAGAGTTTTTGGACGTAATGTGTGCATGTGTGTGTGTGGGGGATAATGATTTCGTGATACAAGTAAGCTCTGTTTCATCTTCAAGCGAAACCTTTGGAAACCGAAATTTTTCGGATTCCAAAGATTTCGCTTGAAGATGAAACAGAGCTTGATACTTTAATTCAATTTAATTTTAATAATTATTTTGAAGTTTTTGGTTCTTGTTTTTGAAACATGAGAACTGTTATGTAGCGAAGGAATCATATTTAAAAAAAATAATTATATATATATATTGACCACTAATATTATCAATATATATATATATATGTGTGTGTGTGTGTGTGTGTGTGTGTGTGTGTGTGTGTGTGTGTGTGTGTGTGTGGTGGTGAGGGTGTGTAACACTTATCATAGAGCCCACAAACTGTCGGGCCAACAAACAACTTTTAAAATGTCTCATGGATAATGATGGTTTTGCGTTTTTGTGAAGGCATGTGTTAGAGAGAAAGCGGTAAGTACGTGAATTTATCTACTTATGCAAGTTAAATTGTTCTAATGTTATATCGATATAACCTTGGTCGGTCAGTCGTTTCCTCCCTTTTGAAGGTGGGCATTAATGGCCGGAACCTAAAGCGTGCTTCACATCGTTTCCAGACCACAGCTCAACAGGCGTCGAGTTAGATCTTTTCAAGATCCAAAATAAATAAAGTTAAATAAAACCATGCTTGCAACACAATGCTACTTCAGAAATCTGTTTACCTTCCATTCTACGTCATTGATAACGGTCGCTATGAGAGCGTTGTGTATTTTAACAAAACATTGAAAATTTCAGTTACAGTTGCAAAAGACTGACACGCATACAAAAACAATACCCTGTTCGGTGCAAAAGCTGGTGGTGGCGCCAGGGGTGGCAGTGCCGCCTTAGCCACCGAAACTGTTACCTCCCCTGGTTAGCGGCTGACGCAGGCAAGGTATCGCACGTGCTTTCACACGTTATATGTAAAGAATAATCAATAGAAAACAAATTCATGATTACAATAAATAGAAAATGAATTTACTTTCAAAAGGAGTTTTAAGCGTGTGATCTTTTTTATTTTTTTAGTTATCTTCTGACGAATGTGAAGTTCAGCACCTCACCTTTTTCTTCCTCGTTTTCATTTTCACTTCTTTCCTGTGTTGTGTCTCTACAGGACGTGGACAATCATGGCGCTTCACAACTTCCTGTATTTGTGTTTTGCTAAGTAACACGTGACTCTTTAACATCCATCTTTTGCATTGTTCTACCATGGTAGAGTAATGGATAGCGGAATCGGAGAGCCGAGTTCGAATTCCAGTCGAATCCATTACATTCACTTACGTGCTAATACCCATGGGCAATGTATGAATCCATTTCTTGTGGATAAATAGCACGACAGACCGGGTTCTATAGCCTTGGATGTCCACTGGTGCACCGCAGAAAGAAATGGCAAGCTACTGCGGGGGAAAAAATCTGCCCCGTCAGTCGTATTTCGAAAGATACATGATCGCCTACGCGTCTATCATGCATGGCACATAACTGACTGACTGACCATCGACTTACACAAACACTTAAAAAACATTACATACTGTCTCCTCTGCTTTTCAATGTTCTGTGTGTGTTAAATTTTCTAGGCCCCCTTTATTGAGGTTCACATAAATTTTAACTCATTCTGATTGTAAGTATAAACGTCCTTTTAGTTTTCATTATCTTTAAAACTTCCCTATAACTCAGGTTTGTCCAGTGTATTCATATCAAATGTTGCTTCAAGCCTTATTTGTCAAGCGATTGCCCAACATGTATATCGGACATTAGATATGGCATAGCAGTTCAGCCCTTTTTTCTTTGCTTATAACTATATTTTCCTATGTTTTAATACTTTACTTAGTTTCCGGAAAGCATTTTTCTCTATTGCTGTGCGTTTTCCGATTTACGCATAACTTTATCTCTCATCTTTTATTCACTACAAAGGCAGTTAAATTTCAGTACCTGTATGATTCTGACATCCTCATATATGTAGAGTGCATCTGTCTCTTTTACTGACAGCCGTGCATGTTGTCTTCAACAATTAGCTTCTAATTGTAAACTTTTATTCTGATATTAATTTTTTTTCGATGATTTTCTCCTTCACTTGTAAATTATTTGTATTTTTTTGGTTTCTCCTCCTTCCATTTTATTTTATTCTTTTGATAGTTTCTATTTCTTCTTCGTTTTCGCTTATGTCTTCTAATTTTACTCTTCTACACTTCTTTTTTTCCGATTAAATTCTTTCTATTCTTGCGCCAATCATTATAAATGTTAATCTTCCTGTCTCATTTCTTATTTCTGTACCTTCCAGTTCTACTCCTACTCTCTCGCAAAGTCATATATATTTATTCCAACTCTCTCTCTCTCTCTCTCTCACTCTCTCTCTCTCACTCCCTGTCTTATTTCTTCATCCCGACTCTCTCTCTCTTTCCGTGTTATTTATTCATTCTGACTCTCTTTCTCTGTTTTATTTATTCACTCCGACTCACTGTCTCTCCGTCTTATTTCTTAATCCTGACTCTCTCTCTTCCCGTCTTATTTATTCAGACTCTCTCTCTCTTCCCGTCTTATTTATTCAGACTCTCTCTCTCTTCCCGTCTTATTCATTCCAACTCTCTCTCTTCCCGTCTTATTTATTCAGACTCTCTCTCTTCCCGTCTTATTCATTCCAACTCTCTCTCTTCCCGTCTTATTTATTCAGACTCTCTCTCTTCCCGTCTTATTTATTCAGACTCTCTCTCTTCCCGTCTTATTTATTCAGACTCTCTCTCTCTTCCCGTCTTATTCATTCCAACTCTCTCTCTTCCCGTCTTATTCATTCCAACTCTCTCTCTTCCCGTGTTATTTATTTAGACTCTCTCTCTTCCCGTGTTATTTATTTAGACTCTCTCTCTTCCCGTGTTATTTATTCAGACTCTCTCTCTTCCCGTCTTATTCATTCCAACTCTCTCTCTTCCCGTGTTATTTATTTAGACTCTCTCTCTTCCCGTCTGATTTATTCAGACTCTCTCTCTTCCCGTCTGATTTATTCAGACTCTCTCTCTTCCTGTCTTATTTATTCAGACTCTCTCTCTTCCTGTCTTATTCATTCCAACTCTCTCTCTTCCCGTCTGATTTATTCAGACTCTCTCTCTTCCCGTCTTATTTATTCAGACTCTCTCTCTTCCCGTCTTATTCATTCCAACTCTCTCTCTTCCCGTCTGATTTATTCAGACTCTCTCTCTTCCCGTCTTATTTATTCAGACTCTCTCTCTTCCCGTCTTATTCATTCCAACTCTCTCTCTTCCCGTGTTATTTATTTAGACTCTCTCTCTTCCCGTGTTATTTATTCAGACTCTCTCTCTTCCCGTCTTATCTATTCAGACTCTCTCTCTTCCTGTCTTATTCATTCCAACTCTCTCTCTTCCCGTCTTATTTATTCAGACTCTCTCTCTTCCCGTCTTATTTATTCAGACTCTCTCTCTTCCAGTCTTATTCATTCCAACTCTCTCTCTCTTCCCGTCTTATTTATTCAGACTCTCTCTCTTCCCGTCTGATTTATTCAGACTCTCTCTCTTCGCGTATTATTCATTCCAACTCTCTCTCTTCCCGTCTTATTCATTCCAACTCTCTCTCTTCCCGTGTTATTTATTTAGACTCTCTCTCTTCCCGTGTTATTTATTTAGACTCTCTCTCTTCCCGTCTTATTTATTCAGACTCTCTCTCTTCCCGTCTTATTCATTCCAACTCTCTCTCTTCCCGTCTTATTTATTCAGACTCTCTCTCTTCCCGTCTGATTTATTCAGACTCTCTCTCTTCCCGTCTTATTCATTCCATCTCTCTCTCTTCCAGTCTGATTTATTCAGACTCTCTCTTCCTGTCTTATTTATTCAGACTCTCTCTTCCTGTCTTATTTATTCAGACTCTCTCTTCCCGTCTTATTTATTCAGACTCTCTCTCTTCCCGTCTTATTCATTCCAACTCTCTCTTCCCGTCTTATTCATTCCAACTCTCTCTCTTCCTGTCTTATTTATTCAGACTCTCTCTCTTCCCGTCTTATTCATTCCAACTCTCTCTCTCTTCCCGTCTTATTTATTCAGACTCTCTCTCTCTTCCCGTCTTATTCATTCCAACTCTCTCTCTTCCCGTCTTATTCATTCCAACTCTCTCTCTTCCCGTCTTATTTATTCAGACTCTCTCTCTCTTCCCGTCTTATTCATTCCAACTTCTCTCTCTTCTTGTGTTATTTATTTAGACTCTCTTCCCGTCTGATTTATTCAGACTCTCTCTTCCTGTCTTATTTATTCAGACTCTCTCTCTTCCCGTCTTATTCATTCCAACTCTCTCTCTTCCCGTCTTATTTATTTAGACTCTCTCTCTTCCTGTCTTATTTATTCAGACTCTCTCTCTCTTCCCGTCTTATTCATTCCAACTCTCTCTTCCCGTCTTATTCATTCCAACTCTCTCTTCCCGTCTTATTTATTTAGACTCTCTCTCTTCCCGTGTTATTTATTTAGACTCTCTCTCTTCCCGTCTTATTTATTCAGACTCTCTCTCTCTTCCCGTCTTATTCATTCCAACTCTCTCTCTTCCCGTGTTATTTATTTAGACTCTCTCTCTTCCCGTGTTATTTATTTAGACTCTCTCTCTTCCCGTCTTATTTATTCAGACTCTCTCTCTCTTCCCGTCTTATTCATTCCAACTCTCTCTCTTCCCGTGTTATTTATTTAGACTCTCTCTCTTCCCGTGTTATTTATTCAGACTCTCTCTCTCTTCCCGTCTTATTCATTCCAACTCTCTCTCTTCCCGTCTTATTCATTCCAACTCTCTCTCTTCCCGTGTTATTTATTTAGACTCTCTCTTCCCGTGTTATTTATTTAGACTCTCTCTCTTCCCGTCTTATTTATTCAGACTCTCTCTTCCCGTCTTATTCATTCCAACTCTCTCTCTTCCCGTGTTATTTATTTAGACTCTCTCTCTCCGTGTTATTTATTTCTCTCTCCTGTCTTATTTATTCAGACTCTCTCTCTCTTCCGTCTTATTCATTCCAACTCTCTCTCTTCCCGTCTTATTCATTCCAACTCTCTCTTCCCGTCTTATTCATTCCAACTCTCTCTTCCCGTGTTATTTATTTAGACTCTCTCTCTTCCCGTCTTATTTATTCAGACTCTCTCTCTCTTCCCATCTTATTCATTCCAACTCTCTCTCTTCCCGTCTTATTTATTTAGACTCTCTCTCTTCCCGTCTTATTCATTCCAACTCTCTCTCTTCCCGTCTTTTTTATTCAGACTCTCTCTCTCTTCCCGTCTTATTCATTCCAACTCTCTCTCTTCCCGTCTTATTTATTCCAACTCTCTCTCTTCCCGTGTTATTTATTTAGACTCTCTCTCTTCCCGTGTTATTTATTTAGACTCTCTCTCTTCCCGTCTGATTTATTCAGACTCTCTCTCTCTTCCCGTCTTATTCATTCCAACTCTCTCTCTTCCCGTGTTATTTATTTAGACTCTCTCTCTTCCCGTCTGATTTATTCAGACTCTCTCTCTTCCCGTCTTATTTATTCAGACTCTCTCTCTTCCCGTCTTATTCATTCCAACTCTCTCTCTTCCCGTCTTATTTATTTAGACTCTCTCTCTTCCCGTTTTATTTATTCAGACTCTCTCTCTTCCCGTCTTATTCATTCCAACTCTCTCTCTCTCTTCCCGTCTTATTTATTCATTCCAACTCTTTCTCTTTCTCCGTTTTATTTATTCATTCCAACTCTCTCTCTTCCCGTCTTATTTATTCAGACTCTCTCTCTCTCTTCCCGTCTTACTTATTCATTCCGACTCTCTTCGTTTTATTTATTCATTCCAACTCTCTCTCTCTCTACGTTTTATTTCTTACCCTTTTACTTTCATTCCTCCTCTTTCTTCATATCTTCTTCATCGCCTCTCTTTTCTCTTCCTCCTCGTTCCTCTTCTCGACGTTCATTTATCTTTTACCTTTTTTCATCTCTTTAGACCTTACTTCTGGTCCGTTCCTTCTTCTTTCACACACACACAAACACATACCTTATATTCTGTCTTTTCCTTTTTTACAAACATTTATAAAATAACCCTTCAAATCAGCGTGTAGAAAAATATAGTTACACCTTACCCTAACCATCTATTCAACTGACCAAAGTGAATTGGTCAGTTAGCCGATCACTCGCTTGGCTGGTGACTCAATTAGTCAGGTGAATTGATCATTCATTTCGGACGAAAGTGGATCAGATTATTTTTCTTAATTGAAACTCTGAATGTTCAAAACGATGACTGGCCATCAAGATTAGACTATTTTATGACAACTTCGTTTTGACCATTCCGGCCAATTGCTGACCTTCTGGACAGGCAAACGAGGTTGTAAGTGACTGATTGGGTCCAATATCTCTCAAATCATCTCTCAAGTGACATTAGTTTGTAAATGGAATATTAATTCAGAAGAATTTTGTATTGACCGTTGTCCCTTGAAAATCACGTTATGCTGTGTTATTGGATTAACTTCTAATACAGAACGCTGTAGGAGATAGTTTTAAGCTTGGAACACTGGGATGCATACCATAAGGGCTGCTGTTCAATTTCCTTGATAAGATTATCTGTCTCGTTACTTAACTAAGTATTAAACTCTTGGAAGAAATGCTGCACATCTGCAAAAATGGCTTAGTATTTATAGTACAAATTGGGGAGATCAAAACTAATAAAAAACTATTGTTCTCGTGTATTTATATTGGAGGCACGGTGGAGTAATGGATAGCGGCTCGGATTGAAAAACTGGAGAGTTGAGTTCGAATCCCAGTCGAATCCACTACATTCACTGACTGGATGAATACCCTTTTCCCCCCAGCTATGGGTAAATAGCAGGACAGACCGGGTTCTGTAGCTTTGGATGGCAACTGGTCTACCGCAGAAAAAATAGCAACCTACTGCGAGAAAAAATCTGCCTCGTCAGTTATGTATCTAAAGATACCTGATCGGCTACGCGTGTATCATGCATAGCACGTAAATGTCTGATGTTATTTAATTTAATTTTTTTTTTTTACATTTGAATTATTATCTTCCTTAATCAAAAATCGTTGGATAAATTATTGAATATTTTAATATAAATAAATCTAAAAATTGAAATATAAAAAAGAACTTTTTTACCGAAATTTTCTTTTTACTAATGTTCATCCAATATAAGACCCAAGGGCCACTCAAGGTAGAGGGTTATTTTGTGGAGCTGTATTAGTGTAAGAAAGGGTAAGAAGTGAAATTCTTTGGGCCATGCAGAAAAGATAACGGCTAACTCTAAATTTGAAGAAGTCAAGATTTAATTAATGAAGAAAAGTAAAGTCCGAAGTATAGAGAAGAAGTAGATTTCAGAATGAACTGGAAACCCAATCCTAAATAGGAAACAAGGGATAAACCTCTACTCCTGTCCAAAAGAGTAGGGAGGCGCGTGAACCGGGCGATAGGCAAACCTATCTACTCCTATTGAATTAGTATTGAAAAAAATATGGATATATTAAACATAAATATTGGCTGGCCGCTCGTATGTCTGTCTGCCAATGCCCTACTCTGTTGTAGACGTCTGCTCAGGCACGTGCACTTGTTTAACAACCACAGAGCCTACCTATAGTTTATACTGCAAATATGCTGAGCGGGCCTTAGTTATAGCTTCTGGGAGAGAACTCATCATCTGTCGTGAAGAAGGCCAGTACGTTCAAACCCTCGGTCACGATGACTTGCGACTTCGTGCTAGCACAACCATCATCTACTGTTGTGGTAGGATCCACCTAATTTGCATAGTGGAGTACCGACCATATAAATATGGTTGGTACCGGGAAGACGAGGTGAGGAATCAAAAGATTCAATCCAGAGACTCTGCCCGACTGCGACTCAGTCAACCCATTCTCCAGGAACGGTCTTCCCAAGAAGATACCAAAGACTATATGTAAATATTGTGTACACTTTCTTGTTTCAATACATTTTTGTTCTAAGTACATTTTGTGTTGTATTATTATTCCATGCATTAGTCAAGTTCCATCATCTACTCAACCTCACTTACAAGGCTTGGGTTAACTCGCAGTACAATTTTGCAGCCACTTCACAAAGGAGTCTAACGCCGGGCTAATAGCATCAAGAAGTCAGCTTACTGACAAACTGACTCTAAAAGCCATTAAAAACGGAGTTGAAATGAGTTAAAATGTCATTTCTAGAGCAGCAAATGTAAATTTAAAAATGAAGCATTCAGTCGCTTAATTTGAATTGTGTTTTGTCTTATTAATGTAGAATTTGTTCATGTGAATTAGAAATTCCCTTCTCGATGACGCCGGCGAAACATGTCAAAGAACTGAACTTGTTAGCAGCTATACGGTGACTTATTCTATCAGCAAAGACAGCCTATTTGAGGACAGGTTTACAATTATTGCGAGCAGACATAGATGGGTATCTGCTGTAATCCGAACTATCACGTTGGTATACCCGGAAAAAAGTGATTCCTGTGAGTTATAGAGGCTGAACAGGTAGGTGTGAACCAAGAAGGAGATTTTAGTTTCATCTTTTATTTCCGAGAAGATAAAAAAGCATCAAATCTGGCTTTAACCCAAGTAGTAATCTCTGTGACACAATATTCAATAGGATGGTTAAGAATATCAGTTCAAGGGCCATCTCGAATAAAGTCACGAAATGAATTGATACGCTGGTAACGGTGGAGTAATGGATAGCGGCTCGGATTGAGGAATCGGAGAGCTGAGTTCGAATTCCATTATATTCACTTACGTTGGGAAAGGTATGAATCACTTACCTTGGGAAAGGTATGAATCCTCTTCTTCTCCCCCTAGCTATGGATAAATAGCAGGACAGATCGGGTTCTATAGCCTTAGATGGCAACTGGTCTACCGCAGAAAGAAATGGCAACCTACTGCGAGAAAAAAATCTGCCAGGTTAGTCATGTATCGAAAGATACATGATCGGCTAAGCGTGTATCACACGTGGTACATAAATGACTGAAATTCATTTTAGTGTTAATACCCTTGGGAAAGGTATAAATCCTCTTCTTCTACTCCCAGCAAATCAGACCGGGTTTTATAGCCTTAGATGGCAACTGGTCCACCGTAGAAAGAAATGGCAACCTACTGCGGGAAAAATCTGTCTGATCAGTCATGTATCGAAAGATACATGATCGCCTAAGCGTGTATCACGCATGGCACATAACTGACTAACTGATGCAGGTAACTGAGAGAAGTTTTGTGAAGAGAAAGTTCCTTTCTAATAGACGACTCAAAAGAAATATCAGATACTACAGTGTGATCCGAGTTGCCAAGAGAACAGAGCTGTGATTCTCTCACACGGAGCGGGAAAAAGAAATGCAGGGAGAAAATGAAAATAATGATGAGATATGTCTTGTAACCAATTTTGCAAACATTAGAATCAATTTTTGAAGAATATTGAAAACAAAAATGGAAAATTTTGAGAAAAGAAGCGGAAAAGATTTCCACAATTAGATGTGTGGGCGGTTAGATTAAAGAGATTAAAAACATAGAAGGAAAGCTTTAAAATAAAAAAAAAATACTGATGAGAATGCTGGTGTATTGAGAAGACTTGTTTTCATTTGTTCACCAAGAGGTACTGATGCGAATTGGAGACCTGAAGAATCGAAACCATCCCGACAGCAGCATTACTAACATTAATGAGAATACCGAAAGCAGTGCAGAAATATTAAGGACTGCTGTCACTTGATTTCATTTGAAGTGATGGGAAAAAAACCCTCCAAACATAAGGCGTGAACATGTAAATAATAACAGCAACAACAATAATCATCAATATATTAATATCACAGCATCTAGATGTTTTTCTAAGTAAAAATAAAACAAAATAAATCCTCACCCACATCATAGAAGGAGTAATAAAACTCAAAGCAAGATGTTTGTGTATTTCCAACCCTTCTTTTTTTCTTCATGCTTTTTGAGTTACCCTCTACTTTTCCTCTTGGGCTCTTTTTTCGTTTTTTCTCCAATATATATATATATATATATATATATATATATATATATATATATATATATATATATATATATAGTCTTAAGGTGTGCTATATTAATAACCGCCATAACAGAATACCCACAATGCACCACTAACCCGCATATATATAAATAGCCGAGAAAAATAACAGCATATGTGGCCTGACGATTGCATATAGCATGAAACAGACTGTCGCCTCTAAGTGTTGACTTCTATGTTCACTTTTATATATATATATATATATATATATATATATATATATGTGAGTGTGTGTGTAAGATAAGGAACAAATAGGAAACATTTATAACTTAACATGTTTCGCATTTGTTAAAGCTTCATCAGAGAATTAAATATGTTAGAGAAAAAAAACAATTTTCAGTTATTGTTTTTTATCAGTTAAACAGGCCTCACGTGTACTGTCTTGTCAACCAGCCTTCATGTGTATAATTCCTTTATCGCTCTATCTCTCATTATATATATATATATATATATATATATATATATATATATATATATATATATATATATATAATGAAATAAAAGTCAACCTTATTTTTATAGGCACAAATATTTAAGTAAATGCTCTGTTAATACAGACCATTTAGTTAAATATGTGTCCATAAAAATAACGTATAAACACCATATATATATATATATATATATATATATATATATATATATATATATATATATATATATATTAAATTAGGCAGCATATATTTTATATATAAAGAAATAACCATAATACATAGAATCAATAATATTAATGCGATTAATTATGAAATTTCGCTAGTAGAAACATAATGTATGCATTAAAATACTGTTAATCCATTGAATAATAATTCAATGGATTAATAGTATTTATAAATACTGTTAAACCATTAAATGAGGATCACATCATTCAATGGATTAACAGTATTTTAATGCATACATTAAGTTTCTACTAGCGAAGTGATTTAGCCATTAATCGCATTCATATTGTTTCTATGTATGATTATTTCTTTTACATATATATATATATATATATATATATATATATATATATATATATATAGCGATATCTAAACGTCGCCGAATAATCAGGCGTTTGAATAGGGACGATGATGAAAGATAAATAACGCGTTCAGATTAAGCTAAATCGCAGAAAATCAGTTCATTATATTAGTTCTTATATATATATATATATATATATATATATATATATATATATATATATATATATATATATGTATTGTGTGTGTGTGAAACTTTTTAGAGATCACATTTATTACACTAATCCAAGGCAGAAGCACCTAGTAACGACGCTTTAATCGTAGGCAGAAAAGCAAATATTCTTGTCCCATGCCTGGGTACCGATCAGTCTCATTTTTGACGGGTACTGTGTTTATAATAATAATAATAATAATAATAATAATAATAATAATAATAATAATAATACGAAGGAACGCAAAAAAAGCAAGTTAAAAAAGTGCGGAAAATCTAAAATGGCGTACACGCACACACACGGACACATTTTTTAAAAAATGAACCCTAATGCGGGTAGATGAAGAAACAAGCGAATACAATACGTGAAAAAAAAAAAAATCTTTGGATACATTAGTGGCCACATGTAGCCATGAAATCCCTTCCCATCATTTTTCTAAATTATTCATTGGCCTGCTTGAAGTTCGCTTTATAAAGAGACGACTGGATGGATTTTATTATAAGGAAGGGCCCTACAAAAATAACAAATAAAGAATAGAAATAAATAATATTTTCTTTCTTTCATTTTGCAAATTAGATTACAATTCGCTTAAAATATTTTTCCTTCATATATTTTAATAAAAACAAACACAGACTCAATTTACAAGAAAAAGTAAACCTCGGAAAAAATGTATCGTTTGGATATTTTTTAATTACTATACGTCGAATATATTGAACAGATTTGCATAATGAATATAATCAGTTTATAGCAATATGCGGAAAGTAAAAAAAAAGAGGGGGAAATAAAGTAAGAGAAACAAATCAGTGGCATGAGAAGAGGAAAGAAAAAGGAAAAAATTGTTGGTTCAGGTGGAGAAGCGGTATATATATATATATATATATATATATATATATATATATACAGTGTAAGTGTAACCCGGGTTTAAGAGAATTGTCGGGACCAGAGAAGTCTATTTTATAACTGGTTTCTCTTATATCCGGGTTTGGTCTATTTTATATACATTAAAACAGGCTGAACAATAAAAAAATTTGGGACCAGAGAAAATCTCTCAATTATATCCGGGTTTCTCTTATATCCGGGTCTCTTATACCTGGTTTTATACTTTTTGTATATATATATATATATATATATATATATATATATATATATATATGTGTGTGTGTGTGTGTGTGTGTGTGTGTGTGTTTTGAACAATAAAAATATTGAGAAATTAAAAAATTTAAGTTTTCAGGCACACTGCGTTACTTTGGTGTTTATTATTTCAATTAGATTCCTCGAATAGTTTCGGTCACCATGGCCATCATCAGGAGAAAAAAGAATCCTGCCTCATGGTAGCAGTGAATGACAAGAATGAATGACTTTCTGAAGAAAATGAACTTTATCTGTAGTTTTCATATCTTTTTGTTCGTTAATTTTGATATATATATATATATATATATATATATATATATATATATATATATATATATATATATGTGTGTGTGTGTGTGTGTGTGTGTGCGTGTGCAGGTATGTAGAAAAATAGTAAAGAACACGTTAGGTAAATAATCCGGAGTATTTTTGTTTTTATTTTTAAAAAACAGTGCTCCATACTGAAGTGGAGCTTAAATTATATTTTTCTTCATATTTTTATATTATTATATTCATCATATATTAAATCATATTTTTTAAAAAGTAATTATTTATATATACATATATATATATATATATATATATATGTGTGTGTGTGTGAAAGCTTTTACCCTGGGTTGTTTCTTATTAAATTATGTTTAATAAGTTTAAGGTTTGTATTCACGTCATTCGGTGATGGGTCGTAAGTGTAAGGATTTGCATTTAAGTCGTTTACTTTGGTATTTTATTTATTCTATTATTTAATTGTATTTTCCATTATTAAATTTGCTATTAAATCTTTGTGTGCATATATTCGTTCTTACTATTTATTAACTTATTTATATATTTTTCTTATATAATAACAGAATTTGCTTACGCTTACCAAATCCCGTCTACCAGTCATAGGATATCTGTTAATAAATTCAATAACTTCATCTTGCCACTAACATGTGGATCGATGCGAAACGCTGACCAAGAAGAGAAGTCATTGATAATTTTCTTCATCTGTTCACTATATATATATATATTAAAGTTTTATGTTTAACGTTCTTTTTTATAGATACAAGTATTTAATTTTCGTCCTTTGACAGGATTCGAACCTGCATCCTATACGGAACCGTCATTTACGCTGACGCAAAGGAGCGTTCGGTAGGCAAGGTTGAATTTACTGCTTATAAACTTCAATCTTCCATGAATCTCGTACATTCATAACTGCTCTGGCGTATCAAATGTAAACAAATGACGTCATATATTAAGAAATGGACAAAGTCCGACAATTTATTTATTAAAGACATTTTTATGTTTAACGTTCTTTTTTATAGATACAAGGACGAATATTTTCTATGAAAATTTCTCGGACATTCAGGCCGGTAAATGTTATTTAATACTGTTTATTATAAACAGAGCATTTACTTAAATACTTGTCCATTTCTTAATATATATATATATATATATATATATATATATATATATATATATATATATATGATTCATTGAACAAGTCTGACAAAATGGAGCAGCATCCTCTTGTCAAGACGACTGACCAGAGCTCAATACTGACATTTAATTGTACCATACTTTAGACGTCATATATTTATTGAAAACACGAACGTCATGTATACCTTCAATCGTAAAGAGCTTTCAACTTCATTTAAGTAAATCCATTAGAAAAACTAAAATCAACCACACTAACTACAACCATATTACAACTCCAAAGAAAAATAAATAATTCCTGACTTAAAGTTACGCTTCTTTTCAAAGCAAATACCAAACATTTCCTTTTGTATACTTTCAGTGGTACGATGAAAAAATCATGAAGAATAAATAAAAAGAAACTGATTAAAACAAACAAGCTCAAGGTCATGGCTATAAATAATTTGAAAATACATGTAAATCTGGCACAAGGCTAATTGAAAAAGAAAAAAAAGTTAAACTTAATCTAGTTGAAACATTCACTCAAAACTTTCTATACATTACCATTCGTGAGATCCCAAAGGTAATTACATAGCCTAATTGCATCAAAACTGAATCAATCGTATTGAAAGAATTCTCAGAATAAATGGAAACTATTGTAGAGGAATAATCATGGGTATGGATACAGGAGAGACAAAGCCAAAAAGAAAAACACTAAATGTCACCTTCGTAGAGATAACAATAACAATATGAAGTGCATAGGAAATTAATACAGAAAGTCAAAAGAGACGATTGAGCAGGAACAGTCGTATACCGGGAAGTGTGCAAACAATTTAAAGTACAAACCAAGGGTAGTTATAGGAAATTAAAGGATGAAATACCCTAATAAAAGTATGGATCTGATAGTCATAATCGATGAAGAGAGTACCCGCTATGTATATGTGATTGTGTCAGCTGGCTATGTAGTGAAATCGAATTGCCTAATTCAAGGACCAAGATTACTTCATGAGGTGGGTGATATGAATGTAATAATAGGATGTAGGAAGAACAAAAAAAATGGAGGAAAAATCTGAGGTTGAGGAGAAAAAAATGTGCAATAACCGATGAATTGAAATAATTAGAAAAACAGATGGAAAAAAGTAGGCATAGTTGTAAAGGCGTTAGATGAGAGAAAGAAAAGGAGAGGAAGTAGGAGAGAAAGGAGAGAAGAGAATGGGAAGGAGAGGAGAGGAAGGAAAGAAAAGGGAAAGAGAGAAAGGAAAGTAGAGAAAGGAGAGAATGGAAAGAAAAGGAAAGAAAAGGAAAGAAAGGAAGGAACAAAAGGAATGGAAAGGAGAGAAAGGAAAAGAAAGGAAGGGAGAGAAAGGAAAGGAGAGCAGAGAAAGGAAAGGAGAGGAGAGAAAGGAAAGAAGGGGAGAGAAAGGAAAGAAGAGGAGAGAAAGGAAGGGAAAGGGGAGAAAGGAAAGGAGGGGAGAGAAATAAAAGTATAGAAAGAAAAGGAGAGAAAGGGAAGGAGATAAAGGAAAGGAAAGGCGAGAAAGGAAAGGCGGGGAGAGAAAGGAAAAAGGAAATGAGAAGAGAGAAAGGGGAAGGGAGGAAAAGGAAGGAAAGGAAAGAAAGGGAGAGAAAGGAAAGGAGGGAGGAAGGGTAGAAAGAAAGGAAAGGAGAGGAGAGAAAGGAAAAGAGGGAAAGGAAGGGAAAGGAGAGAAAGGAAAGGAGAGGAGAGAAATAAAAGGATAGAAAGAAAAGGAGAGGAAGGGAGGAGATAAAGGAAATGAAAGGAGAGAAAGGAAAGGCGGGGAGAGAAAGGAAAGAAAGGAAAGAAAAAGAGAGACAGGAAGGGAGGGAAAGGAAGGGAAAGGAGAGAAAGGAAAGGAAAGGAGAGAAAGGAAAGGAGAGGAGAGAAAGGAAAAGAGGGAAAGGAAGGGAAAAAGAGAAAGGAAAGGAGAGGATAAAAATAAAAGGATAGAAAGAAAAGGAGAGAAAGGAGAGGAGATAAAAGAAATGAAAGGAGAGAAAGGATAGAAAGGAAAGAAAGGAAATGAGAAGAGAGAAAGGAAGGGAGGGAAAGGAAGGGAAAGGAGAGAAAGGAAATGAAAGGAGAGAAAGGAAAGGAGAGTAGAGAAAGGAAAGGAGAGGAGAGAAAGGAAAAGAGGGAAAGGAAGGGAAAGGAGAGAAAGGAAAGGAGAGGAGAGAAATAAAAGGATAGAAAGAAAAGGAGAGGAGATAAAGGAAATGAAAGGAGAGAAAGGAAAGGCAGGGAGAGAAAGGAAAGAAAGGGAAAAGAGAGAGATAAAGGAAGAAAGGAGAGGGAAAAGGGAAGAAAGGAAGGAGAGAAAGGAAAGGAAAGGAGAAAAAGGAAAGGAGAGGAGAGAAAGGAAAAAAGGGAAAGGAAGGGAAAGGAGAGGAGAGAAAGGAAAGTAGATACATAGTCCATCAATCAAACACACATACTTTGATATTTTGACTGATTGCCTTCAAGTAAGAAAATAATGTAGGAAAGCAATAATTTTTTGCCCCATCTCTGAACTTAGAAAGTTAATCCCTGAACAAGACACCTAAAAATGGAGAGTAGAATAAAAGGAAAACTCCCGCCTTCTGCCAATATCTCTTCGCAACAGGAAGTTCAAAATGAAAAGAAAGATGGTGGAAGACTTACAAGAATTAAAAAACACAAAAGAAATACGGATGAAACATTAAGTATAGATTAGAAATAATACGTGAGATGAAAATAAAAATGCTCAGTACATTAAAGGGTGAAAACCCCTGTTGGGACTGACAGCCATCTTCGCAGCCATCTTGTTTTAGAGATTTTTCTCTCCTCCCATTTTACACTCGAGTTGTACACCCAGACACATATTCCGCAGATATTAATTTACTTTCTTTTATTTCTTGTATAGTAGTAAATATATTTCATTCAGATATTTATTTTTCTTCATTTCTATTTGCTGTCTATTTATTTTATTTCTTCAAACAGTGTCTTAACTTTAATCACCTCTTACAGAGTTTGCTAATCTATATCTGTCTGTTGATATATCTATCTATGGGTTTTAAATTCTAGTTAGATTTCTTTTCCGTTTTTTATATTTTGTCCCATTAATTCTTCTAATTTATTTGAGACTCGTCCTGCACGAGTCCATAAACAGGTGTGAATATATATATATATATATATATATATAAATATATATATGTATATGTATTTATATGTATGTGTGTGTGCGCATATAAAAGTGTATAAGAAAGGAAAAAAGCAAAATTAGAGAGAGAGAGAGAGAGAAAGAATTATGGTATAACTGAAAAAAAGAGTAAAAGAAAATAAATAGAGTAAAAGAAAATAAAAAAGAGCAAAAGAAAATAAATCGACAAAATATTCGAAGCAATCATAAAGAGTCTTTCTGTGTGTGTGTATATATATATATATATATATATATATATATATATATATATATATATTGAGGCAAATCGATGACTGAGTTCGGGGTGGTCTGGAAAGCTTTTGAGTACCTCTTGCCATAAGTAAACCGATAGAAAGGCGACAACTAAACTCGAAAATGTGTGTGTGTGTGTGTGTGTGTGTGTGTGAGAGAGAGGACGGGGAGTCGAGAAAGAGAGAGAGAGGAGTCGCAAGAGAGAGAGAGAGAAAGGAGTCGAGAGAGAGAGAGTGAGAGAGAAGGGAGTCGAGAGAGAGGAGTCGCAAGAGAGAGAGGAGTCGCAAGAGAGAGAGAAAGGAGTCGAGAGAGAGAGAGAGAACGCGTGAGAGAAAATAGTCAACAGAGAGAGAAAGAAAGTGTGAGAGAGAGGTTGTGAAAGAGAGAGACGAAGTGTGAGAAGGAGAGGAAGTTAGAGGAAGTGAAAGAGAGAAAAAAGGAGTGAGAGAGAGAAAGGAGAGAGAGATGGTGGCGAGAGAGAAAGGGAGCAAGAGAGAGAAAAAGAAAGGAGTCGAGAGAGAGAGAGAGAGAGGAAGTTCGAGAGAAAAAGTGAGAGAGAGGACGTGAAAAAGAAAGAAAGGAAGTGAAAGAAAGTGTGGATGTGAAAGAGAGAGAAAGGGAGTGAAAGCGAGAAAGGGAGCGAGAGAGAGAGAGAGAGGAAGTGAAAGTGAGTGAGAGAGAGAGAGAGAGAGAGAGAGAGGTGTCCAAAGCGAATAGAACTTATTGTGAGAGTACGGCTTTATATAAACGTAGAAAAAAATATAAGTAAAATATGTAATACCATTCAAACGTAAGAGGAAGTCCAATATTGAATTATGGATGCCCAAAATGGATATAAAAAAAACAAAAAACAACACCCTCAAAGTGTATAAAAAGAAAACTCAATTCAAACGACGAGATTTAGGAGAAAATAGAAAATAAAAAAAAGGAAAACGGAAATGTTAATATTGAAGGAAATTAGTTTAATGTGTGACATTAGGTTCAGACGTAACTTGGCATTACGGTGTAAGGGAAATAAAGCAAGAGTGGAAAGAAAACGACAGAAGAATGGTGACAGAAGAAGAGAGGTAGAAAGAAAAGAGAATGTACACGTTGTTTACACTGTGTATAATTCCTGTTTCTCTTTGTATACGTTTATATATTTAGTTTGGAAAAAACTGCGTTAGGTTTCGTCTTCAGATCAACAGACACATTCGGACAAATATGCAGATTTAGACACGATAATATAATAATGTTCAGTACTTTGTAATGCTTCTCTTTTTCACAAAATGTAGAAATTCTGGGAGAACGCTAAAAATTCAAAGTTCTAAAATCCCGGCTTTCTAGCTGTAACCCCCCACCCCCGCAGAAAGCACCATTTCTAAGGTTTAAAGTCTACATGCTCATTAGTCACCATCAGCCTTCTTCCAATCGCAGTGGATTTTTCTTTTATTCAGGCTGCAGCTTATTGCTTATATAAAAAAAGGATATTGCATGGATTAGCTGGACGGGCAATCCTGAAATAGTGTTCAGAATTAGGAACGTTTATTTGATTGAAAGGGTGACGAGGTTCAAATGAGGCGCGGTGACTGACCATTGTAGATAATAAGACAATATGAATATATATATATATATATATATATATATATATATATATATATATATATATATTCTTCTGCGGGCAGAGTGAGTGGTTGTGTTGATTTTGTTTGGCGGCATATCAACACCTCTATGGGATTTTTTAATGCCGAAATCTAAATATCTTTTAAGCAGTTTTATACCTTTAACTAAAGATATTTTGTAGATGATTTTGTACTTACAAGGTAAATGTATGTTTTTTTAGATATATATTTTGTATATAATAAAAATGTATTGTTGGTAATTTTGTTATAAAATCGTATATTTACTAATTTCGCTATAAAACCGTATTTCTATAAATTTCGCTATAAAAACATTTCTACTAATTTCATTATAAAAATGTATTGGTAGTAATTTCACGATAGAAATGTATTGCTACTAATTTCACTATAAAAATATATTCTACTAATTTCACTATAAAAATATATTGCTACTAATTCCACTATAAAGATATATTGCTACTAATTTCGCTATAAAAACATATTTCTACTAATTTCACTATAAACATGTATTGCTAATAATTTCACTATAAACATGTATTGCTACTAATTTCACTATAAACATGTATCGCTACTAATTTCACTATAAACATGTATTGCGACTAATTTCACTATAAACATGTATTAGTAGTAATTTCACGATGAAAAATGTTTTGCTAGTATTTTTCACTATAAAAATCTGTTTTTATATTTTCCTAGTATTTTGATTTTTGTTTAGGGGTTCACTATTTACTCATTGCTGGGGACCTTAAAAAGGCGCTACTCGCCCGGGTGGTCAGGTTTGATGTACCACAGAATTTCCACGTCCTTGGTGAACACAGATGGAAACATTTAGTCACGTCAGCAACAGGGAAGTTTTTTTTTTCTTTAAGAAAGAAAATCAAAGGACAGTCAAAATCAGAAAGTGTTGATATTTCTGTGACACATGAGGGCTTGGAAAATTTAACACACAAGATATATTGAAGGAAGGATAAATCGTGAATTATGAGTTTGTGTAAATGAATATCAGAACAGGGAAGGACAGGAAAATTGCCCAGTGGATTAAAATATTGTTTCGGTATCTGTCTATATCCCTGAGATGAGGTATCATGTACATTATTTACATTATTCGGACTATTGTCTTCATTTTTGTCGCCATATTTATTACAACGCTTCGGCCGTTGTACGCCCCAGTCTTCTTCAGGTGGTTGGAATGTCGAACTGAATTTATTTCGCTCACTGGGGTAGATTGTTCTAGTTATACGTGTCATATTTAATAGATGTCATTTATCAGTTATCTCCTGTTAATTCCCCTCTCCAAGTTCTCCACTGCCATAACCGGGTATTGAACTCACATTGGATCTAACTAACACCTTTATCCACTGTGCCATGTGTCCTTGAGGACATCTGGGTATGAATTTCTGGGTATTATAAACCTAATGTCTTCAGCAACTATTTTTTTACCAGTGCTCATATTGCAATTTTTGTTGTTATCATTGCAAGTTTTTACCAGAGCTCATATTGCATTGTTATTATCGCTTTTCTCTGGCACTCCTTATTACTGGTTCGCATATTGCATTCATTTCTATGCTTGGTCGGCTCAGGAGATTTTTTCCAGTGGTGTTCTCTGTCTATGATCTCAACATGATCCCACACAGGGTGGTGATCTCCCTTTTCTCTCCATATGTGGTCAGCCACGCCATATTTTTCTACTTTCCTTTGTGTTACAGCTTTCTGGTGTTATTGAAGCCTTACCTTAAGAGGGCGGCCTGTCTCTCCTTTATATTTCTTTCCGCACCTGCACGGGATAGCGTACACACAGTCTTTAGTCATGTTCTCCTCTATCGGGGGTCTTACTCGGGAGAGATATCTGCGAAGTGTCGTCCAGCTTTTGAACTATAACATTTTTTTTATAACATCAGGACAACCTTCAACCGGAGCGTACAACGGCCGAAACGTTGTAATAAATATGGCGACAATAGTCGGAATAATGTAAATAATGTATTGTTTCGGTAATTTGATGATTTGGTAAATGTGAGCCCAATCCCTATGCCAGATAGTGTAGACTTAAACGCAGTTGAAGCAGAGCGAGCAATAATTGAGGAATACTAAATAAGAATAAAACAAGATATCCTTAGGCATATACAGTGGAATTAGATAAAGACAGTGGTTAGATCCAGTGACTAGACCCAAAGAGTTGTGAGTTCAATACCAGGCTATGGCAGCGGTGAACCAAAACTTGAAAAGTTGAGTTAAAGGGGAAATAAAAGGCATGACACGTGGAACTAGAGCAATCTATCCCAGTAGACGAAATAAAGAGTTCTGTTCTAAATTCCCATCACCTATTCCATCATTTATACGAATTAAACCTCCCAAAACAAATTACTCAAGAACAACATAAATACGTACAGAAAAGAACCCAAAAGTATAGAATATGACATTAAGTTGGAAGCTAGAACGACGACCAAATAAATCTAATCGCTAAAGAATAAGCATTAATTACACTAAAAGACCACAAAGAAAACTTTAAATTAATCCTAACACATAAACCCAGCTAAAGTTGAACTAAGTAAAACAAGAAAAATAATACGAGAAATAATTAATTCAGAACTAAATGACGAAGTTAGGAGAAGACCAGTAGAAAAAGAAAAACAACCATAGACTAGTTCCGTAACGTAAAAGTAAACGTAATTGTGAATATATATCACTCGATAGAAAGACTTCTACCATTCAATAATCGAATCCATGCTGGATAAAGCCATCTTCTTAGGCCAGGGACGAATAAAAATAAGCACATACGAATTATATATCATTAAGGCCGGAGCGTACAACGGCCGAAACGTTGTGAATATGACAATGAAGATGAGGATAACAGTCAGAATAATGTAAATAATGTAAGTAAATAGAACAATATACCCCCATATATTAAATAAAGGGTACAGAAAAGCTACTAAGACTGAGTGTGAAAGAATTAGAAAAGAGAAATATTACTCAGGAGCGGGAACAATAAAAGAGTAAGGAAGAAAACAGAAGATAACGGTTGAGATTGCAATTACAGTTTTGAAGATAAAAGTTGGCTGGATAGCATGGAGCCGGAAGGGAGTTCTACATGCAAGAAATGCGAGAAAAGGAACTGTTGGCATAGAACTTGCGGTTACATCTAGCTAGATCAACTGTAAATTGGTGAAACCTCGTCGCCAGTCTAGGTACCATAGTGAAAAGCTCATCCGAACGGGGGCGAGGGGAAAGGAAAATTGCCCAGTGGATTGAAATATTGTTTCACGAATTTGGCGACTTGGTAATTAGAAGTTCAATCCCTAGGACAGGTAGCGTAGACTTAAATTAAGTTGAAACAGAACGGACAATAACAGCAGTACTAAATAAGAACAAAAGATATCCCTAGACATGAACAGTGGAATTAGAACAATCTATCTCCATATATTAAATAAAGGGTCCAGTTTAAAAATTCATTGAAGGTTACTCGGATCGACAAGCACCTGATGAAGACCGCAGAAAACAACGGCTGAAACGTTGTGATAATAAAGTTGACGAGAGTGAGAGTAAATAATTTCGAAAGAGACAAAGAAGGAAGAGGGATGGTAAAGAATCAAACTTTGCTCAGAGCGAAAAGTGGCAAGAACATGTTGGACGGTATGATCGCCTACGTCACATAAATGACAGCGATCAATGACGTGTCAATTTCTAGTCCACCGAACGCTGAGGTTTTCCAAAGTCACAACAACTGAAGCCGTGCTACAAATGGCCCAATTGCTGTCATCCAAAGACCTACCTATTCGTAAATCTCGTCTGTGGACGGTAGTGGATACTGGCTCAGTGGCGTCTCGCGGTCTTTGACTGCGCGCGCGTTCTGTCGAACTCTCTGCTGAGAGGAGCCCGGACGAGGCTTTGCCGAAGGGCAAGGTTTCGTCCGGGGAGGTGGACAGGGCCTGAACCCGTCTAGGCGGGTTCAATGGCTATTTTTTTGGCCGAGCCTACGGGCTCGGAGAAACCCACATTAAAACCGGCCTTGTGCCATATTCGTTTCTCGTGGGTGAAATGATAAATACTCAGTGGATACTGGACAATTTGTGCTTGTTCAACACTTTACGGAGCCGACCTGTGAGCTGCAACTATGCTGAACACAACTTAGTTACAGTTCCTGGAAGAGAATCCGGTGTGATCAGTAGTTAAACAAGGCCGCTACGTTTACATTCCTCAATCACAGTGAAATTCGCAATCTGGTCCCTAGATCGGAGCGCTAACGTTCTCACCAGTCGGGGCCAACACTTCCCTCAGTATATGCAGTCATATAAGCATCTGTACACAATCGAGAGGCAAAATGATGTGAGTCCTTAGAAAATAGAACAGGTATGTCTATATTAAGAAGCACGGTGGAGTAATGGGTGGCGGCTTGGATTTAGGAATCGGTAGAGTCGAGTTCGAATTCCACTCGAATCCATTGCATTCACTTACGTGCTAATACTCTTGGGAAAGGTATGAAGTCTCTTCTTCTTCTCTCTCTAGCTATGGGTAAATAGCAGGACAGTTCTATAGCCTTGGATGGCAAACTGGTCTACCGCAGAAAGAAATAGCAACCTACTGCTCGAAAAAAAATCAGCCTCGTCAGTCATGTATCGAAACATACATGATCGATTAAGCGTGTATCACGCAAGGCACATAACTGACTGATATATCTATATTAGCTGTCATCTCATTCAAGAATAGAGCTAGAGTTTCATTTCATTTCATACAATTTAAACGGGGTACGGAACAAATATAATCCTTAAGCCCGCTCAGGGTCCCACGATCACTACCACTACTTTCCTTGAGTTTTGACTCCTTTTTTCAACTACAGCCTTTCACTCTGCTTTAAACACAGATTTTCTGGTGATATTTTTTTTACATTTTTTTAAGTGAAAGAAAAAACTTTCATAGGACCCGTCTCAATCATTATAGCATTTTTAAAAAAAATCAAATCAAGTTCACTCCAAGCAACTTCGAACAACTTCAAAAGAGACTTAACTTAATAAGAAACATAAAATATCATAAACAGTTAAATGCTTTCGTGAAAAAAAGCAAAAATGTATATAATTAAAACAAACAATTTCCATAATGTATTTACCAACAGACAAAGCTAGACATTTATACGAATTAAACCTCCCAAAACAAATTACTCAAGAACAACATAAAAACGTACAGAAAAGCACCCAAAAGTACAGAATATGACATTAAGTTGGAAGCTAGAACGACGACCAAATAAATCTAATCGCTAAAGAATAAGCATTAATTACACTAAAAGACCACAAAGAAAACTTCAAATTAATCCTAACACATAAACCCAGCTAAAGTTGAACTAAGTAAAACAAGAAAAATAATACGAGAAATAATTAATTCAGAACTAAATGACGAAGTTAGGAGAAGACCAGTAGAAAAAGAAAAACAACCATAGACTAGTTCCGTAACGTAAAAGTAATTGTGAATATATATCACTCGATAGAAAGACTTCTACCATTCAATAATCGAATCCATGCTGGATAAGGCCATCTTCTTAGGCCAGGGACGAATAAAAATAAGCACATACGAATTATATATCATTAAACACTGCTGAAAATCATTTTTTTTTTTTGCAAGGAAGGCATTTAGCTAAAGAAAGGAATGTTTAACGTTTTACTGGGAAGTTTTGTTCAGGCTCGAACTTACGAGTTTATAGGAATATATATATATATGTGCAAACACCACATGGAATAAACAAATAATCGACAAAAATTATATAAGCGTCTACAGAGACGAGGGCCACCTAATTATAAGAAACTGTAACAGACGAAAAACAATGACAAAAATGTTAACATATATAGGATTTAAGAGACATAAAAATAAACCCACAAGACGTAGATTTCACACAAAACCTAAGGTACTAACCGCATAGAAAACCCAACGAAAAACAACTACGCATACATCTTCTAATCACTCGGCAAAAATAATCATGTGAATCCCACAATCAATTAATAGTGGGTTACCTGACAATTCAACGAAGTCCCCCCCCCCACCAAAAAAAATAATGAAAAAGCCCTAAAAGATAGTGGATCTTCGGTAATACTCACATATACAGTACAAACAGCAACAGAAAACGAGACACTATAAGGCTGAACCCACTGTGCAGCAAAAACGTAAAAACAAACGTAGGAAAAATATTCATTACATTTATCCAAAAACACTTAACACATCAAACACTACATTTATCAGAAATACCCTAAAAATCAGCTACAGTTGCACAGAGAAAAATTCAATAAAAAAGCATAACAGAAAAATAACCAACAAATCATTCACATAGACCAAATACAACTGTAACTGCAAAACAGTATAATATCCCAAGCCACCGAAGAAACAGTAGATAGCGACGAAAAATATACTAAGTAACTGTTATGATGTTAATTTGGGGTTAATAAAGACAAACGCCAAATAACATGTAACAATAAAATGGGGTTTATTCGGTTGGTAAGTTGGTACAGATATCTCCTGAGTAGTCTATAACTAACTCAGCCCAAGAACTTCTCCGACACTGTCTTTTGACATGCCACTCTTTAACGTCCTTGTTTGTAGACGAGTTCATCTTCAAGAGGGGTGGTAGGTTCCTACACAACAGTAACTGAAAACACTTAGAAAGAGAAACTATGTTCATAACAGATCCTTTACATATAATCAATCTACCAACAACACAACTCTTTCTAAACATTAAAATAAATTAAGAAATTAAAAACCAAAGTACACCAAAAAATACAATGGAAAATAAGAAAAACAGCATGAGCTTACAATAATAAATCCCCAAAATAAACATTGCCAGGAAGAGAAAATAGATATAATCATCTTTTCCTAGACGAACACAAATTATTAAATAAACGATCAGAACTCATCTGAAAAAGCAGACACGGAAATAAATTTTTATTACGTTAATTAAAAATCGAAAATAAAAAAACTTCACCAAGAA